>JAUTXW010005372.1:885000-1245000 GCA_030620095.1 Kuschelorhynchus macadamiae
TGTTAAACCCGAAAAACTACTACAAAACCTTCTGTCATAATTTACTACTCCCAGGAAATTCTTATACATTTCCACAAACTTCAAAAGTCCAGATTTACAATTAACAGCTACAGACCAGAGTGATCTCTGTAAGCTCCTTGAACGTATAATCAACAATCACACATTTTCTGTCTAAAAATAAATTAATTAACAAACACCAACTCGGATTTCAAAAGGGATACTTAACAATTGACCACATAGGAGGACTTGAAACTGACATTAACGAAAGCTTCAATAGTAACAGTCACACTACCGCTGTGTTCCTCGATCTGACCAAAGCCTTCGATATGGTTAAAAGATCGTCAATCATTAACATGCTTAAAAAATGGAACATTAAAGGGAATCTACTGAAATTCATCTTCTCATTCCTAAATAACAGGAAAATTATGGTTAAAATAAACAATACTTTATCAACAACATATTCACAACCAAATGGAATACCTCAGGGCTCACCCATTAGTCCTAAACTGGGATCTTATCGAAGAAAATAATAAACTCTACGAAATAAAAGAAACATTCATCAAAAAGTAAATTTAAATAATATTCCTCAAAATGAATTATCTATAATGGCAAGATTAAGAAGAGGGCATACCAAAGTAACACACAAATATTTATTAAAGAAAGATAATCCACCTCAATGTACTGAATGCAACACACCACTATCTGTCAAACATGTTCTAACAACATGCACTGGTTCGATGTATTTGGCCCTAAACTTCATTTGCCCAAACCTACATTACACATAACCGTCACTGGCGCTAACAGTCGAAATCCCGACACATTGGAATGCATGGAATTCGTCGTTGGCCTTAAACGTCGAAATACATAAACATGCACGCCAATGACGTAAGAAACTTCTGTCACTGTTGCCAAAGTGTATTATTGTTCATATTTCCGACAATATTAGAAATATTGTTTTTTTATTTATGTTTGGTAACGTGTTATTAATATTCCTGAATAATAAATTTTAAATGTTCTCAAAGAATTACCTAGTTTATAAAAATAGCAAATAGCTACGTATTAATTCTACTGCGACCTATCAGTGTTAGGATACAATAAAATAAGTTTTACTAACATGATGAAAAATGCCTGTAAATTGTTAGTTGGTTCGGTTGTGAAACGTGCAGAAATAATATGCAAGCTTTTACTGTGTTCCCGATATGTCTTGAATTCTCAGTTTTTCGCCCATTTAAATGCATTTTCAAGAACGAGATTACTAGAAAGTTAGATTCTGCAATTTAAAGGGACTATCAATATTAGGACAGCAGAAAGTATATTGTAATGTACAAATTTCCTATTGGTAAGCCACCTAGATTCTTTTTTTGCATATACACCTATTTTCTTAAATGTTCCTCTTCGGATTTTCTACAATATATCGGTTTTTTAATGTACAGTGCACACTAAATGTTAGTTAAAAGAAAAACCTCGACAAAAACATTTGTATTTGGTTGATAACATGATTATGATATATAGTTGTGTTTGCATGTTTAGGAAAACCAAGTTAATTCATGGATGTATCATCCACAATGGCAAATCGGCATATGAATCTCAGGCAACAATAAAAAATGAAAATCAGCTTTGCATATAAAATTATGAGTAGACAGACATAGCAGTGAGGAATGGTTCCATGGTCCATCTGAGAATAAATATAGAACTGCTGAGGTAATTCATGTCCCAATAATTAGATATTTTAATAATGAGGCATTTTTCCTTTTCAAAATATTTTCTTCTTACAAAGATAACTTTTAGAAAAATTTGTTAAATAGGTAGCAAAATAAAGTGCTTTGAAGATTTATTTCACATGAAGAGATCCATATACTTATCATTTTTAAAAAGATAACTATTACTCTCATACAGAGCCGTGCTTACCCTAGACTTGGCCTGGGACAAATTTATTTGGGTCAGTATTTTCAAAAAAGGCAACCTATTTTGTTAATGTTTACAACATTTTAAACACTTGTGTCTTCGATGTTGGAATACCCCTCGGAAACCCTAAGGTATTTTGATCTTCTCTATTTCTTGAGCGATTTAAATGAACAGTTCATTCATACTAGGCTCTACACATAAGCAGGACGTAATCTGTATATAAAAGTTAACATAATCATCTGGGGAACAGAATTCTCTTTCAATAAGAATTTTTTGGTTTACTTTTATGCTTTGAATACATTTTATTTTTAATGGTAATATATATAATTTTATACATCCGACTAGAGGACCCTTATGAAATAAAGAAATTTGGTGAAGTGTCATAACCAAATCATTCCTTCGCCTGTGTTGATATTATTGGTGATATCCCTATTTCTAGAAATTAAGTTTCCGTTGTTTAAAAAATACATTATTTATACGCTGAACGAAAGCATCTTTAAAAGAGTTGATACTGTTGAAGACTTATGAGTGCTATTTAATTCCAAATTTACTTTTTCCAAACACAGATAATATCACGAATAGGGCAATAAAACTGTAAGGCTTTATTTTAAGATGTCTTTGACCTTTCAGCAATGTGTATGTTCTAATAGAGTATTTTATACTGTGCCATCTGGACTTGTGTAATTTATTTAAAATTCTTAACAATTTTATTAAGTCACCTTCTCTCTTATGTAAAATAAACTTTCATGTTTCTGTCAGATCAACAAGACAGGAGCCATTATTTCAGACTAAGTTCCACAGAATTTGATAGGTTGCACTTTGGTTTTGTAATTTGTCAAGTCTAAAAATGTTAATGGCTATTTTCTGTTCATCTATTTTGATTTATTTGAAAAAAAGCAAACATTGTTTCTTACAAAAACAGAAAAAAATACACAAACAAAAAGGAAGTGTTATGATAATTAAAATCATTTAAATTTTCCCCTACACTCTACAAAGTTTTCTATGAGATGCATAAGAATTTATTTATGGCACAAATATAATTGAAATTTTAATGTAACTTAAATTCTTTATTGTCTAAGAATTCTATCTTATTGACAAATCTAATTTAGATATTGAATTAAATTTGCTTATATAGAGTTCAATTAAGATGTTAAATGAATGGAAATAGCAATGGTATGTGATTGCCTTGTATGACCAGTTTGGATGAAATAGGGAATATTCAGTTTGTTACTGGAGTGGTCCCATAGCAAGCATTAAATATATCGGAATGATGCCATACACATATACACGAGCGCGAAAGAGAATCTATATCGCGTTCACCATATTGCCAGGAAAAAAGTATGCATTTTAATAGGGTGATTCTGGCAAAATTTCATATGCAATGGACCCAGGGAGTCTAAAATTTTAACCCAAGTTTAGGCCTTATAACTTGAAACTTTGTATAAAGAAAACTAACAAGGATGAAATAAAAAAATACAAATTACTAAATCAATATAATAAACAACAAAAAGTAAACAATAATATTTTATTCCCATGTATGTAGGTACTCACTATATAAATGTCTGTTTATGATTAAGTTATTAAGAATTAGTTTGAAGATGACTTCATAAAGTCAAATTTTCAATGTGGAATAAAATATCAAATTTCTACTTTTTAGTGTTTTTTTTTAAGTCCGTTCTATTTTTTATAAAAAATTCTGTTTGGATAACAACGCTTTCTGAAGTAGATATTGTGAAGTAACTTCCCAGAAGCGAATCCCATACCCTGTGTCTGTGAAGTCAAAACCAAACTTATTCTTAATTACCTAATCACAAAAATATATTAATGTAATGAGTGTTTTGTTTTACTATCTCTATTCTTTGGTGACTAAAATTTTCCAGATGGAATATAATATTATTTTCCAATTTTAGGTGCATTTTTTGAAGTCGGTTTTATTTTTTTATACATTTTTTTATTTCATCCATTTTAGTTCTATTTATATGAGTTTTATTTTAAAAGTCATATTTAACAAATAATCTATGTAAATTCCTGATAAAATGGTGAACGCTTTTTTACCATGAATAAATATTTAATATAGCGTCATACTTTTTTACAATATGCTAGCTGTGGGACCACTCGGGCAATATTCCGAATATTCCCTGAAAAGTTCATCGAAATTGTTGAAACCCTGAGTAATCGTTGTACATACATAAAAAAAATGCATAGGGTGAAATTGATAACCTCCCTTTTTGAAGTCGGTTAAAAGTTGCATTAATATTTGTGACATGGCAAGCTAAACAAAATAAAGGAAATGCCTGTAGATCCACCATTTTTTGTCCAATTGTAAATATTTAAAAACGGACATTTATAGAATTTAAAGTTTTATCGGAATGTAAAAATGCATAGATGGCATAATTTCTGATATATTTATAACATGTGTAAGATAAAGCTGGAATATACATCCACAATTAAGCATTTAGTTTCATAATTTTTTTGAAATTATATGGGCTCATTATTTAAATATAATTTGTAGTTTTTTTTCGTTTTCTTTTTAAAATTCAAATAGCGTAAGTTCACCAGTCCTGGTTATTTTTCGAAGTAGTGCCATATCTATTTCATTCATTTCTTTTTTTTTAATAAGTGTAAATGTTTTTGAAAGTAATTAGGAATTTTCTTTATTTTTAGTATGTTCTGGATGACCATTATGTAATAAGATCACCAACAAGATCTAAGCTCTAGAAAGTAAGAAAATGATATCATCTTTACCTGTGTCATTGGTTAAAATCTGGCCTTCTTACCAACTACACCGATTCAGTTATTGCTAGGGGTGAGGCAAGTGAAAACAACCCCTTTGTGAGTTGAGAAAACTGATTACATCATAAGAAGATAATATTTGCTGTATTGTGTTTAAAATAAAATTTATGTTTAATATAATCTTAGATTTAGATTTATTCTGAAAATAAGCTATATAAGTACTCATTCACCATTTTGTGAAGTAGGTTTTATTTATGCATTTACAATGTGTTGGACTTATTTATGAATAGACTTTTACTTCTTAAAACTTTTTATTTCTTTAAATTTTTTATTACTTTATTTCCTAGCTGTAATAGTACACTCAAATAATCTATGCTAATTTAATTAAAATTTGGATGATTAATTGATGTAATTGAATAAATTAGTTTTCTTTATATTAAGAATCAGTTTAAAATTATCCAAAAGCCATTTAACCTTATTTATGTCCTTAATTAATAAATCCTACACTTCTTCCCATATATTACTGGGGAAAATCAAAATGGAGTCATCAGCATAGGCAACCACTTTACCCCCTTGTGCCAAGAATACAAAGAGTGTTGATATATATGTTTAAAAGCACAGGACACAGCACTGTACCTTATGGTACTCCAATTTTGATTTCTTTAACCTGACTCAAAGCTCCTACTTTAACATAATTAGATACATTTTGAAAACATTCAACATGGATCCTCCACATCATATAGCTATCCACAACGTCCAGTAGCATAGCCTGAAGGATTGTGTCAAATGCCTCACAATAATTAGAAACTTACACAGATGTATAACTTTTACAAATATTTGTGATCAAATACACAAAATGATTTAAAGTATATCATTTTTTAAAATATAGCTATTATTATTACATCCAGGGTTAGGCTAACTCCAGACTGGGCTCAGAAAAAATTCATACAAACTCTCTACATATACTTAATTAAAGTTATCATAGCAAAAATACAGTTGTCTGTATTTTAAAAACAAGACAATCTATCTCGTTAATCTTTTCAGAATTTGAACAAACACCTAGTATACATGGAAAATAATGGATTAAAAATCTACTTCTGCGTTTACCAATTTTTTTCTACCCCTTTCAACAAAAAAGTTAAATGGAGGTTTAATTTATGATCAATTAAAATTCGTATGCAATCATAAAACGATTACTTCATTTTGAAGTATTCAAGATTTTTGTATAATTATATAATATGATTTGTTCTTAAATGCCAATGGGATTTGGTTATATATCCTTAGCACAATTTTGACAAATAATGACATTATGCCAAAGTTAGTTAAATAAGATATTGTTTAAACTAGATTTTTCTCAATTAAAAATTATTTTGCTTAGTCGGACATTAAACAAAGCACTACAGGTATTATAAGGAATAATGCTTTTAGTCAATGTCTATCCCTCTTGAAACACTGTCTCAACCTTAGGTATTATTAGCTTTATAATATGATACCTTATATGTACTGTGTATACTATGTATGTGATAATTGTGATATGCCGGAATCTATATATATAAAGCTACTGTAGGATACCTTTTTACTGGTTTGGAACTATTTATTTAGAAAACTTAACATTTACTTGAATAAAGATTCTAAAAGATACACCATAATTTTTTTTAACAATACTTAGTCTAAGTTTGGTGGCCAGTTCCCAACATATGGTAAAGTCAACAATAAGATATTTTTAGGAAATTCTATAAGATTAGGCTATACAAGTTTGTATTTTAAAAGTTAATTGATAAAATAATTTACAAGATCTAAATTACTTTATACCAGTTAATAAACCTAAGAATCTGAAAGCATGAAATTAATTGAGGATATCTTCGGAAGACTTTTGTCATTTATAATTATATCATGTACCTAACTTTTTCCTAAACCATACTTAGATTAAAAAAAATATTGAAGGTGTGATGTGCGATATCTGGCATACTTACTAAATTAACTTATTACTGAATTGTGCATACCAACTCGAGAAAATATATAAATAGGCCACAGTTAATATTTTTAAAATATGGGGAAAAATTATTCAAATTTCTAAACTTTAGCTATATATCTTTAATCAATATACAAAATATGTGATACACTTTACAGCAATAAAAAAATTTATTCAACATAGAATTAAAAATAAAGTTGACACTACATTCATCATATGGTGCATCTTTTTTAATTAAAGCATATTCAGTAAATTTAAAGGTGCAGAATTTGAAGCTTCCATATAATAAAGAGGGCCAATTATTACATTGATGGAATGGGCTCTAATTGGGGCTATATGACACTCGGATCAATACACGTAACGAAAGTCTTTTCTTTCTTCCTATGCAAACAGGGCAACAAAGAGTACTGAAGTATGACTATAATATACACGTCACTAATATCTGCAATGCACATATGAGCAGAACTAACCTCCTAAGCCTTGTCTACGATACCTATATGAAACATAGAGAAGACTTGCATTGGTCCTAAAACAAATTACAATTAATAAAGTACCTGCATGAATAACAAGCTTAGGCAAAATCATTAACAATCTTATAAAACACTAATCAATATGTGACTGATAAAAACTGATTTTTAGATAGGTGTTTGCTTAGGATCAGGATAAAAAATTAAACCCTAAAAAAAGTTGAAATTGTGTGTCTCAAAAAGCTCACAAAACAAATTAGTTAAAAGATATATGTTCAAGCTTCAAGGCTTTTGTGGATTTTTATATGATCTTTTAAGTAAAACTTTATTTTATCTTTAGGTAGGAAACAACATCCACATTAATAATAGATGGGGACTCAATCCTATATAGTAACAAATAAGATTAACTTACATACCCAGTTTAAAAGTAGAAGGTTTAAAATCATCTGAATGCAAACAAGTAATAACCTCTTCCTGGGCTTTCCAACAATTTTTTTTTCAATATTCAATCTCCATTATTCCATTAAATAGAAATTATTCTGTGATAACCAAATACTTTATAATAAACAAAAAAAAAACCGTCAAAATATTTTCACTTCAAAGTTAGAATGCAGGCAAATACGCTAACATCATTTTTTCATAATTTGGTTTTGATTAACAATGAATAAAGAATATATTTATTTTTATCAATAAAACTTGACAACACAGCAGGCCCATTTAAAGAATTTTTAGCCAGTAGCGTAGCTCGCCAATTCGCTATTTAAAGTGTCGGGCTAGCGCCGCATTCCGCACATTCCAATCTGTCGGGATTTCGACTGTTAGGGCCAGTGAAGTTTCGGTCCACTAACTGTTTGGGCCGGTGTAGTTTAGGGGAAAATACGCACTACCCATGCACTAAATACACCCAAATCAGACAAGACCTAAATATAACCGATAACATCCAAGAAATACTACAGTATAATAACACAAAAAAAAATATAAATTTTTTGACACAAATAGATCTAATCAGTAAAATATAACCATCCTATGGCACTAAAAAACCCAAGAGGTTGATGTGTCAAAAATTCATATATCTCTCTCTCTCTCTCTCTAGAAAGTCGTACAAAATTCGACTTGATCGGTGTTAAGGTTGATTTTTGAGAAATTTTTGTTTAAATGTAGCAAACATGAAATTTATTTTTATATTTGTTTTGAGTCAGCGGCGGCGTATCGGTACCACCTATGACGAAAACCATTACGCAAGTCAAAAGACCAATATTTTTGTTATGAGATATGCTTTTAGGGGCGGTCAAAATCGATACAAATCAAAAAGTAGAATACATTTGATGGATGCTCTCCAAATTTTGTAAAGCTCTAACTTAATTTTCGTGTCGAATTTTGTTTACCACATGAAAGTAATTTTAATAAAAATAATAAAGCCGCGTCAAACGTGGCATCGCAGGAGATGCTTTCTTCCATATACGGAGCTTGCAGAAGTAGTTTTATTTTTATAGTTTGTTTTATACGGGGTACTGGCTACTTACATTTAGTATAATAATGAATGTCGCTTAGTATATTTAGTAGTTTCTTTCCCTATATACTATTTCTAAACTGTTGGGATTTTTGCTTTTTAATAATTTATACCTGTTTTTTTATTTTTTATAATATCGATGCCATTATGCTCTTGCCCGTATTTTCTACAAGCAACTAAAACCAAAAAAAAAAAACAAAATACTGGCTTACAACTCACTGGATTATTATTGGAATTATATTATTAACTTTATACCCTCAAAATTGGCTGCCCTAAACAGATGCTCGTATTAGCCATTCTATCGAGCCTTACCCATAAAATTTGGGTTACATCAGTAATGGCTGCGAAGCAACTGTAGCCCGAAATATAGATTGTTCCTTGGCTATTATACTATTTGTTTTGCAAAAATGTACGTACAAGCATTCCCTTCTACAAACATGAGACGAAATTTATTTACAATTTGTAAAAATACACTAATTTGCATTTTCAGTTCTAACTCCAGACTTGAAAATTGTATTATTTTAATAATAATACTTGAAAACTGAGCTCCTTTTTATTTACATAAATTAAATTTTCGTGTTAATAGTTTTCAAGTAAGTTTACAAGGTATTTAGATTCTAATCTAAAACTTTTGGAAGTTAATAAAACTTGCACACAGTAGTTTCAAACAGAAAAACTTTTTTCAAATTATTTTGCATAATTTCATCTAAAAGCTTTAAGTTTTAGAGTTCTGGTTTTAAGTTTTCCTAGAATCAACATTGTTATCTTTTTTTGGTCAATATTCCAATACACCGCTAAACAAAATTTTAAGTAACTTAATTTGGACATTAATAAACCAAAAATAATTTTATGATGTACTGTTTCTTGTATTAATATTTATTATTTATACGAAATGAAACTTTATTTGGGTTAAATAACCCATTATATATAATGAATATAGGTTCAAACAAATTTTTGACATTTTTTAAATAAATATTTGTTTCGTTTATAAGAAACAAATATTTGTTCCAGTAAACTCCATCTTTGTTTAAATCAAATGATTTGTTTTTTTCAATATGTGTTTGCACTTTTTAAAAGATCCGGATTACACTATTAAGACTAACTGCTAAGAAATGTATTTAAGTAACCTAAATAGTCAGTTAATTATCATTGTTTTATATGATACGTTAATTATAGAATTAAATTACTGGAGTGAAAAAGAGCCAATGAAGTAAAATTTATTTGTTCGAATTACAGCAACAGGGCGAACAACTATTTATCAACACTAAAATAGTAGTGGAACAAAGCAGTTGATTGTCTCTGGAACAACAGTTCATTTTTTGCTCTGGCATTTAAGTGTAAATAGATGGTCCTTCAAAATTAAAATAATTATCTATACTAAAATTAAATATTATAGTGTCCCTCTAATAGGCTAGACCATCTCCGGAAAGTCTGGCTTAATCAAACGGATTCAACAGAACATGTGATTCCGGTAAATCCCCTAAAAATTCCGAACTATCATTACATTATGTTATCAAAAAAAGGCGAATAAGAAAGTCAGAAAGTTACGCGATTTAAGCGGTGATCTTTGACAGGTTCATGCGCAGATAATCTAAAAAGAATTTTTTGAAAATCACGATGTTTTTCTGCAACTTAAATTTGCGTATATATGTTTTTATGTCGCACGTCAATAAATAAAACGTCTCTATAAATAAAGGCGGCAGGGCTCAACTGCCCAAATAAATAGGTTCCGGCCTTCTAATTGGTAAATTACCAGTCGACGGATGTGTAGAACTATACAAATTCCACAGAATTATTGAGCGCCTAGAAAATAAACATGTATTCGCCGTGAACCAAATAAAGGTTTCTAATAATTTAAAAAGAAGTGAAAATAAAGAAATAAATATATTCTTAATTTCCCAAGATTAACCTAAACAAAAATAGTAAACGAATATTTCAAAATATTTTGTCAGAATGTTAAAAAAGTCAATCTGCTTATATATATTTTTTTTGTAGTCGCATATGGGGTGAACTGCATGTTCTTTAATTTCATGTATTTTGAGACTTGTAGTTAGTAGTATCTTAAACGACATAATGGTTTCTCATCTATCTCGGTTCTACTATCCGAAGCCACTGAAAATGTATGTAAAAAACTGAGAAAGTCGTTTATTGTGCAAGACTGCGCAAATGCTTTTGCCAAACCGTTATCAGTTGTTTTTAACTTATGTGTACAAAACTGCACTTTTTCCGATAGATGGAAAGAGTCAAAAATTTGTCCAGTCTCGATGATAGGTTTAAAATACAAAACTACCGGCCTGTGCTATAATATGCAATTTTAGCAAAGTGTTTGAATTTGTCAGTCAAACACATCCATCTTTTTGCTTAACTCCCCTTCTACTTGATTAACAGCGTGATTTTATATCTATTGGTCTACTGTAACAAATCTATGTACTATTACACAATACAATCTCTGACAGCCCGGATTTTAACCCTCAGGTTGACGTTATTTATACGGATTTTTCTAAAGCGTTTGATCATCTTGATCACGGTATTCTACTTAGAAAAATATGCAGTTTTGTTTTCTCGGGAGATCTGGTTGAATTCTCTCTGGCTACCTTTTAATCGGTCCCAATTTGTACAGTATCGTGGTCATATGTCAGATAGTTTTATTGCTACGTCGGGTGTTCTTCAGCGATCTGTCCTAGATCCTTTATTTTTTAATATATTTATAACATCGTTATCGGTATGGATAACAACTGTTTAGTTTATGCTGACGAATTAAACATACTATGCGTAATTGACTGGCTTGATGAGTGCCGAAACTTGAGCCTTGATCCTGAAACATTTAATCAATAGTCTGAAAAACACAAACTCCCCATCAATATCAATAAATATAATGTTTTGTCATTTAGTAAAAGTAGAATTTCTATACAGTATGAGTGTCGTGTGAATGGTGTTCTAAAACGGGCTGGACACTTTAGAGACTTAAGAGTAATATTTGATAGCAGGTTTTCAGTTATTAATCACATTGAAGTTGTCATATTGTTGTCAAGTTTTATCGAAGTTTGGGATTTTTTATACACTCTAGTCGGGAGTTCAAGTCACCTGCAACCTTATGCTCGCTCGCTTTTTTATTCCCTAATTCATATGGTATGCCTCATCTATTTGACGCCCTAATTATCAAGTGCATTTTGACAAATTGGAGAGGGTAGAATTTACATTTTTAAGATTCCTACATTTTAAAATTGATGGGTCTTACCCACCTTTTAATACAATAAAGTCTACTTTTAAGATTTAAATGGGACACCCTTCAGAAAAGAAGACTATATTTTCCGCTCACATTTGTGTACAAGATAGTAAGTAATTAATTTCTGCTCCTAATCTACTATCTCAGGTTACCCTTCACGTTCCTGCTAGACCTACTTGGTCATCACCATTATTTGATTTAACCAAATCCTAGAACCAACGTTTTACAATTCTCACCACTGCATACAATGTGGTTACTTTACAATCGCTTGAAGGATTATTCGGATATTTTCCACTACAACTCTAAAATATTTAAACCTACTTGTTTTAGTTATTTATATTTAGACATTTAATAATAGATACTTTTGGATATATATATATATATATATATATATATTTTTTTTTTTTTTTTTTTTTTATTTTGTTATCTTTGACTTAACGTTTTCAGTGTGTCCTGCTCAATAATAGGGGCTATTGCCTCTATGGTAATGTAAATAAATAAATAAATAAATAAATAACCGGTTAACGTTAAACGTTACGTTTTCTATTCCATGAGGAACTGGGACAAACAGAAAATAAAATCCCGAAAAAGTTTTAGGGATCTGTATCGGCAGAGCGTCAACACAGAGCTCGTTGAAATGTGCCGGAAAACTGAAACTCAAGGGGGATCTCTGCATAGAGACATGACTGAACTGAACCTTACCAATGACGAATGGACTTTATATAGATTTAAATATTTTTTTTACAGAAACAAAGTCATTTTTTTATTGCATAAACTCATCAGTCTGACTTCCCATCGAAAATATGAACGCAACTATACGATTTGCATCCTGTTTACCTCCTGAAAATGGATATAAATTAAGTATAAAGATCTTTAAATAGGTCGTTCACTTCAGCAACCAAGAAACTTTTCACCGTCATTATAGAAACTTCAATGCGATTAACCTTTGGTTAGAATAACTTTAAAAGTTTCTCTCCAGGATACATTTATTACAATTCTTCTAGAAATCCCATTCTAATAAGTTATTAAAAACAGTAGAAAACTGTCGAAGTAAAGATAATTTGAAAATAGTGTTTCTCTGTTCTTGTTCTCTGACCTTATCGAAAAGAAATAATTCTACTACTTCAAGAAACTTTGCATTTGGAAACTTAAAATTTAAAAGGGAATATTTCAGCTTAGAGCGTTTTTGATAAAGTAAAGATATATTTACCTTTCCTTTCTCCATATATTTTATATTTCTTCTTGAAATTTTTAAGGATTTGTAAAACAACGGGAAAAGCCCAGAAGAAAGGGTTTTATAGAAGTTTATTACTTATTTATTTGAAGTTGAGAGAATAAATTTAAGTTTTTTTATTTTTATAATAGCCACGCTAGTATTAAGATACGAAGCACTTGATTTAGTCCAGTCGTAGAAGATTGTTAGAATTACACAAAGTCGAACACGGTTAGTACTACGACAACACAAAAAGTGTTTTTCGCGTTTTAAGCGTATAAACATTTTAAGAGTTTTTAGACACGCAAAGGCACATCAATAACATTTAATCCATATGCCGTAAAAGCGCTTGCGCGTTTTAATGCTTTTCACTTTTTCCGGTGAGTAGCCAAGATACATAAACTTAACGATATGGTAGACCGGGGACAAACGTGACAGAATACAGTAGTAACAGTCCGAATATTCCTTAAGTTAGAACACAGAGCACTAGTTAAGTTTCGCAAACCCGAAATTGACTTTTTAAAAAACAATTTATTTTGAGAACCGAGTTACATAGATTCTGCCTTATAACTAACTTAACAATATTTCACGAATACAATTTATATTAAAATATATGCTGATGTCTGCAATCGAGTTCTTGTGAATATATACAATTAGTCAGCGTTATGGAACACATAACTCCTCCCGACCTAGAGACGAGCTTACGGAGGTAGCGAGCTTCAGATGACTATCTCTGAATTGGGTGTGGTGTTAGCTTCTTGGTATCTCGGGGTAGGCTTGGGCTTTTTGAATCTTGGGCTAATGATTCTCTTGTAGAGGAAGTACCCAATTCCTATAAGTATTACCAGATACAGTAATAGCGTCCAAAAACTGAATTTGTGGAAGTATATGGGCTGTTGAAGGGCTTCGTTTAATTTTTGGTGTTGAACATCAAGTGCTGTTTGGATTCTTCTTGCTTCGTTGAGATTTAAAGAGCTTAGTTCAAAGTTATTAAACTTTATTGGAACCGACTCCTCGTTGGAATACTTCAAAATTATTTGTGGAAGTTCGATGTTTTTGAAGTGTATTTTGGGGTCTTGGTACGTCTTTAATAAAACGTTGTTTATGTGTATTTCACAGCTTGGGTTCATCTCGAGGATGTAAGTTCCTTTTAGCGGAATATTATCTTTATTCGCGCCGCATTGTTGTACTGCTACTACTTGCTTTGGAATTATTAACATCCATTCTTGCCTTTCTAGTTTCTCAATTTTGATATCTTGGATTTCAATTTTCATCTGGTGACATTGAGTTATATTTTGGATAAACTTGAGCATCTGTACTTCACATGGAGGTTCTTGACCGATGGGCGCTGGATTGAGTTCATGGCAGAGGTATTCTTCTGTACTGACTTCTTGGCATTGCTGGTTAAATGAGGCGTACTTCCGCTCATTGAGGATAAGGTATTTGGATTGAGGGAATATCATTTTGAAGTGCTTTGACGAAGGGGTTGGTAAAGGATAGAGGTGGTAGAGTACATAGTTATTGCTTTCTACAATAGGCACTTCTATTATAAAAATTATTTGATTTCTTTTTGAATAACTTTTGATTTGTAATATTTTTTCAAAAATAAGAATATTTTCGAGATTGGGAAGAAATGGGAGTTTCCCAGATTTTATTTCGTTTGTTACAATTTCTATCTCATTGAAGAGATCATTGGGATCTAAAATTGAATTATGAAATGTGTTTAATTTAGAAAATGTTATTGCTATTTGTATTTTTTCTAGGATGTAAAGTTCTTGAAAAGATGTTGTTATTTGAGAAATTAGCATATGTATTAAAAAATAGTGGTTTGTCTCCATTTGTTTTGTTTCTAAGCGTTTAAGGACTTCTTCTATTTGTAGGGTACGCGATTCTAAGATAAGATGGTTATGTGTTAAGTTTTTTGAAATTTCTTGAAATAGTTTATTAGATTTTTGTATTATGGTTATTTGCCCTTGCATTGCTGATTTTAAATGATTTTCGTTTGCAAATATCGATGAGATTGCCTTGTCGTACTTTTCGGCATCGGCTTGATCAAGATTACCTGTTAAAGATTTTATTATCGAGCCAAAGCCATTTACGAGTCCTCTTTTTGTTCTGTTTCTAAATGCTATAGGATTTATCTGTGCTATTTGTGATTTAATTTTATTTTCGAGAATAGAAGCTAGATTATATGAGTTGTAAAATTCTTTTTTATAGGTCGTTGAGTTCTTTAGGGAGGTTACTATTTTCCTAAAACTAGTTTTTAGAAGTGTATATTCGTCTAATATAGGGGTTATGTCATAGATTTGTACGAATGACCAAAAGTCGATTATATTTTGGGAGTTGCCAAGTTTTAGTTGTAATAGTCCGGGGTTCTTGTAGAGGTTGTGGAAGGTCACTTCTGCGCTTGTGCTTTCGAAGAGCCTGCAACAACAGGGGTTTTTAGTTCTTTTATGTGAATAGTTTCGAGTTTATTGTTTGATTTATTTTTCATTGAGACTTTGTTATTTTCTAACAGTTCGACAATTTCGAAGGGACCGAGGAATTTATTTTCCTTTTTGTCTCGTTTGTTACTTGTTTTATAAACAGTCTGTCCTATTTTAAACTGATGTTGGTTTGGTCCTAGAGTGTTATGTTTTTCGATTACTTTTTCTTTTTGAGTTTGTAAGGTATTTTTTATGTCGTCATAAAGGTGTTTTAGTTTGTCGTTGTGATTCGATACATAATCTGCATAAAAACTTGTTTTTATTAAGTCGCACGGGTCTCTAGAATTGGTATGTCCAAATGTTATGTCAAAAGGGGTGTATTTGGTTGACGAATGGAATTATTATATGCTATCAGGGCATATTTCATTAATGTTTTTGTGTCTTCCTTTTTGAACCTTTCTCTTAAAATACGTAGGTGTTCTATGATTGTCGAGTGGAAGCGTTCTACGGGGGAATTAGATTCATGATGGAACGGTGTTGTAAAATGTATGTCTATTTTGTGGGCTTTTAGAAGTTCTTGTACCGTGTTGTTTTTAAATTTAGAACCGTTGTCCATTATTATTCGTTCGGGTATACCGTAGAAAGAGAAATAATGTATTAGAGCTGTACAAATTTCAATAGAAGTTTTGCCGGACACAGGCAAGGCTTGTCCTAACTTTGAAAATGTGTCTATAATAGTTAGAAATTCTTGATTGTCGAATTTGAAAACATCTATGTGCAATAACTGGAATGGTTTTCCTACTGTTTCGGTAAGAACTAGAGGCACATACGGAGGTTTACGAGAATATTTTGATGTTTGGCATATTTCGCATTCGTTAATGTATTTGGACACGTCGGATTTCATGCATGGCCAGTAGTAGTTTATTTTAAGTTTTTCAAGGGTTTCAGAAATGCCACGGTGATTACACTTGCCTTCGTGTTGGTATTTAATAAGGAGAGTGCGTTCTTCGGGGTCTTTTATTGAATTGACTAATTTAGTGCATTTTATTAGTTTTAAGGCTGTTGCATAAAAATGTCTCATGTATATGTCATTAAATTCGAGATACATAGAATCGTCGTAGAAATATAAATGAAAGGTTTTGTTATCTGAAGTGTATGTTTTTAAGAAGTCTAGTATTAGTCGAGGATTTCCTTTTCCGATTTTTACGTTCCATATATTGTGTTTTTCAAAGGTGTCCCAAATAACTTCAATTTTGTCATAGGGATTTTTCGAAATTATTATTTGATTGGGTTTATTATTTATGATTTCGTCCAGGATAGAGATACCGTCATTAATTGTTTTGTTGTTACTACTTGAGTGAGGTGTTTGTAAACTAGATTCTGGTATCTGGGGTGGTTGAGATGGACCTATTCTTATGTCTTGTAAAATTTTGATTTTGTTTTCTTTTGGTTTCGGTGTTTCCAAATTTTTTAAAGTTGTTGTAATGTCGGTTAGTGCTAAGTTGTTTGGGTCAAATGATTGGTCTAAAAAGGTGTCTATATCTAAGTCTATGTCTCCCGGGTTATTTATTACGCTTTCATTTTCGATCGCATTGATGCATATTCGTGAAAGTGCGTCTGCGTTCGTATTTTGTTTACCTTTTTTATATATTATTTCGTAATCGTATTCCTCGAGTTTTAATCTCCACCTTACAAGTTTACTGTTTGGTTCTTTTAGGTTAAACAGCCGGACTAGAGGACGATGGTCCGTGAAAATTTGAAATTTTCGACCAAATAGATAAGGGCGAAAATATTTACACGCCCATACTATGGCAAGTAGTTCTTTCTCGATGGTAGAGTATTTAGTTTCGGAGTCGTTTAACGTTCTAGAGGCGTAAGCTATTGGTTTGTCATTGGGAACATTTCCTTGAGATAGTACTGCACCTATAGCGAAGTTACTAGCGTCGGTTGTGAGAACAAATGGTTTTTCGAAATCGGGATATTGGAGGATTGGTGCATTGATGAGCAGTTGTTTGCAGTGATTAAAGGAGTTGACGAAATTAGAGTTATGAATTATTTTTGAATCCTTTTTTAGACAAAGAGTCATAGGTTTGGTAATTTTTGCAAAATCTCTGATGAAACGTCTATAATAACCTAATAACCCTAAAAATGATTTTATTTCCTTTTGGGTTTTCGGAATTGGGAAATTTTTTATAGCGGAAATTTTGTCAGGATTGGGTTTGACACCCTCTGTGGTGACTACATGACCTAAATATTGGACTTCTTTTCTTAGAAATTCGGATTTGTCCATTTGAATCTTAAAGTTTGATTCTCGAAGTCTGGTGAAAACTTGTCTTAATCGGGTAAGATGTTCCTGTAGGGAAGTGCTAAACATTACAATATCGTCTAGATATACGAGGCAATTTTCATTTTGAAGACCACGCAGTATATTGTCCATCACCCGTTGGAATGTGGATGGTGCGTTTTTTAGACCGAATGGCATTCTTTTGAATTCATAATGCCCATTTTCAGTGGAAAAAGCTGTTTTTTGAACGTCGTCGGGGTCCATCTCGATCTGATGAAATCCGTTCGCTAGATCTAAGGTTGTGAAGTACTGGCTTCTGCCTAACTTGTCTAGAATATCTGAGATATTAGGGAGGGGATATTTGTCGTCAATAGAGCGTTCATTGAGGCGTCTGTAGTCGATCACAAGCCGCCATTTACGTTTTCCAGAAGCATCTAACTTCTTTGGAACGATCCAAATGGGACTAGACCAAGGGGAGACTGAATTTTGAATAATACCTTGCTCAAGCATCTTGGAAATTTGTTGTTTGACTTCCTTTCGTTGAATTTCAGGGTAACGATAATTTTTTGTAAAAATAGGGGACTCATCTTTAATCTTATGCCTGATCTGATTAGTAAAAGTTAAGGGGACTTTATCACAATAGAATATGTCTCTGAACTCTAAACACAAATTCCGTATTGCTTCTCTTTCTTCAGAGTTGCAATGGTCAAGGCGAAGATTTTTTAGATTGGATTTTAAAAGAGAATCGTGATACTCGGAAATATCTTGGTCGGTTTCCATTTTCTCGAGAAAGTTAATGTGGCACATATCAAGGGGTTCGATATCGACTGGTTCGGCAAAATTTATTTCAACAGGGAAATCGCAAGAATTGGTTACAGATGTTATAGCGGAATAATTTGAAACATTTACTAAAGCTTTGGGCATTTCGAGATTATTTTCAAATTTTGTATACTCAAGAATCCCTATACCTACTTTCATTTTTACAGGTACTTTTATAATTTGTTGTGTTCTCGCAGGTTTATGTAATAATTTTGAAAGTCTGTTTTGTCAGATTTTTTTTTAGATTTTTCGTAAATTATAGGAATTTCAGCAAAAGGGGTTTTTAATGTCTTTTATATTAATGCTGGCATTTAATTGGCTCAAAATATCTGCGCCTATTAAGTCATCGTGATTAGACATAGCATGTGCCGTCTGAATATTAAAGGTTTCCTGTTTTATAATTTTTTTGTAAAATTTATGAGCAATATCAAGATTTATTAAACTTCTAGAACTACCTGTATCTATTAAAAAATATGCTTCGATTTCCGGAACAAAAATATATGGAAGGTCTGACCTCATATTATTAAGAAATATTATGTCGGGTTGTTGTCTTGATGAACAAGCGAAAAATTTTCCTCGTAATTATTGTCATTAGAATTAAAACCAGGTGAATGGTCCGTCGAGTATGTGTCAGCGTATGTGGTGTCATATGGGTATGGATATGTATTATCTGCACCATAGTAATTTTGACTTATTTCGTAGTTATTTGGAAAATAATTTTGGCTATCTTCGTATGTCGCATAGTCTGTTAGTTCTTTAATTTCCTCAGGGTTTTCATTAGAGTTTGAAGGATTAGTTATTTGTTGGGCGTATAATTCTTGAAATGTAAATTTGGGTTTTGGTTTATTTAACACAGTATTGCCTGAACTAGTGTCCATAGGAGTAACCTTATTTAATTCAGTTTGTCTCTGGTTTCGAATCATCGCGCTTGATTGTGGGAATGAGGAAAGTTGATTTTGTGGTTGTCTGTTGTTGGCAAATGGGAATCTAAAGTTTTGGTTTTGAAATTGTTGTCCTGGTTGGAAGGGCCTAGGTGGAAAATTACTTGTTGGCATTGGTTGAAATGGTCTAGGCGTAAAGTTGTTTATCATAGGTGTGGTTGGAAAAGGCCTAGGTGGAAAATTATTTGGGGGTAGCATGGGTCTAGGTAAAAGTGAAAAATTTGGTTGGGGGTATATATTTTGTGGTCTCGATTGAACGCTTGAATTTTGATTTCTTATATTAGGCAAATTTATATTATAATTGGTTTTAAAATTAGAATTCGTTGTGTAGTTTCTACATGAGCTAAACTGAATAAAATTTTCTTCTTCGGTTGTAAATGCTAAGGCTTCTTCGAGATTTTGAGGATTTTTAAGTCTAACTACTAATTGCATATGGTAAGGGAGGCCTGCTAAAAATGTTTTTAAGGCAAAGTCGTCATAATGGGCTATTTTAATTCTTTTTTCTGTAACGTCAACTATAAGAGTACTTAATTTTGCAAATAAAAGACTCCTAGCATCTTGTATTCGCATGCCGAAATTTAAAGGAGATTCATTTTTCTGTGGTTTTATAGAAATTAAATCTTGTATGAGGCAATCAATGCCTCTTTGATCAGAGAATGTTAAATTTAATGTGTTTTTAATTAGATTCCAAGAGTTAAGTTCAGATCTAGATCCAATTAAATCGGCTGCCCTACCTCGTAATTTACTTAATATAGTATCTAAAAGTATTACATTTATAGGGTCGTCAAGATTTGTAGAATTTTGAAAATTTTTTAAAAAGTTTTCACATGAACAGATAAATCTTTGAAGCAATTTAGTATTACCGTCAAAGAGAGGAATGTTATCGGCTTGATATCTCATAAGTGGAATATCGCGACTCATGTTTTCTGTTGGTGTAGATGTTTCGAGAACTAAATTATTTTCAAGAACTGTCGAATAAGTTTCGTCGATCGAGCTTACACTTAATTGAGACAAATTTGTGATTATTTCGTCAATGTCAGACATAAAAAGAAATGTACATGTATAAAAATAAAATAAGATGCCTATGTAAAACTAGGAAAAATGGGAATTGTGAAGGAAATGAGCACTTACAATAGTATTCCAGCGAAGATTAACTGCATTGTTTTTCTTGGCTACCTTTTCTTAAACTACTGCCTTGAGGATCCCGATGTGAGGTGTCCCAGGCGTCTTAATTCTAGGTTCCCAGAGGTTTGGTCGATGTTGGACTTCTCTCTGGTAGGTTCTCGAGGGCTGCAAACTTCTTTTTTTTCTATTTTTTGGTTCTTGATCGACGAACTGTTGAAACAGACCGGATTAGCGATGTATGTCTTTTCCGTTCGATCAAAGTCCGTGCCCGACTGCGCCAGGTAAGTTTCGCAAACCCGAAATTGACTTTTTAAAAAACGATTTATTTTGAGAACCGAGTTACATAGATTCTGCCTTATAACTAACTTAACAATATTTCACGAATACAATTTATATTAAAATATATGCTGATGTCTGCAATCGAGTTCTTGTGAATATATACAATTAGTCAGCGTTATGGAACACATAACTCACTTCACTCATAATTTTCCAAATCGACGTCTGGCAACTCGGTAGTCAGTACTATTTCTGGTATGGTTGGTTTTTTTAAGTCATAGTTGTTTTTTTTTTAATATCGTTAAATGTGCTGCTGTTAGAAAATACGATCTGTGACATATATCGCTTAGAACATATAAAGAAAAAAATGAGAAAATAATCCAGATTTGAAGGTAACAGCGGGATATAATAGATGTAACAGGATATTTAGCCCTGAACTAGAGAAATGCATGGTATATTATATTATACATGCCGCGGAAATTACTGCGGATTTCCACCAAAAGAAGTTCGCAAACTGGCGTATGAATTGGGGGTGAAATATAACATAAGAAGACCTATCCAATGGGATGAAAATGGAGCCGATTGGTTCACTTCATTCAAGAAGAGGCATCAATTTTCAATCATCAAAATTTTTTTCAAAGAGCGTGGCATTGTGGTTCTCTCATTTCTGCCACATTGTGCACACAAAATCCAACCTCATGACCGTTCTGTTTATGGTTTCTTTTAAAATACAAGTTGTTAATACTATGCTTGCAAAAGCCTGACTAAATACACCATAACAGGAATCGTAAGAATGGTTTTGCCTTTGGCAATGAGACAATAATAATGCTGTTTCATAGAGGTTAAATCAGATTTTGCCCCGTAATATGTAACAGATAGACTAAGGCCTCCAGATGTAGAACTGATAGAATCAGTAACGACAATTCGTATTTAATGCCTATCGTGTACAAGTTCTAGTATGCGGATCGTTTACCATCAACAAGTGCTGGTAAGGTATCTTGCCCAACTACGCTGAAAACCCCAAATGATTATCTAATATATAAACCATATATTGGCAAGGATTCTATTTGTTTATATTACTTTTGTCCCTGGTCTACCCTAGGTTCTTGCGCGGCAATGCTAAATATATGAAAAATTCTATTTAGGTTTAAAATGTTTGCCTTCTTGGTATTTGGCATATGTACAGGCGTGTATTTTCTCATAATTCTCCATCTCCATAATTGGTTAAAGAGATAGAAAAAAAATGCTGAAAACAGAAGTTTTAGGATTCATTACTTAGTTTATCAAAAATTATTGTATATGTATACAGGATATCTCAAAAATGTTTAGCAGACCAAACATATATTTCCTTTAATGGGACACCCTATATATGGTATATCCGCTATGTAGTAGATCCATCTCTCTCTAACCCATTGCCTCTTATAGCAGGGTTTTTGGCAAATTTCTCGGGTAGCTTGTTTTATAAACATATTTTTTACAGGTTGTTCCATTTTAAAAAATGAATGTTGGGTCTGCTAAATATTTTCGAGAAAATATTGGAACATTTTCACTGCGGTTCAACGAATATCCTATTTTGGTTTTGGATTACCCTGTATATTAGGCTATAAACGCGTTATAGGTGCTTGAAATTAAATATACCTATATATATATATATATTGCTTGCTAAATGTTTCTTTTACCAAATTTCTGTAAATTTATTTCAAACAGAAAGTTAGGTAAACTCAGCAATAATATATCAGGTTAGTCTTAAATGACCTAGTTTGGATAAACTTTGCTATGTTTATATGTATAGAATCGATCAAAGCCATAGAAACTGTTCAGCAATTTCTGTAAATCTACGATTGTCTTGGGACTAACTTCGAGTACGTTAAGTGCTGGAACTTCGTCTAAGTTCGAAACTAAATTGCCTAAGTATTTCCGTGTTGTAAATATTTTTGATCTCTTTTATGGCGATTTTATTTTGCATTAAATATTCATAGAATATCATCACTTATTTTGTTTATATTTCAGTATGCGAAAAAACCCAAAAAACAATTTAATTTTTGTGAAGGTCTTCAGGGCACTGATAAAAACTATTCATAAAGCTTCTCATAAAAACTTTTTTATGTCTAAATATTTTTCAGGCGGTTCTTAAGGGCGTCATAAAGCTAAAAAAGCCTTATCTTAAATGTACTCTAAGCACGTTTTTAAATAAGTCATAAAGTCAATCTGGCCTCATTGGCTTTTTTAAAATTCATAATATTGATTCTTTAAGTTATCTAGTTGTACTTAAAAACTCTAATCATAATGATTTGTGAAATCTAATATTGCGAAAACAAAAACGTAACTTTTGTTATCAAAAGAAAAATGATGACTTAAAAAACTACAGCTAATTGAAGTTAAAAAGTAATTGTGTTTTTACTAAAATTCTTAATTTAATTCGAGATATATGCTTCGTTAGGAAAATTTTTATAAATTTTAATAATACAAAAATGTACAATTAAATATTTGTGTATGTGAATATTTAAATTTTTCCGGTAATAAATTATGTTTTAATTTAATATTATGATTTTTTCATTCATGCTCTATAAACAGACCCATGTTCTCACTAATAAAGATACAGGCTCAAATATATTCGAACCAGTTATAGCTAAGACATATTTAGACCTAGAAATAGAAACATATTTTTATAAAATTCAGTTTATTTAATTTTATATATAGGTCGTACCTGCTAAAAAGTCTATGTTTATATCATCTGCTGATGATGCTAACTTGGTTAGCGAAACTCGCGTCCAGAACGTAACAAGTTGTGGTGTAGTGTGGTTAGAACTCTTGTATTTTGATCTATGGGACACGTCCAATCCAACCTTCTGTCCACATGCACACCAAGAAACAAGAGGTCAACCCTTGAAATGAGTTCTCCCTGAGCATAAGGCATTGTCAGATTATCAATATTTTGTGTTAGAGAAAAGTAGAGTTTGTGCCTTTGTGACATTTAAAAACAAATTACTTTCCAAAACGTATTCCCTATTAAGTCCATTGTCCTAACTACCTTATGAAACAAAATATCTTTGTTATTTTCACTGAAAGCCAAGGTAGTGCCATGAGCATACAGCACAATATATTCAGGAGAAATATCCGGTAATTCATTGGTATAGAGAATATAGAACAAAGGGGCCAGGATTGATCCCTGCTGGAGGTCTTTTTTTATCAAGATTTTGTCAGAGCTTACTAATGTACCACTTGCATCTGACTCAGTAACAGTGTCCTGCTTATCAAATATGATCTCACAAGCTCGAGATAAACACCCTTTAACCCATATTTTTCCAATTTTTTAAAAGTTTTAAAAGAAGAAACTTACCGAATCAAAGGCTTTTGACAAGTCAATCAACATAGCCATACTAACCTTGTCATTATTCCGAGAAGTCAAAACCCTTAAAAGTACTTGTTAAATAGCTCTGAGAGTTGATTTTTTCTGAACCTATTTTGTTGATCGGCCAATAAATTTTCACGTTCTGCAAGTGATATTAGTCGGTTACAAAATATCCGCTCAAAAACTTTATTTATATTTGAAAGAAATGAAATTGGTTTGTAGTTTTTTTCGTCAATTCTATTTCCTTTTTTGTAGATAGCTTTTATTTCAGCCAACGTTATAGCTTCTGGAGAAATAACTGTTGAAGACTGACAATATGGGCCGAAAGTTGTGCTAGGATTCCTTCCTTCCTTCCTCTCGTCACATATTGTTAACATCGCTACTAATGTTTTCTATCACCGACCTCCTATTTCTTACTTTTTTAACATGCTTACAAACTTCTAGAGTATTGGTAGGACTGAGAAATATCGATCTCTTACACCTTGGTATACAGTCCAAATCGACATTTTTGCTCCCATTAGTATCCGGACATGAACTGATGAAATATGCATTCAATTTATTCAAAATAGTGAGACACACATATTTTTCTGCAAAGTTGTCCAGTACTGAATATTTGTTCGAAATCTAGGAAATGATTAAGTATTTTCTGTATTGTTATCAAATTGTAATAATAAATCAGTATTTGATTTCTTTTTGGTTTCTAAAATAACTTTTTTAAGATTTTGTTATATCTACTGTATTCTTCATTGCTCACTATACTTATCAGTGGCGTAACAAAACAACGTAGGGCCCTGGTGCCAAATCGTAAATCCGGGCCTCCTTCCCTCTTTATAATAAGTACACATAAATAAAAAAATTAAAAGATTCGTAAATCTCAAAAAATATAGCCATATATAGGATAGCTCCAGCAATAGGATAGGTATCACAAAAATATTAAATAAGGTTATATATCAACAATAATATTTTCTATATAAACTATTCTAAATTTACTTTGGAAACGAATAAACAAAACAATATTCTAAAGTATAATAATAATTCACCGACTTACGATTAGACCACTGACTGGTGTTACTTTTGTCTATAACTTTAAAAAAAAAATGTCTATTTTTACATGCTTTTTTAATTAATATTCTTACTTCGTTTTCCGCAGCTTTTTCTCTTCTAGCTGTTCCCGATTGGTATTCTAATTTATTTATTGTACCACAACTACAACGCTAAATACTCACAAAACAAAGTATAAAATCAGTTTCACTGCAATTATACGCCTGTTTTAGTCTTGTTTTAGTCTGGCACCCAACACAGAACACAAAAAAATTGGCATCCAAAGCTATTACCGCATCCACAACTGTTGGGGCTGCTTGAGATTACGGGAACCTATCGGCACTATCCCCTAAAAGCATTGCAGCTAGTGCCGGATTAACTATTTTCGCCCACACGTATTTACGGGCTCCAAGCTCGTGGGAAACAATGAGGACCAAAAAAACAGTCCTGCCTTCCATATAGCAGACACTTAGTCCCTCCTTTAATATAATAATATATAAAAATTACCTATTTACTGATAAAATGAAACAAGAAAAATTATATAAACGATTTTTGTTACAGCGCGGCGACGGGTCCTCTTTTCGATGGGCCCTAGGCCCGGGCCTCACGCGCCTGATGGGTACTGCGGCCCTGCCCAAAGCAAATAACTTAAAATAAACTATCAGTTCAGTAATTATTTTGCATCTTCGCTCCCGATTCCCCGTAGAAATTTTGTTCGATTGATCTTTACCGACGTAAAGCGCTCGACTGCGACAGAAATAAACTTGCTGGTGAAGGCAAGTAAAAATAAAAGGCTGTTTGCCTGTGCGCGTTAAAGTCTACTCATACACACGACACGGTTTTTATCACCTATCGATAAAAGTCGCGTAGTTTTGTAAATGTAATTTACGTTACTTAAATATTCACTTTTATAAATCGATAGTTTTTAGTTCTAATACAATAGTTTTTTCTGTAGACTTTAACCGAGCCGCCGGCGCCGCACGGGCCCCCAAATGCCAGGGCTTGGCTCAACCGCACCATTGTAATTACGCTACTAATACCTATATTTTGTTTGTAATACTAACTATGTTTTGTTTTACAAGATACCCTTATTCCTTTAGTTTTTCAATTATTTGGTTGTTTGTTGAGTTGCAGTTTGTAGAAGGAAATATTAAATTCAAAAGACATGCAATTTATTTTAAACATGTTACTTATATTACATAGATAAGTTATTTATATCTTAAAACTTCATATACTTATACTAGTATTATGAATTTTTGTTAGTATACGTATAAATACATCATAAAACATATCACGGCCTAAGAAATTTTAAAACCTATTAGGTTTCAAACAAACAAACAAAAGTATGCTTTATTGCCGCAGAAAAATTTTACAATTTTATGGACAAAGCAAAATATACCTAAAAATAAGACATATCAAAACATTAATCGAAAATAATTTCGACAGGTCAGTGCTTTTTTTTAAAAATGTAAATTATCAATTTACCAAATCGTAAAACACACGTTAGAATATAACATAACATTGCAAACAGTAAATGAATCATGATAACCTTATAAAAGTAAACAAACACACATGTACGAGGTGAATAATTTCGATGACATTGAAATCAAAATTGCAACTATGCGACCTTAAACTCTATGTTATTATAGTTATACAAATAATTGTGATGTTAAACAGAAGGTATATTGAACTAGTGTAGAATGTAGTATACAAAAAGAATTAAATTGTTTTTAATCCAATACCTAACAAAAATAATTAAGTTTTAAGTGAATGTTCGACAGTTCTTTTCCCTATATAATGATTTACAAAATTCTATGCTACGAGTTAGGACATGACTCACAAAAGATTTAAGTAAACAAGCGAGTTTAGTGACAATTTAAAGAGACTTACTCACTGAAAAAAAAATCATTAACTCTGTAAAATGGTCTCTCAATGAGGTATGCTTTGGTGTTTTTTCGAAATTGTGCAAGCATAGGGATAGATTTTAAATGTACTGGCAGATTGTTGTAAAGTTTTATGGCGTTGTAAATAATTGATTTTTTTATTAATTCTGTGGAAGGAATGGGAAGATAAATATCATGCCTAGAGTTTCTGGTAGGGTATACATGTTGTGGCCTTTCTGGGAGGGTGTTTATATGTTTTCTCAGCAAACATACCGTTTCCAAAATAAATAATGCAGGAAGTGTTAATATTTCATGTTTTTTGAAATAGTATTGGCAGTGAGCTCTATTATTTAGACCAAACAAATAACGAATGGCTCTCTTTTGAAGCATAAAAATACTACGAAATTGCTCGGTGGTACAGCAGCCCCAAAAGGGAAGGCCATAGCGGAGGTGGGATTCAAATAAAGAGAAATAAGTAAGTCTGGCAGAAGGAACGTCTTGTTCTTTTGAAACTGATCGAATGGCGAAGCAGGCGGTAGAAAGTTTTTTAGTTAAGGTGTCAATATGATTAGACCATTTTAGGTTGTTATTTATATTTAAACCCAGGAATTTAACCGACTCTACGTATTCAATATTGCTGTTATGTACCTGAAGTGGTTGTAAAGTTCCCTTATAAGATAACGCCACCGTTTTATCGACGTTAAAACAAAGCATATTGGAATCGGACCAAGCCTTAATTATAACCAAGTCTTTGGAGATACTAGAGTGTAAAGACGTTGTATCAAAATCACTCCATGTTATGCTTGTGTCATCAGCAAAAAGGGAGATTCTTCCATTAATTTTAAGGTTCGTGATATCATTAATGTATAACAAAAAAAGAATAGGTCCCAAGACTGAACCTTGAGGGACTCCACTTGTAATCAACTTACAATCAGAATCGGAAGCATTAGCCCTTACAAGTTGTTGCCTTTTCCCAAGATAAGATTTGAACCAATTTAAAGAAGTACCACGAATTCCATAAAAATTTAGTTTGTTTATCAGAATTTCATGACTAACACAATCAAAGGCTTTCGCATAGTCACAAAAAACTGAGGCAGTTGGGTGGTTGTTATTGAGAGATAAGTAGACGCCTCTAAGCAACGTGAACATGGCGTCGCTGGTGCACTTATTGGGTAGAAATCCGAACTGCTCCGGGGATATTATCTGATGTTTCAGGAGAAATGGCATAAGACGGTTCTTCAGTAGCCTTTCGATGATTTTTTGGGCGATAATTGCAAGAGTTAGTTTTTTCACCGCCTTTATGAAGTGGAATAATTATAGCTGTTTTAAGGCAATCAGGGAATACACCTTTTATAAAGGACTCATTTATTAATGTTGTAAGGGCCTCTATGACTGCAAGTTCAGGAATATTCTAATTGATAGGCCATCAGTGCTACACGAAGATTTACTTTTGATATTATTTATTACCTTCAATAGTTCAGTGTTGCTAACGGGACTTAAGAAAAAGCTATCAGCTAAATTTTTTGAAGGAGGGAGAAACGAAAGAGGGTCCAAACTTGGCGAGATACTAGAGGTAACATTTTTGCTTACATTAATAAAATAATCATTTAGATCATTAGCCCCTGGCAAGATCTGAGTCACAGGGTTTGATTTGTTTCTGAGGTTATTGATGATGGACCAGGTTTCTTTTGAAACGTTATTAGAGTTTGTTAGACGTTTTCGGTAGTGTAATTTTTTTGCTGACTTAATAAGAGTAGTGTAGATCCTCCTATAATTAGAGATATAGTCGAGAATAAGAAAGGAGTCGGTGAATTTTTTTATATATGAGAGCGAGCGCATATTTTTAGCAGAAATTCGTATTCCTTTCGTGGTCCACGGTTTATGCAGCTTAGGTTTGATATTCTTAAGCGGGAAGGCCTTGTTAAAAGCACTTAAAGTTTTATTTAAAAAAGTTCTGAAGTTTGTGTTGACATTATCAGATTCAAAATTCCAATTGGCGTTAAAGCAAATATTATGAAATACTGAGAAATTTGCGGCCGAGAAAATTCTGCCCCGATGGCGAGATCTTGGTAAGGGCCTAATAGGTAAACTAAACCTGGAAATTACCGCCTCGTGATCGGAAAGACCTGAGTTATAGACCTGTGATTGCACCTCTGATGGAGAAAAATCAGACGCCATGTAATCGATGATAGAAGAAGAGTTTTTTGAAATTCTAGTTGGCGAGGATACATGCATTGAAAGACCGAAAGAGTCGAATATAGAAATTAGATATTTCTGGATGGCACAAACAGTAGCATAGTCAATATTAAAGTCCCCGCATAGAATTTTTTTACCTTTAATCGGTAGGCTGTCTAGCAAACTTACCAGGCTATTTAAAAATGATTGTACATCAGAGTTTGGTGATCTATAAATACAAATTACATAAAGATCAAGGTTTTGATTATATACTATAGAGAATTCAAAAGAGCTATCCGCTAACAAATGATCATATTTAGATACCGACATGAAATCTCCATTTAGGGATAGAATCAGTGTTCCCCCATGAGCTGAGTTTTTTCTGTCATATCTAGCTATTGTGGTATACCTCTCAATATAAAAGGGTTCGTTTAGATTCAGCCAGTGCTCAGTAATTGCAATTTTTATGGCATTCTCTGGTCCTCTGAAGATGGATCGATCTCTCCGAAGATATGTAGGATCCATAGGCTGCAAGATCCGCTTCCACTTCTGCTGCGTTAAATCCGTAAGCAGCATGAAAATCGAAATATATCTTATGTAGGGTTCTATAATCTATAGGAATGCCTTCAGAAGCCAAAAACAGCCTGGTGCTTGTATTTGTAAACCCTTCAAAGTGAATTGGCGCAGGTTGGTCGTGCAGGAAGGCGAGATATAACTTGAAGGCCTTTAAAATGGCTGGTTCTCTTAGTCTAGACATGAGGAAACGGTTATCAGAACTTTTTTCGGTTCGCGTAAGCTTCACTGTTGGGGGAGACATTGGATCAAAAATAGGTTCTTGGTCAGTAGGAGCTTTCTTGTAAAGACTGTAGCAGTTGTCGCTCAACAAGACATTTGCTTTGCAGGCAGCAATGGCCTCTTTGTCAGAAGATATTATAGTGCCCTTTTGAGAAATTGGAGAGGAGACAACCAGTGAACTGACGGAGCTCGAGTTGGTGGGCAGTTTTTTCGGTGTGGAGGGAGGTGGGAGGTTCGGTGTAGATTTTTCTGTAAGTTCGGATACAGCTGACCGTTTTATTACTACGCCATGTGGCCATAGATTGCTGTCTAAAAGCTTTTCAGCTGACTTTTTTGACTGAGATCCAATTTTAAAATCAATATTTGAGATATGATTGGTTAGGTGGTAGCATCGAATAAACTCTGTAGTCCCAAGCTTTTCCTTAACGTAGTGAACTATGTTGTTAGGCGTAAACCCTGCAGGAAGATTTCTTACGACTACATAGTGCCACCGTTGTGTATTATTACAAGCCAGCTTGCTGGAGCCTTCAGTAGTACTGGGAATATCCGTAGGTGTTACCTCAGTTTGTGTAGAGGCGGTGGAGCAGGTAGTTTCCATAGTTGGTGTAGGCAAGGGTATGGTGGTAGGGTATGTATTTTTGATATGCTTACACTTAAGTTGGCTTTCATATTTGGAGTATAACTCCTTTACCAAGTCAGTTACACAAGTTAGTTTGCTCTTAATGTTAGCAATACCTGCTTTTAATTCAATTGAAGAGGAGTCCTGTACTTGGATTTTTATCACTTCTTCGGCATTGTTGAAAAGGATTTGGGAAATATTGAAAATATTCTGTTCCATATCCCTTACAGACTTTAATAACATATCTGGTTTGTAAGCGGAAAACTCCCTCGATAGATTATGGATATCGTCAATTTTTTTCTCCATGAGATCCCACCTGGATTCACTCTTCACTAAAATGTCATACATTTCAGAAATTGTCGGTACACTACTCGACAATTGGGATACACGGTTTGCGACTGAATCAAAAAGTTCATGTGGAATTTCATGTGGTTTAAGAGGGAAGAGAGGTTTAAGGTGGTTGTCTTATGTAAAAGCTTATAAGATAACTTAAAGAAGAAAAGCTCTTATCATATAAGTAGTTTTATAGGAAATATAAAGAAATCATGAAAACATTTTTTAAGTAAATATTGATTTGAACTTTCCGCGCCACCTCTTTAATATTTATTAAAATAAAAATAAATCACAACGAAGATTTTATAATTTGTTCTTGTTTTTACGCGTCATCGGACACACAAAGTATTCCTCCACTTAGAAAAAAGTCGAAACCTCTGCATTTTTATAAAGCCACAGTGGGAACCACGCTGTCTGGCCAACGAATGGCGTGAAAGCAAAATTGAGGACTGATCTTTTTTCCACCTTGACGACGTCTGTATATACGTCACATACTTACGTCCAGAAAACAGAAAGAAATAAATTATCAGCCCTAGAACGGTCAGCTCAATATAATAAATTGTCGCTTGTAGCCTTTCACCACGACTAAGTTTGTATATTGTCTTCTATACCATAAATAACATTTCCAGCGCATTTTTTCTAATCACCTTTCGCCCTGACACTTTCCAATTCTCTCTTGGTTTCTCTCTCTTTGTTGCCTTTCCACTCAACGTAAACTGCAAAAAACCGCAAATGTTAAGCTTGAGTTGAAGCCGAAGCTGAATAGAACATTAATTTCTTTACTAATAATGCAATGTGCATAAGTCTTTATTTTAATTGGCTTAGTACATTAGTAGTATAATAAAGGCCTGTTGTAGCGAAAGCGACAGGTATTTTTGTACCGCGTAGGTATATTAATCCCTTAGATCTATATCAGCGATAAATTGAAAGCAAATTTCGTACGGATTGTAAAATTCATGAACCTGAAGCCCCTTTCTGACGAAAATATAATTTTCCAAATTTTAGAGTAGAGAGAGTTTACCTTTGTCAACTAATAATAAGTGATAAGTTTTGGCTCTTTTAAACAGTTTAATCCTAAAGAGCATAAAACCAACTAGTAAACACGTCTCGATGTTCATAAAACGCAAATGTAAATCGATCATTTACGGCGTTGGATGATTTGACAAAACTGTCGTCATAGTGTGATTTAGAACATTGCTACGCAGGTAATTTAGATGCACTGAATAGATAGATTATAAGTGCTTCTTGCAAAAGATAACCTCTTGAAGATATTGCCGTCTTCAAAAAATATTCGGCAACTTGTTCAAGAAGGCTTACCGTCCACATTTATTTGAATGAAGTTTCAACTTGTGACATGACATTGAAGTTGTAAGAAAAAACATGTGTAATGCTCGACGACAGATTGTTCCTATTCTTCCAAAAAACATCGATGAAGTGCATAACGTAGTAATAAGTTAAATGTGCAAACAAATAAAGGAAAATGTTTGCTTTTTATAAACAGTGCAGGTGATAATATTTTTGTTTTTCGTGTGAAATCAATGTGAACACTACTGGTTCATTAAAAAGAATATACCCTGATGGCATGTTTAATTAATGCACACAATATTTTTGATAACTATTCACTATCCATGGATTTTTTAACGGTCATTATATTTCACTATTTTTACTTCCCTCGTAAAAGAAGTATTTTAATCGTGAAAATATCAGCCTCCCAGATTTTTTCAGATCTTTACATGTCAAGGTCCTTAGATGCCGAAAAACATGTTTTCTCAATTCTGTCGTCTGTCTGTAGGTCTGTCTGTCTGTTCGCCTGTCGTTCTGTCTGCGGCATAGCTAAAAAACCACTTACCCGATTGACTTCAAATTTTGGTCAAAAATTCAGGGTCATATAGGGATGACCTTGTAACATAATATAAAAATCCAGTATGGCGAAACAAAAAGGCGGCCTAGTTAAAAACATTATTATTACAAAACTACTTATCCAATTTCCCCAAATGCACAAAAATCAAGTATGGTAAAATTTTGCCACGAATCCAAGATGACGAAACAAAATGGCAGCATAATAAAATGTTTAAATTTCAGCCTGAAAGAACTACTTAATAGAGTGATTTCAAATTTTGTGTAAGAATTTATTGTGGTATTGAGATGAACTGGGAAAAATGTAGCACAAATTGAAGACGGCCGAACAAAATGGCGGCCTAATGAAATTTGTGTAATCGTGAAAAAAATTGCAGGTTTTACATACATTAACCTTTAAGCATCCCTAGATGCCAAAAATTATTTTTTTGTCAATTCGATTGGTCTGTCTGCCGGTCGGTCTGTCCGTCAGTTCACGACGAAGCTAAAAACTACTTACCTGATATTGTGAAAAAAACTAAGGGTTGTGTGGGGATGACCTGGTAATATTTTGGTAGAAATCCGATACTGCGGATGAAAATGGCGGCCTAGTGAAATGTTAAAAAAATATTACTAAGAAAGAAATTTTCCAATTTACCTCAATTTTTCCAACAGAAACAAGTCTTAGAAGGGAATCAACCTGTAATATTTTGGTACGAATCAAAGATAGCAAAGCAAAATGGCGGCGCAATAAATTAATTAAAAATCTGCCTAAAAAAAGACATTTTAAAAAATTTCTGGTAAAACTGTGGTACGAATACAAAAGGGCGAGACAAAATGGCGGACAAATAAAATGCCTAAGAAGCCAACGTAAAGAAATCTTCTTATTCAATTGACTTCAGATCTTGCAGCAAAGTAAAATTTAATACAGGGATTAACTGATACGAAATGACGGTCTTAAAAAATCAGTGTAAAAACTACTTATTCTCGTAAAAGTATTGTATTCGTGAAAAATCATCCTGAAATTTTTCAGATCCCTACGTTTTAAGATCTATAGTTGCCATGTTTTCTTAATTCCGTCGGTCTGTCTGTCTGCCTAAAAAAAGACATTTTAAAAAATTTCTGGTAAAACTGTGGTACGAATACAAAAGGGCGAGACAAAATGGCGGACAAATAAAATGCCTAAGAAGCCAACGTAAAGAAATCTTCTTATTCAATTGACTTCAGATCTTGCAGCAAAGTAAAATTTAATACAGGGATTAACTGATACGAAATGACGGTCTTAAAAAATCAGTGTAAAAACTACTTATTCTCGTAAAAGTATTGTATTCGTGAAAAATCATCCTGAAATTTTTCAGATCCCTACGTTTTAGGATCTATAGTTGCCATGTTTTCTTAATTCCGTCGGTCTGTCTGTCTGTCGGTTTGTCTTTTCGCGGTACATCAAAAAATACTTACCCGATAGACCTGGTTAAAAATTAAGGGTCATATGGGGATGACTTGGTATCATTTTGGTAAAAATCTAATATGGCAAACAAAATGGCGGCCTAGTGAAAGATTAAAAAAATATTACAAAAAAATTGCTTATCGAATTTATCTCAAATTTTGCACAAAAACCAAGTATTATCTAGGAATCAATGGTAAAATTTTGGTACGAATCCAAAATGGCGGAATAAAATACATACTTAATGGACTGATTTCAAATTGTGTGCCATAACTAATTGTGGTATAGAGATGAACTAGTAAAACTGTGGTCCTAATTCAAGATCATGGAACAAAATATTTGTAATTGTGAAAAAATGACCCTTTACATATCTTTAAGTTTTGGCATTCCTAGATTTAAAAAAATATGTTTTTTCGATTTCGTTGGTCCATCTGTGGGTTTGTAACTACTTATCACCTGGTAATATTTTGGTAAAAATCCAATATACCGGATGGCGGCCTAATAAAACATTAAAAGAATGTTAATAAAAAACTAATTATCCAATTTACCTCAAATTTTGCGAAAAATCAAGTGTTATATAAACTGAAACTTTCAGTCTCTATTCGGACGAGCTTCGAAAATGCCAGATGTAATTTTGGCTAAACGTCAGCCAAACTGCTCTTTTAAGAACGACAGTAGTGAACAGATGTACACCCGGAATGAAAACACACACATATATATATATATATATATATATATATATATATATATATATATATATATATATATATATATATATATATATATATATATATATATATATATATATATATATATATATATATATATATATATATATATATATATATATATATATATATATATATATATATATATATATATATATATATATATATATATATATATATATATATATATATATATATATATATATATATATATATATATATATATATATATATATATATATATATATATATATATATATATATATATATATATATATATATATATATATATATATATATATATATATATATATATATATATATATATATATATATATATATATATATATATATATATATATATATATATATATATATATATATATATATATATATATATATATATATATATATATATATATATATATATATATATATATATATATATATATATATATATATATATATATATATATATATATATATATATATATATATATATATATATATATATATATATATATATATATATATATATATATTATATATATATATATATATATATATTTCAAATATATATGTTTATGTTTTGTATAGTCGTTAGGCGTTGATTAAATTCGGAAAACCAGTCATGGTGATAATGAACCATTCTTTTGGCACAATATAATAATTTGAATTTTACCAGGTCAGGTGCATACCTGTCTTCTGTAGGTAATTTCGGATATTTGCACATTTTCCTATGGCATTTTTTCATGAATTTTAAAATTAAATAAATTCGTGACGGCTATACAAAATATTAACAGACAATATATGTTTGAAATCAGAAAACTGAATTAAAAAAAAGATTTATGGGTAGTTACATTTAAATAGGTATAGTTGGGCTGCTCTTTTTTTTTTTAATTTGATTAAAAAATCTAGCGGTTGAGGTACAATACTAAACAATTTAAATATACATTTTTTTCCTATTACTCTTAATAACGGCTATAGGTGGTCGTCAACATATAATTGATGACCCTGTACATACATAAAAAATTTATAGGCCAGTTGAGAATTTCCTCCTTTGTTGAAGTCGGTTGAAAAGTATAATAAAGGTAATCGAGATTAGTAAATACTGTATGTCCAGTTATCTTCTGTACGCATCGGTAAATCCGCCTTTACCCAGACCGTTCCTCTTACAGAATTCCACTCCATACAGATAACACAGTTTATTCGCATATAATCATTTGGTAACAAGTGGAAGTTATTTCAATTTATTTTTATGTTATTAACTAACACTGGAATTCTGCACAAAAGTCGAAATTACCGATTTTTTAAATTTCTATGATGATTTTTATGTTTTTATTGTTATTTATTCATAACTTTATTTACATAGCCTCTAACAATTATTTTCCTCTATATAAAGAACGTATTATTGCATGAAATGAAATATTACATATTTAAACATTTTAATTAGGCCTTCATTTTGTTTTGCCATGTATGATTTGCTTTAAAATTGTACGAGGGTATCTCTTGGTATGGAAGTAGGTTTTTGTATTGAGAACTAGTTTTTGAGGTGCAGCGCAGAGATATAACGACAACCGACGGCAATGTTTTTCGTAATATAGGAACCCTAAAACGCAAAAATTTTCAAAAATCTCAGGGGGCGCTTTTCAACACAGTACTTCCGATGAAAGTAAGGATATTTTGCAGCACCATTTAATTTTCATATAGATGCTTTCTCCCAGCTAATAGTAAATGGTAAAAAGATGTTATCTTGAGGTTGTTCCAGAATTACGTCAGTAAGTGATTAAAAAGGCTTTCTACTAATTTATCTAGTCCTCTGTACCGAAACTGATCACAGTAATTTTTCACCGATAAAATAAATAAGCAATTCCCCTACCTTTCCCGAAAATATTAGGTTGTGAGATTTCACACCTTAGTTGAATTAAAACACCGGATAGACTAAATATAATAAGATGTATATTTAAAAAATAAATAAAAAAACGGTACCTATGTCTGGCAACATAATAAGCAGCAACTCTAGATTCAATATGATTAGCAACTCATCTGGACTAAACTAAACTACTCGTCAAAAAACGGCAATAAGTTTTTTTGACATAATATTCAAATGTTATATTATTATGTATTAGTATTTTGAAGTCTAAATAAATACCTGAATGTTTTTAGCAGATTTTTATTTAGTGCCTCGTAACAAAAATGTCGTTGTTTTTTTCTGAAAATCATCTGATCTTAGACAAAAATGATCAAATGTGTAAATTTATAATTGGACAATACCACATTTCTATTGTTATTAATAAATCTAGTTCATTTTAAGAAAATTATTTTTAATCGGGACATTTTTGCTTATACAGAATATCTCAAAATAGGGTTTGATCTATGATCTAAATAAGGTCATATGTAAATCGAAAACTATCGAAAATTTAATTTGATTAAAGATTTTACTTTAAAATGCATACAGATATTTTATAAAGTACTGAATGTCCCAAATTCTTTTCTATGGAATTCATAAACTCTAGAAGATACTGTGTGACCAGTAAAGTCCGTAGTCTATTAAAATATTAATGATTTTCTTTAATGAAATTTGAGTCAGCAAAAAGTTTTTGCTTTAAAAATAATGACAATGAAAAATCTAGTCAAGTTATTTATCTTTGAAGTTTATTTGAAAAAATTGCAGAAACTGCGTTTCCTCTCAAAATTTCGAAAAATTGCATAGAAAAAGAATTGTTTCTTTTTTAATTTTATACCTACGTGCCCAATTTCTGCTCTATCGATTGACTTTAAATTTAATGTTTTTCACTAAGGTAAGGGAATGTACGCAATCCTGGCTGCACTCGCTGCACTTTTACCAATAAAATCAAGAACGAAGAATTTATTTAATTGTTTCTATAGACTACTTTATAAATTAAATTGATTAATTTAACACTTTAATCAAAATATTAATTAAGAAAATGCATAGAGGCGATTATTTAGAGTTTGCTTCTATTCGGGTAGGTGAAATAGCATTAAGCAAAAATGAGAAAGATCTGATGTCTACCATTAGTATTGAAAATTAGTATATAGCTAAGAAATTAAAAAAGGAGCAACTTTTTCTTTAAGACTCTTCAAAATGTTTAGCAAAAATGCTCTTTTCTGCCATATTTTGCTGGTCACACAGTATCTTATTGGAAACTCTATGCAACCAATATAATAGAATGTAGAGCACACTGTACCTAACTGTATTTTAAAGTAAAATATTTAATACAACTAATCGAATTTTTGATTGTTTTACACATGAGCTTACTTAGATCAAACCTTATTTTGGGATACTCTGTATAAGTTAAAAAGTCCCGTTCAAATTTTTTTTTCTTTAAAGATCCAAAGTTATCATTAACAATTGAAATATGGTATTATCCTATTACAAATTTGCACAATCCATCATTTTTACCTACAATCAGTTGATTTTCAGAGAAAATAACGGTATTTTTGTTACAACACAATAAACAAACAAAAAACTATTAAAAACGTTTCGAGATATTGACTCAGTCTTCAAAATACTAATAGATAATAATGAGGAAAACCTTTCCTTAAGAAAATACACCTTCTTGAAAATTTTAATTTTTTACATTATGTTCTTTACCACCCTGTACAACGCTAAAAAATGACTTAAGAAAACTAAAGAAGCCTCACTGATTGTGCATAAAACAAGCTTTTAGAATATAGTAGGTTTAATATATTATTGCCTTTAAAATAAAAAATCAAAATATTTGCTGACAAATTGTGAATCTGGCAACATTCCTAATTAAATGCATCTTGAATGCTCCCTCAGTTAAAGTTTCTCAAGTTTGGGTGCAAACTTTAGACTGATTGTTTTTGTCAGTTATATTAATTGCATTTTAGTTATTATTGAGAACTAGTTCAATATCTCGACTTTATATTGAGGTTTAACCAACAAAGAGTTATTTGAGAATCACAGCTGCTCTAATGCATATTGCAAGAAATAGTTTCGTGTCGATGTTCCCAAAGCCCGCCGAATGCTTTATTTCTGTATCTGGGAGATTACTAGGGCAATATATTTGCTTTCAAATTCTCAGAAATGTAACAACTTATATCGTGTCAGGTCAGATTATTTAGAGAGGAGTTTGAATTTTTATTTAGAAAGATATCAGCGCAATAACTATAATCATTTGTCTACAAAATCTGTAATACTTCGGTATAAGCCATGTGTAGTTATTTTGCAACTGCGCATTCGATATTTTTCACGTTTTTGCCGATTAATTAAAAACTAAAATTTTCATTATAGAACATTTTTTATTAAAAATTATGCCATAATTAATATAAATTCTAATTTTTGATGATATACAGCGAACTGTGAACAATATAATAAAATTAAATATTTAGTTATTTTCGCTTAATTGAAATTCATTAAATGTTTAAAAATAAAGTCACATTTAAAAAATTATTCACGGGTCAAATTTGATATTTTTTTCAAAAAATGGCAAAAAACTGCATATTTATATTTAAAAAAATAGTAAGAGAAAAACTTGATTCTTTTTATTTCCCTCGTAAAAGGGGAGTGTTGTAATCGTAAAAAAAATCACCTTTTTTCAAATCTTTACATTATAGGGTCCGTAGAAGCCGTAAAAATGGTCTCAATTCCGTCGGTCTGTCTGTCTGTCTGTTCACGGCATAGCTAAAAAACTACTTAGACGATTGACTTCAAATTTTGATCAAAAATTAAGGATCATAAGGGGATGACATTTTGGTAAAAATCCAACATGGCGAATGTTAAAAAACCTATTACGAAAAAACTACTTCCCAATTTAGCTCAAATTTTGCGCAAAAATCAAGTATCATGTAGCAAACAACCGATAAAATTTTGAAACGAATCCAAGGTGGCGGAACAAACTGACGGCCTAATAAATTTATCAAAAATTCAGTCTGAAAAACAATTTAGTTGATTGATGTCAAGTTGTAGGTCAAAACTAATTGTGGTATACAAATGAACTAGTAAAATTAGGGTATTAATTCAAGCTGGGGGAACAAAATGGCGGCAAAATAAAATGTTTGTAATCGTAAAAAAATGTTTATATAAGTTCACGTTTTAGCGCCCCTAGATACAAAAAAATATGTTTTATCAATTCCGTCGGTCTGTTTGTCGTTCTGTCTGTCTGTCGTTCTGTCTGTCTGTCAGTTAGCGGCATGGCAATTACTTACTAGATTAACTTCAGTGTTTAGTCAAAAATTAAGAGTCATATGGGGATGATCTGGTAACAATTTTTTCTAATTTTTTTAACCGAATGTTTTTTCAGTTAGGTAACCCAAAGTAAACAAACCTGAATTATACATACTATCACTGCACTTTTATAAATATGTAGATTCGCTGCATAAAAAATTTATTCATTTGCATCCTTAATCTATTTTATAATTTCGGCCTATTTAATAGTTAAATACTTTAATAAAATCTTATGTTTATTTTTAGAAAGGGCGATATAAAGAAATGGAATTAAGGATTCCCGCAGTTTTGTTCTTGTAAAAAAAGTAAATAAATATGTAGTAACTTAATAATTTAAAAATATTTCACAATAAGTTGTGGAATAACTTTAAACATCATTTAAACTGTAATATATCTTGTTTTCCGTCATAAAACAAACATTTTGTTAAAAGGAGTTTACCTTTTTGTACAAAATGACTAATGAAAGTCGAGTTAACTTTTTCAATAATAAATTTGTCTGAAATGCCGATTAATGATTGTGAATTTTTTTTCTAATGTAATTAAAGTGCTTCCTTCTAATGGTAGTATCCGTCACAATGTTCACACATAATGTAATTCCCAGCCCTTTATTGTGTAAGCTGAATAAGTCCAATTCTTAATCTGTAAATTATTGTAACAATTGACTGTTTAATGTTCGACTGATTCCAAATATTCTGCCATGTGTTTGTAATTTTTGTTTTGAAAAATTTCTTTAAGCCCTTTTGAAGCTGAAGACAAAGCGTCTTTAACAGTTTAATATGGTTTTTCATTTCCAAAAACGCCACGTGAGAGCGTGTCCATGAGCGGTCAATTGGTGACAGATAACATGTGTAGTCTGTGCAAGAGGATTTTGGATATATATGTTGTCTATGGAATGGATCGACGCAAATATAGTGATGGTTTTATTTTCGCAGGTAATTATTTTGAGGGTCCTACGAATTCTATATAGTTCTCCGGTATGAATACTGCAGATACCTGGAAGTTGGTCTCTTGCTATGATTGAGTATGGTATTGTAACGGAGCAAATGACGTTTTTATCTTGAGTGACATCGGTATATATGATCTTCTTCGGGTTTAGTGTGCTGGTAAACTCCAGGAGGGATTGTTTGAGGACGGGTTTTCCAGTTTTTTTATATCGGAGAGGCAGTTATGCCAGTATGTTTTGGATAGGCTGATATCCCTTAGCAGAACTTTTACAATTTCTGAAATTGGTTTAAACTGTAATAGGGTTTGTTGCTTGAGCGGTATTAAAGATAACACAGATTGGATCTGTGGAGCTAGATGATACTCCGACAGAGTATGATAAAAAAGCTGTTTGCGATGAAGAGAAAGAAATCCATGTGCTTCACAGTAAAGGGAAAGGGTCTGGATCTAGAGGTTCCTAAGCAGATCCACAGACCAGTATTACGTACAGTGTTTAAAATTTTAGGCGTATATTTGGTAGTTGATGAGCAGATAATGATACTAATTGATGATTATGTCTAATTTGGAACGTATGAAGACGTATATATACGAAGCAGTACTATGTCTTGTGGTCCCCAATGGTGATGCGCCAGTGTTTTTAGTACATTCATACTTTTAAAGCACTCTACTTTTACTTCTTCGATGTGTTTTTTTTTTCAGGTGAATTTACAATTCACACTCAATTTTGAAGTACTTTACATACTGGCAGCTAGAAAGTTAAAAACGTGTTTCGGTTATAAATGAAAAACCTTCACAATACTAATAAGACTGCAACACCACAACAAACCAAATGAATACACCACATAAGAGTGCTTTAAACCGGAAAAGTAGAATCGCGAAAATGTAATTTAAAGACAACCTATAAATCAAAAAAGGCATCTATTTGCAAACTATAAAATATTTTGAGTGGTCAAGTTCTAACATTCTTACCTTTTCTAATAAATGATATCTAAAATAACCTGCAAAAGTTAAACACTGACGATGCGAAGAGGAAATTAAATTATCAGGCTAAGGCTAAACGAACCGTAGCTTTGACATATAGGCCAAATGAACCAGTCTGAACTAAAAAAACCTCGTAGGGTATTTAAAAAGAATTGATATTTGTATAACTGCTGTACTCATAGTGGAATAGAAGTTAAAAATCGCGACTGAAATTCAAATTATACTTCTGTTCCAATTTAATTTGTATAAACTACATGACATAATAAAAATATTTAGCAGTAGACAATTAGAAAGTAATATTTTTGCTGAAAATATTCAAACATTTCATTATGATCACTGGTATCAGTTACGACATACTCTAAAGTTAAACTCATTTTATTTAAATTGATAGGTGACTCACTAAATTTAAATTTTGGCTTTCCTTAGAGAATAAAACCCGTTCTGGTATGCTTCCTTAGAAAAGTGATCGGTAATAGTGTAATGTAAAAGCATGGCTCAGTAGAATTCTGTGTATATATTCAGCCACAGTAAAGAAACAGTTTCATATACAATAATTATTGAATGCGTCTGCTTGGAATTTGAACTCAAAAACTGTGGAGTATATTAAGAGACTGAAACGCCTTACTGGTTATTTTCCATAAGTATATAACTTTATCTCAGCTTCCTCAATTTGCCACTTATGGTTTTGAAAAAAAAGCAGTTTTGGGCGCTAACCTAAAGTACTAACCATGCCAGACGTTGCTTTACTCATTTTAAATAGGGACAGTCACGTACTAGGCCGAAGTACGGAGCACAGTTACTATGTCAAGCTACTTCATTCACATAAATTGGGTTTAAATAGCATCTACAGTTTCTAAATTAATGCAAATGTTTGCTTATCGGATAAAGTTCGGCGGGGTTTAAAGGGAAATATAAAATTTTCACCTCTTAAGGCGGGCCAAACGCACAGGCGTGTGTTAGTCAATTTTTCAAATCAAACTGAAAATCGAAACTTAATAATTTTGTTTAAAATAATGACTGTGTATATTTTTTATTTCAAGCTCTTTGTTTATGTCTGTCGTTGCCGGCGTTTTGGTTATTTTTTAGCCATACTCAGGACAAAAATTGCATATAGAAATCACAAGATACATAAAAACACATCCTCATTTACAAAATAGAATTTGAAAATGATTTAATAATAATACCAAGAGATAAAATGGATACATAAACACTTCGTTTTAAATAGAAACAAATAAGGGTAAGCTACACAAAAGTATGCATTTACAGACAAAACAACACGGATCAGAGACAACCCGAGGATCGTTAAGATATAACTGAAACGTCGATAATGAAATTAAATTGTGAAACTAGACCTTAAGCTCGCCAGATCCACTTGTTAGCAGATCCTTTGGATCACCAACTGTACAGCATTCGTAATCTAGGTTAAAAATACAAAAACATGATAACCTCGACCATAACTCGAGGAATGTACACCATGCATAAAAAAAAGAAAAAATATATAAACATTTTAACACCCTATACCTCGAAAACGAAGCGTTTACGGTTATGGGACTTCAAAAAAATTAAAATAAAAACATATAGAACGGAAGCTTTACCGGCTTTGGTCAATTAAAAAATCATGGTTCTTGGAATTAGGCTGTGTCAAATTGAACTTACTATCCGACATTTCGCCTTCGTTTGCACGAGGCATCTTTACTCCACGAGATCATTTCAATGTTCAGATTACTCCACGAGATCATTTTAATGTTCAGATCTCGTGGAGTAAAGATCCCTGAAGATGCCTCGTGCAGTCGAAGGCGAAACGTCGGATAGTAATTCCAATTTGACACGGTCTAATTTATTAAAAAGAATAACATAAAAAATAGACAAAACATCATGACATGACATATAGCTTGATTATATTATAACTTTTCAAATATATTTGGTCGTTCTTAATACATTTTTTAAATAATTTTCGTGTTTTGAGAAAATGTCAAGTATTTTCGAAACTTCAGTCCAGGAGTTTTCTTTTTCTTAATAAATAACAAAAATGTTTTGTATTTGTCAAAAATATGTGTACTCCGTATAGAATTTCAAAGTTACATTAACAACTTTGTATTATAATAATTATTAGATTTTCCTAAAAGAGGTTTTTCTCAAAACTTATTTTGAAGGAATTGTGGTCACCGATTTAATTAGTGTGATTAAATTATATCTGTCGCGACAAACTTTAAAATAGAGATTGAGAACTTATCCTATAGATTTTTTTTCATGTATCTCTTACAATAAAACTGTTAAAATAACAATAATTTAAACTGCGCACATTTTAGTGACTGATTTTATTGGTAGCAAATCGTTCGAAAAATTCTATAGAGTAACGATATTATCTGTGGTTAAATAAGGGAATTCTAGCGCATTATCCTAATTTTACGGATGACATAAAACGAATTAAAGCAATAACCGCATCCAGACAAATTTGTATTTATTTAGCTTATTGCTTGTTTGCTGCGATACCGTAGCTAATAAATCGTGTAAAATCTGCAACTAGTTCATGACAAACAACACATTTCAATCGGTTTCCCATTGAAGTGACTATCTGTTTCCTACCAAAATATGTGGTGGAGACCTGCCGGGCTTGTCAATTAGGGAAAATTTTGTTTGCGGCTGCCTCAAACACGTCCTTGTATAATGGTCAAAAGGGAATTGTTCTATAGTCAAATGTTGCCAAATCAAGATATTATCGCATTGTTTTGCATTCAGAGCACACTAATTATTTAAAAGCCCAAAGTCTTTTGTACAACAGTGGTAGCTGCCGGATGGTGGTAATAAAAGTATTTTAAATGTCTAATATATTGGGTGGTATAAATAAAGAGAAAACGAGGCTTTTACTATAGTATTTGCTACATTTTATTCCATTTTATATTATCAAAATGTATTTATTAGTCGTCAAAGTTATTTCGGTTAGTATGTGCTTCTCTTCGTTTGAATAAGAGTTAGTATTTACTACAAATATGTAGCACATCACAACACCTCGTAGGCATACTTCATTTTCTCGCTAATTACATATCTATATTTTGATAGCAATATAATAGTGCAAATATTTAAAATGGTAGTCATTATACAAGTAAATATTAGCAATAAGAAAAATTACAAAAAAGAAGGGAAACGAATGAGGATAATATCAAAAATTATGTAGATTTAGAAGACAGAATGTCGAATGGATGGCCTCTTATTTTTAGTGAAAAAGCAAATCAAAAATTTTTATAAGGTCAGCTTTGTGTGCGTCTACGAAAATATGTGTAATCCCTAAAATATAAAAAGTAGGAAATCAGACTTAGTCGATTCTTCAGATTATTCTTATAGATATGTGTCCGACGCAGAATTTCAATTTGGAGTAGGCAAAGGCACAGGTATCCACCGTATCACTAATTTAAAAGGATTAAATATGTCACGAAATTCCTAACAATTAGAGTTGACATCAAAGACAAAACAAGATTGATAAAAAATATAACTTTCCGTCAGCGATAGCTGTTAACGAGTTTACCCGAATACATGTGTATGTTTCTTCACCAAAATAACATGGTAAAGAATATACGAACATAAAAGGTTTCGCCAATGTTAATGTTTAGGCTGTATGTAATGCAAATGAATGGTTTGAAAATGTAAACGCTCAGTGGTCTGAAACAGTTCAAGGCAGTGGAATTCTGAGAAACACGATCTGTATCCAGAAATAAGCAAATAATTTAAAAGAATGCAATATTGTTAGTAGCAAAGCGATATTGAATTTTACCTTGGCTCAGTAATCATTCACTCCTCAAGGCCAAGAAATTAATGCATTATTTACGAGAGAAAGAGTTATTATCAAATGTTAATTCAATCAGCTTAAGAAAAAAGATTCCCAAACCTACATTATAAATTAGGAGTCAATACTGAAGATATAGCGTTAAAATCTCGTAGAGTTTGGATTTTATTTCAAAATAATGTAAAATATCTCAAAAATCCGTATTTAAAATTCGATAATTTTGATAAAAACCAAGATTAAATTGAATTACCTAAAGGGCAGATGAGAGATCCAGACAAATAGCAGAAATTATTTATAACATGAAAGTTATAAATTAGATTTTGCAATTGTTATTGTTTTCTCATTTTAACAGGTCCTGCATATTTAACTGTTTTAATCTTTACAACTGACCAGTGGAATTTTTTTATTTGTTTCGTCGATTTCATAACTATCAATTGTCTCATTCTACTTCAATTTGCTTCGAAAAATGAAGAAACTGGCAGTTACATCTTTGCTTTAAAGGCTTCCTGTGCATCTGACTTTATCAAACTTCTAGAGCCCTTTAAAAAATGCGTATAACTTTTAAAACAATTATTAGCGTGTTATTTTAGAAATGAAAACATTTTTATTTAAGGGTAAATTAGTTACCTGGAATTAGACTCAGGGTCAAATTTTTGTGTGCCTCTAACAAAGTAAGATAAAACTTCCCCAATATTAAAGCTGTTTTTTTTGTTCATTTGGTTGTTTTTTTTTTCGACAATTTCTTTCACGTTGTTTCTACCTCATAAATTATTTAGTATTTGTCTTTTGGATAGTTTACTGCCTTCTTTTTAATAGCAGGAATTTAAAAAAGTTTCAGAATTATCGAATATTCTTCCATAAATTTAACTCTAAGGAACTTTTGCCACTATGTTCTTCCGCTAGAAACGAAAAAATCACTCGATATTTTATGTAAATCACTTATAACTGGTAAAGTCTAAATTCGTGAACACAAGATAAACTCTTAATGAATTAGCTTTTGCTCCGACCTATAACAACTAACAAATGCTTTTGGTTTTATTTTATACTTAGAGCAAATGCACCAATTTTAGTTATTGTGGGACAATGAGAATAGAATATCAAACATGATTTAATTTTAATAAATTCTGGTATGCTTCTTTGTTATTGTATCAGTACGAAGTTATTAAATTTACAGTGATTTTGGCAAATTATTTTGGGGGTTCTAAATGTTTTTGTTGAATTCCTATTGATGCGATATTGGTCCAAAATTAGTATTTAATATTTATTCTGCTTAAGTGTATTTTTTGGTGTTCATTGCTATTTTTTCAATAGAGTACGTAGAACAGTGTGAGTTAGGAATGTTTTTTCGCGATATTGCTTTTGGGATACAAAGAAATGTTTGCATCATTGCGAGTTATTATCCAGTTTACTTTTAGGAACACGGCTCATTTTAGGGTTCACAGAATTTATTTTAGTAAGTGGTTCTAAGTTATAACATAAGTAAAAAAAATAAACAAATGATAGGCATTCTTCTTCTTATGATGCCATGCAAAAATATTGCGTAATTAGGTGTCCGCCATCACATTTCCCTATTTCTAGCACCGTTACGATGTGAAATCACGCAGGTCTGTCCAGTTGCTTATGTTATGCAGCCAAGATAATTGTCAGTCCAATACCTCGTCTTCCTTCGATCTTTCCTTGCAATATAAGGCTCTGAAACTCATATCACTCTGCTCTCATTATATGTCCCAACGAGCCAATCTTACGCCTCTCCACCGTCTCAAAAGTTCCCTGTCTGCAAGTCCCGCACTTTAAAGTACCTGTTCGTTTCTGACAAAATCTGTCCCTGGAACTTTGAGCATTCTACGTTGAATCCGCATCTCAAAAGCTTCCAGATTATTGATGGATTTTGCTCTTAGGGTCCATGCTTCTATTCCATATAGGAGAAGAGACCAAACATAGCATTTAATCAATGTATACCTGATGTTAACGTTTCGACTGCGATTCGTGAGGAACCGTTTGATTCTGACCAGAAATAGTTCTGGCCTGTTCTATTCGCCATTTTATTTCAGTTTCTGGATCCCACTTATTGTCTATTCGGCATCCCAAATAATTGAATTTCTTTTCTTGCTTGATTTCTTCCCATTTTTTGGTGATCTGCTGATAATCATGAACTTAGTTTTCTTTATGTTTAATCCTATTTCCCTACTTGCAATTTGTACAAACATCCAGAACGCGATGTCGGCGAGGAGAACGGAGTCGTCTGCATATCTGATATTATTTATTGGGATACTATTGACTTTTATGCCTAAATAACTATTAGCGACTGCCTCTATAAATGCCCTTTTTACATACAAATTGAACAGCATTGATGATAAAATGCAGCCCTGCCTTGCCACTTTCTTGATCTTGAAATCGTCGGCTGATTTAGGCCTTTGGGCAATGAATGTTGCTGATTAATTCCAGTATAGATTGGCCATTAATCTCAAACCTTCACATTGTCGAAGGCCTCTCGTAGTCTATGAAACAACTTTGCATTGGTCATAGCATTTCTACACTGCAGACTGTAAATAGCCGCTCTTGTCCCATAAACCATTCTTGAAATCAAATTGACTCACCCCATTCACTTCCTCGCACCTTTTATATAGTCTCGTGTGTAGTATTCGTAATAATACTTTTAAAAAGCGACTCATGAGACTAATAAGGCGGTAGGTAGCCTTTACATGTTTTTGGATTTGATATTTTTGGAAGTGTTATAAACGTGGAGAATAATTATTCTTGGGTATTTAACCAGTGTCATAGATCATGTTAAATAACTTCACCAACATGTATAGCAAAGTGAAAAAAATCGGTAAATTCCCTCGTTATGAATTATTATTTTTATTGGGAAGAGTGAAGTGTGATCCAAGTTAGTTCAGTACATAATCACAGTATATATGTGTTACATATACTGTCTCTTCATTTTTATTGGGTGCCATTTTGTGGCATCATATTGGATTTCTACCAATGTGTTTACGATTTCCTTACTACCTATGCCACACTTGACTTTTAGGCATAATTCACATTTAATTTTTGTGCAAAATTTAAAATCAATTCATTCTTTCACGTTGACTTTTTAAAAATTCTATTTGAATTCTATTTATATTAAATTGAAATCCTTATTATCAGTCTTTACCTACTCCGTTGGTCCGCAGATATCCCACATATTAAGTTTCTGAATGGTTTTCATTAACGATCTTCTTGTTGTTATGTTAGAGTGGTGAGTGAAAAAACAAAGGCCCTTTTTTAAATTGCCAATTTATTGTTGCATCCTCAGGACACATGGATTTTATATCCTGCATGAAACTTATATTAGTCTTTACCTATTCCATTGGGCCGCAGATAGTTTCTAACCCCAAATAATACACCACTCTAACATAACAAGAAGATCTAATATCTAGGAAATAGCTGCAAAGCAACGGAGTAAATAAAGACTGATAATATGGGTATCATGCAGGATATAAAATTTATATGTGCCTTGAGGATGCAATAACAAAGTTGCGAAACGTCGACAATTAAATTTTTTTACCGGATTCCAACCCCAAATAATACACCATTCTAACATAAAAACAAGAGGATCTTTAACAAAAATAATTTACAGCATATATATATATATATATATATATATATATATATTTCTATCCTGAGCATGCAAAAATAGAGTAGCGAAACGTCGACAATTTAAGAAAAACAATTGTTTTTTTACCGGATCCTAACCTCAAATAATACACCACTCTGACATAAAAACAAGTGGATCGTTAACGAAAACCATTTAGAAACTTAATTTCTGGGAATCATATGCGGTCCAACGTAGTAGGTAAAGATTGAAAATATGTATTTCAAGCAGGATATAAAATCTATATGTGTCCTGAGGATGCAACAATAAGTTTCGAAACGTCGACAATTTAAAAAAGTCTCTTATGTTTTTTACTGGATCCTAACTCCAAATAATACACCATTCTAACATAAAAACAAGAGGATAGTTAACGACAACCATTTTGAAACTTAATATTTGGGAAATATCTGCGGATAAACGGAATATGGAAAGACTGATAATATGGGTTTCATGCTGGATATAGAATCTGCCTATGTGTCCTGAAGATTCAACAATAAAGTTACGAAACGTCGACTATTTAAAAATAGTCTTTTGTGTTTTTTACTGGATCCTAACCCCAAATAATACACCACTCTAATATAACAACAAAAGGATTGTTAATGAAAACCATTTAGAAACTTAATATCTGGGTAATATATGCGGAACAACGGAGTAAAAGTACTGGTAATATGGGTTTCAGGCAGGATATAAGATCTACATACGTGTCCTGAGAATTCAAAAATTGTGTTGCGAAACGTTGACAATTTAAAAAATACTGTTTTTTTACTGGACCTTAACCCCGAATAATACACCACTCTAACAAACATTTTTAACATTGTTCCGCCATATTGAATTTTTGTTTCAAAATATCAGGCCATCCCCATATGAGCCTTAATTTTTGGTCAAAATTTGAAGTCAATCGGGTAGGCAGTATTTAAGCTATGTCGCGAACTGACACACAGACCGACAGACGGACCGACGGAATTGATAAAACATGTTTTTTGGCATCTAGTGATGCTAAAACGTGGAGATAAGTAAATCCTGAGAGTGTGATTTTCTTCACGATTACAAAAACTTTATTTGGCCGCAATTTTTTTTCCGCCAACTTGAATTAGTAACACAGTTTTACTATTTGAGCCCTACACCACAATTAGTAATGGCACACAATTTGAAATCAATCCATTAAGTAGTTTCCACGAGCTGAATTTTTAAATATTTTATTATACCGCCATTTTGTTCCGCCATCTTGAATTCGTACTAAAATTTTACCAGTTGATTCCAACATAATACTTGATGTTTATGCAAAATTTGAAATAAATTGGATAAGCAGTTTTTTCATAATAAAATATTACCAGGTCATACCCATATGACCCTTAATTTTTGATAAAAATTTGAAGTGAATCGGGTAAGTAGACTTTACGCTATGCGGCGAAATGACAAACAGATACATAGACATACCGACAGACGGACCGACGGAATTGATAAAACACACTTGTTTGGCATCTAGGGATGCTAAAATGTAAAGACGTATAAAACCTGAGGGGGTGACTTTTTGACGATTACATATTTTATTTGGCCGCCATTTTGTTCAGCCACCTTGAATTAGTACCAGAATTTTACTAGTTGATTCCTATACCACAATTAGTTATGACACACAATTTGAAATCAAACTATTAAGCTGTTTTATCAGGCTGAATTTTTAAATATTTTATTATGCCGTCATTTTGTTTCGCCATCTTGGATTTGTACCAAAATTTTACCACTTGATTTCAACATAATACTTGATGTTTTTGCAAAATGTGAGATTAATTGGATATGTAGTTTTTTAATAATATTTTTTTTAAGACTTCACTAGGACGCCATGTTGGGTTTTTACCAAAATGTTCCTAGGTCACCCCCAAATGACCCTTAATTTTTAACCAAAATTTGAAGTCAATCGGATAAGCAATTTTTTAGCTACGCCGCAAACATGTTTTTCGTCATCTAGGGACCCTGAAACGTGAAGATCTGAAAAAATCTCGGATTGTTTCACGATTACAATACTTCCCTTTTACGAGGGAAGTAAAAACTGGTATACGTAGAATTTGTAAAAATTTTGCTCAGACCTGTACTTAATAACTATTTGTGCACTTTTATATTAAAATTGCATTTACATATTCTTTACATTTTTAGTTTATTGGTAACATTTTTCAAAATCGGTACTTTAAATAAGCACCTTTGATTGTACATAGCTAACTTCCTAATAACAAATATCAAGCATATTCATTATATTTTTTCTCTTAAGGAAATGAACGAAAAAATTTAAGTTTACAGTATTCTCTTTATCAGAGCACACACTAACATAACGAACCATTTTCCTCATTATTATTTTTATTTTAATACAGCACATGAAACTTAAAGTAAAATGATTATAAGCTCAATGTAACCTCTATGATTATCAAATTTAAATTAAAATTGGTTTCAAAATTTACGATATGTACTTAACATACAATTGTCAATGGACCTGGAAAAGCCTACAGAAATTCTGCCCTGTCTATCTAGAAATACAAGGAACTGCGTGTAATAATTAAAATACAACTGCATGATAAAACGCACCTGGGAATGCACAATTATAGCAAATTATTACCTTTGTACATTTTTTATATTGCTTTCTGTTTTATAGATAAGTAGTAACCCAACATATTCTCGGACATATAATAGACACAAACTTGACGCCACCGCTGGCTGCCGCAATAGAAAAATAGATCAGCGCCTCTGCATTTAGGAACACATGCGGCGACTGTCCCTTTGTTGTTACCACTACGTTTCTGGCATGTCGAAAATAGTTGTGTCGCAATTCTGGCTAGTTTGTTTGTTCTGTGCTCAGCTTCGCTTAGACTAATTAAAAGATTTCGGACAATTCGTCGCTTAGTCGATTGGGTGCAATCTTCAAATTACGAATTATTTTTTCGACCTTCAGTGTGGTAATGGATTCTTTGAAACCACAAGAAACTCGAGGAATAAGAGATTTCTCTCACAAATTAATTATGTAAAAAGGACATCGATCAGGAAACCACCATTTTATATATAATGACGTAAATAATGGTTACTCACAGGAACCAAGATAATTTATTTTGATTTATCTTCAGTGTACTGTACATGTCATTATATATTTGTTTTTTGCCGAACCTTATTACGCAGATCAGTCGTTTAGGCGTCGGTTTTAGCCCCCAAACGAAAAACTCTCTTCTAAAAAAACCCACTAACTGATCCCCTATCATATCTGCAAAATACAAAAGAGATTTTCGGGCGATACCTCCCTTTTTAATTAAACGGAATTCCGCGATTTTGCGAAAACGAAAGAAAAGAATTGTAAATTGTGATTCTGCGATAAACTTGACGCTACTTTTAAAACGCCTTTTTTTAGCTTCATCTAGTTAAACGAAGGTATGTAAATATATGGAACTCTGCATGGCACTGGTATTAATTTCAAAGATAATTGCGTATAATTAAATTTTTCGACGTCTGCGCTTATGCCCCCCATTCATGACAAAAATTAATCCTTAATCGAGAATCCTGCCCTGTATGAACAAAAGCGTGGATTTTGTACCCTAGTTTAGATGGTGGATTATGAAGTAATCTGATTCCTGCATTTTTCATATCTAAGTACATATTTTCGTTTGTTCGGTTTGTGCGCCACGAAAATAATGGAACATATAAATATTATTTTCGCATTTACTATGAACTTTTTAAAAAGTATAAGTTGCTGTATGAGTAAAAATATTAAAATAAAACAATTAATATTATTCGCGGCATTTTTTAAAGCAAGTTAAACTCCAACTAATTTTGTTCAGTTGGTATACAACTTTTTTTCTTGGTGTTCTACGCTAAAAACATTATAGTTTCCTGTTAATATATAATTTTTTTTCACGTTCACCATTGTCATAACAGGGAGTCTACGATCCTTGTCTGGAACATGTCCCGCAATGATGCAGGCACAGTGATCCATTTTAGATAAACGATAATCGCGACTTATCTCATTTTAGAGCTCATCAGGCCATATTCCAGACAAGGATCGTAGTATCCTTGTTATAACTTTGGTGTAACGTGAAATAAAACATATTAATATTATTACGTCCAACGAAAGTCAGAAGATAATAGTGTAATTCTATGCTGGTCGTGGTATTAGCCAGCGAAGTAGTTGTTCTTGTGAATCCATTTTGTACTATAGTTGTGATTACTTTATAATGTTGCCATTTTTCTCATATCCCACTTGCTTTATGAGCTTCAAAATCGCTAAAAATGGACCTTTTGCTAAATCACTTGTAAACGGTGTAAAATCTAAGAAACTAAAAAGCCACAAAACAGAATAAGGAATTTGAATTTGTTGTAAAAATGACCAGTGATGTAGTAGTAAGTAGTTTGGGAGGGTTAAAGGGTCCCAACTAGAAAAAAATAGCACCCTGTAAATTTTTCTGGAACATATTTAGCGCTTTATTGACATTATTCATAGTATACCATGTACCAAATTCGATTTAAATATATCTAGGAATGTACGAGGTGTAACGAAAAAAACGGAAAATATACAAATATTTTAACCCTGTATCTCGAGATAAATGACTTCCCAACATTTTGGACATTAATTTATACCCTGTATATACTATATTTGTTAGAGATTTAGTTGAGACATCAAGTTTTCGATATGGTTTAAATAACAATTCATGTGTAGAAATCAAGAAACGTAATAGACAAAGGAAAGTTTACTGATGACTTAATGATTACATAATAATTATATGTTTAAAAATTCCGCCTTGCCTATAATTGATATAAAAAACAATAAAAATGATTTTTAATAGCATCTCTAAAAAAAGATCACTTTGGTCTTTGAATATTTATTCAGGAGATTTATTTTTAGCTGGACAGATTTAGTTCAATATTCTAAACGGCTCTTTAATTCATGTAAAACGAGGATTTTTACGGAGAATCTCTACGATTGTTTTTTGATTTTACCAACAGTAGGGTTGACATGAGGTAGGGGCACCGCGAGACATGTGCCACAGTGGAAATAGTAGCTTATCAGCGACATACAAAACTGGCTTCTGAATACTTACAGCCCCAGACCCCATCACTCGTTAATCAGGCCCTGCTTCTAATATAATATGATATAGAGGGTTATTCACCGCAAGTTGCATTTTGGAGAATTCCTGCAACTCATGTTGTTCTAATGGTTTTCTAATTTCTAGAAAGATATTCTTATTTGTACGGTCTCTCAAAAGAGCAGGTAATTTTACGAAGAATTGAAATGATTCCATCTAGAGCAAAACTAATATAATAATATTAATAATAATATGACAAACAAAATAGAACATAAGAAGATTAAAGAGATTTTCAAGAGAGCAATTTGAAAAAAAGACTAGAAAATATACACAAGATAAAGCTAATTCCCCGAGAACAAGGTGGAAGAGGGCTCATAGACGTCGTAGCGCTGTGCAATACGCAGATCGAGGGACTGAGGAAGTACTTTTATTCAGCCAATTCTAGTCTATGTAAAATTGTCGTTAAAACTGGCACCAATTACAATCCACTGAATCTAAGTGACAGAAACTACCTACCTTTTCCTACTAGGGTCCCTAATCAGGAGAAAGCTGAGCGGTGGGGTTTCAAAGAGCTACATGGCCGATATCATCAAGACCTAGAGAAAGTTCACGTCAACAAGACCGCATCATTGAGATAGCTGATATGCGGAACATTTTATCCTGAAACAGGGGTTTTTATGGCTGCTATACAGGATCGGGTTATAAATACCAAAAATTACCAAAAATATATTGTAAAAAAGCAGATAGCAACAGATAAATGTAGAAGTGCAACCTCCAACCGGAAATAATCCAACATATTCTCTCAGCATGAGAAAAACTGGCAGCTACAAAATACCTAGAAAGGCACAATAGGGTTGCAACAGTAGTGCATCTGGAGATCTTGAAACTGTATAAAATAGAACCTGACAAAAAGGAGCCCTACTACCGCTATAAACCGCCAACTGTGATAGAAAACGAAGACGTTAGAATTTACTGGGACAAGGGAATTATAACAGAGAGGACGATTAAGCACAACAGACCCGACGTAATGGTCCTACAAAACTAAAATAAAAAAGCGCTTCTGATAGACATTACTATTCCAAACAACAACAATTTAGAACTAAAGTGTATGAAAAAAATCACAAAACATGCGGATCTCAGACGCCAGATCAAGCAAATATGGGGGTTGCAGAGCGTGTGCCGGTAATTATCTCATCCATGGGACTTATACCAAACTCGTTAAAAGACAGTATGACAGAAGTAGGAATACCATTTGATACCTATGGAATAATGCAGAAATCCGTAATTCTTGCAATTATCCATAATATGACAGCTGACGAAGGCAAAATTTAGCTGTAAAACTACTCCTGTATATAACCTCCAGCAACTGCCGGACTATCACAATCCTATTTTAGTTTTTCCCCCGCACACAATAAAAGCTTTTCGAATCTCATTTCTAAATTAGAAAATCTACAATTTTTACCCTGATCGGAAAAGACAAAAACAGCCCGGAACAACAAAAAGAGGACCGGTAAAAATATTCTTTTCCGCTCGAATTCTTCGACCTCAATATAGGCAAATTCTCGAGAAACCATACGTCAGTAAATAATCAAGTAGCCATGCTCCGCCATTACCATGGAAACTACATGCATTTATTTTATGTTCTGTTAGGCATCTCACCGTTTTAACAATTAAGAACCAGAAAATCACAATTTTAATCAGTGCGTTGTTTTTTTTTTGTACTCAATAGGAAATCTTTACAAATAGGGCAAATGAAATAGTAAAATATTGATTTTTCAAAAAATACTTTTAAACACCTAAACTAAATGAGAATTAATAAACAATGTATGGTTTTGCTATGAACAAAAAATTACAAGACTTGTTTCGTTTTTTTACAGAAAAAACAATTTCGTTCAGTCAAGTAAATTTTGCGTTGAGTGAAGTATAATATATTGGTAATAAGTGCGTGTAGCCAACTTTTACTTTTTCTGCGACCGTAAATAATACAAACTAAAGTTCACTTATTTACTTTTCTCATTTATAATAATTGCAATTGTTAATAGTCATACTATTCCTAAAGTATTTGTATCCGCACTTTGACAATTCGTTACTATGACAAATTGCGAAGCCCGTCCGCTTAATAAAATGATTACTGGGCTCTTAAATTAATGGCGGTCAATGCATTTCTTATGGAGCAGATGTCTAAAATGAATTCTGTAAGAAATGGATTCTACTTCAGGCATCGGTGTTTAAAAACAAACTTTAGCAACTGCGATTAATGTGTGAAATAATATCCCAGGTACGGACGTAGAAAAATATGTTCTTGCTGTTGGCGAAACACATATGGATTTGAGTTAAATTTCCAAAATATTTGAATCTTGATCAAAAAAAGTATATAATGAAATACTTATATAGTTATAAAAACACATCTTTTGTTCTCGATAGCGGAGACCGAAATTAACACTTTTTAAAAACAAATTTCATTTGTTTCCTAGGCATTAATATGCAGTTGTATTAAAAAGGCATTAGTTGACCCAAATGTGAGATCTATATATATATATATATATATATATATATATATATATATATATATATATATATATATATATATATATATATATATATATATATATATATATATATATATATATATATATATATATATATATATATATATATATATATATATATATATATATATATATATATATATATATATATAGTAGTTTACCTATAGTTGTTTGTGGCTTGTGTATTGTTTGTACGTTGGGTTTCCTAAGAATTCTTCCGATTCTGTCTGTTTTGCCTTTTACATATGGTAAGACTACTCGTTGCTTTCCCGGTTCATAATTTTTGTTGTTCGTTGTTCGGGAAACCTGTGCATTAATAGCTTTCTCGATGGTATGATTTGTGTAGCCATTTTTCATTATCATCGTTTTGTCTCGTCTGTGTAGAAGAAAGAAAGAATAGCTGGAGTGGAAGCTGTCCTTGACTCCTCTGAAGAAACAAAAGCAGAGGAGATTCGACAAGAGGTGGCAAAAATTTTAAGATCAAGCAAACCACCAAAACAAAACCTAAATGCCACTGAACAAAGGGCCCTAATAAACCTTCGTAAAAATAAAGACATCACAATCCTTCCAGCAGATAAAGGAAACGCAACTGTGGTTATGAATACTCAAGATTACGTACAAAAAATGCAGGATATCCTACAAGACAATTATTATAGGCCTGTTCCAACGGACCCGATAACGTACCTAGAAAAAACAATTAAAAATAAAATAAAAAGTTCACCAATAAACCCCGAAATTCAAAAAAAATCATACCACGGGAAAAGTCGAGCAGATGTCCTAAACTCTATGGTTTACCAAAAATACACAAACCAGGGGCGCCCATCAAACCTATTGTTAGTGCTGTTAATTCGCCGCTACAAAAACTGGAGAAATACCTTTCTGAAATTATGCAATCAACTGTAGAAAAAGCTGATTCATTTATAAAAAACTCGTAGCATTTCACTCGAATTCGAGATATAGTCCTTAAACAAAACAATATCATAGCAAGCCTAGATGTCAAATCGTTATATCCCAGTATTCCCATCGACGAAGCATTGGACAAGATTGCTATGAACGAGGATTTCCAGGCACATATAATACAACTCTCGGAGCATTGCCTCAAAAATACTTATTTTTCATTCAACGGACAAATGTATAAACAAATGGATGGTGCTCCAATGGGGTCCTCGCTATCACCAGTAGTCGCGTATTTATTTATGATCTACTTCGAGAAAGAAGCTCTTGAGAAAGCAAGTTTAAAGCCCAAATTATGGATTCGTTATGTGGATGCCATATTTATTATATGGCAACATGGTCATGCAGAGCTCGAAAAATTTCTGACGTAAATTCAATCCACCCCAGAATACAATTTACTCTAGAGTTAGAGGAAAACAACAAACTACCATTTTTAGATATTTTTGTCACAAAACTGCATAACGGACATTTCGAATACACCGTGTATAGAAAACCAACACATACAGACAGATATTTAAATGCAAAATCACATCATCACCCAGCACAAATTCAAGTTGTGGCAAATACTCTAATATCCAGATCCGTGCGATTAACTGAAACACAGACGAGACAAAACGAACTTAAAGTAATATCTAGTGCTTTAATGAAAAATGGCTACACAAATCGTACTATAGAGAAAGCTATTAATGCACAGGTTTCCCGAACAACGAACAACAAAAAATATGAACCGGGAAAGCAACGAGTAGTCTTACCATATGTAAAAGGCACAACAGACAGAATCGGAAGAATTCTTAGGAAACAAAACATGCAAACAATACACAAGGCACAAACAACTATAGGTAACTACTTGGAAACCCAAAAGATAAAATCAAACTGGAAAACCACGGAGTATACAGTATTCCCTGCCAGGACTGTGAAAAGTTGTACGTAGGGCAAACTAACAGGCGAATATCAGCAAGAGTGGAAGAGCATAAACTCAGCATCAGAAATAAATAAACAACCTCAGCTTTATTCCTACATCATCAGGAAACCGGCCATAAAATAAATTTCTATGGGTGTAGGGAGATTGCCAATATAGAACATTATAAGACCAGAATAATCCGAGAAGCCATAGAAATTGAAAAACAAGGTAATTTAAATAAAAGGGACGAATCATTATAACTACCAACAGTATGGAAGACAATAAACGACAAATCTAAAATCGCAAAAACTCAAGCGCAATTAGCGCAACAACAACAGCACCATCCGGAAAACATAACTAACGACCAACGCCTGCGCAGATATAACCTTTGCGAGAAAGAAAGCATCGAAAATGCCAAATGTGATTTTGGCGAAACGTCAGCAAAACTGTTCTTTTCAGAACGACAGTAGTGAACGGATGTACACCCGGAATGAGAACACATTGTATTTTTCCATCCGTGAAGGAGTAAAAATCAACATATATATATATATATATATATATACAGAGTGGTGCAACCAAGATGGGGTGGACGATTGTGGGCAAACGGAGAGGAATTTGAAAAAACATTTTTGGGATATGGTTGATAGTCAAGAACGCTGTGTTTTAAAATTATACCCATTATACAGGGTGGTCTTCGTGGTGAACCAAACTTGTGTTTTTTTAAATGGGACACCCGGTATATTATTATTTTAGTTGTTTCTCCTATTCGTTACGATCATTTTGATATGAGGTTTGTTGGGTCTAAAATTTATACCAAGGGAATGGGACGAGGTTAAAGTGGAAAAAAGGGTTATACTCCGGCCATTTTTTGAAAACAATTGAAACAGGTATGGAAAAACCAAATATTCTATAAAATGTCTTGTATCTAGAATTACAATAATCGCTTGTAAGTCGTTCAAAATTATTCACTGTTATACAAGGTGGTCAAGTTTTGCAAATTTACCTTGGATTGAATTTTTTTAAATGGAACACCCCATATATTTTACTGTCATATTAAAGATAACATCGCCAGCTTTCAGAAAATCCCCTATTTGATATCTTTCGAACCAACAGTTTTTTAGTAAATTAACCGTGAAACCAAAATTTACTCATTCTAACAGAAACGGTATTATTTACGTTGCTTAAATTGACTACCTATACTATAAGGAGGCCATGATATAATCATAAATGAAAAGAAAGATTGACATTCTTGTCAAAACCGCAAAGTGTCAGAGAATTGGCATCAATTACCATTGTTTTTTGACGATAAGCCGAGAAATTGTTAAGTAACAATGAGTTTGAGTACTCCAGAGTTCTTAAACATGACTTTTATGTTGGGCGAGTGTCAAAAAAACCCTTTACTAGCAAGCAGGGTTTATGCGGTACGATATCCCGATGCCGAAAAAAAACCAAGACCTGAAGCTTTTGCAAGTTTATTAGAGAGGTTTCAAGAAACAGGCAATGTTGCTTTTAAGAAACGTAAAGTAATTAATAAACCAGTTACCAATGCTTTGACAGTGTTATTAACAGTGCAAGAAAATCCACACACAAGTACCAGGAAAATTGAGAGAGCTACTGATATTGAATGCACTAGTATTAAACGGATTCTGAAACAACATAAATGTCATGCCTACCACATTGAATTACACCAAGAACTGTATGATCGCGATTACGTCCAACGACAAGAGTTTTTAATTTGATTTTTAAATACAATTTGGGATAATCCAGGTTTTGTAGATAGGGTGCTGTTTTCAGATGAAACAACTTTTAAAAGCAACGGCTTGGTTAACAAACATAATATGCACTATTATTCAACCGAAAATCCACATTGGATTCGTCAGGTGGACCATCAAAATAAATGGTCAATTAATGTTTGGGGAGGTATAATCGGCTCTCATGTTATAGGACCATATTTTTTTGAAGAGCATTTAACGGGAGAAGTCTATTTAAATTTTTTGACAAATGAGTTGCCCGTATTGCTCGAAGACTTACCTTTAATGTTAAGAAATTCCTTATGGTTCCAACATGATGGAGCACCCCCGCATTACCATAGGCATGTAAGACATTTTCTCAATAATTGGAAAGGAGAGCATTGGATTGGGCGAGGTGGACCAGTTAAGTGGTCTGCGAGGTCACCCAATTTAACGCCACTAGATTTCTTTTTATGGGGACATGTTAAAGAAGAAGTTTATAAAGAGGTTCCAACCACAGTGGAAGATATGAAGTTGAGAATAATAAGCAGTTTTCGCAACATTTCTGACCTGACTTTGAGAAAGCAAAATGGTGGTTTAGTTGAACATCTTTTATAAGTTTTAATTACATTGTTTTTGTTGATTTATATTAAATTTATTTTTTTTGTAAAAAAAGATCTGTTATTAATACTGTCAAAACATTATCTTCATTGGTAACTGGTTTATTAATTACTTTACGTTTTTTTGAAAGCAACATTTCCGGTTTCTTGAAATCTCTATGATAAACTTGCAAAAGCTTCTATCTTGTTTTTATTTCGGCATCGCATCATCAAAGAACAATATTTATTTATTTACTGATGACAATATTCTGACACTTTGCTGTTTTGACAGGACTGTCAATCTTTTGTTCAATTTATGATAATATCATGGCCTCCTAATATTAAATTGTCAATTTTAACAACGTGAATTCAGAGTAATTCGTGTTAAAATGAAGAAATTTTGATTTCACAGCTAATTTACAGAAAGGTATCAAATATGGTATTTTCTGAAAGCTAGTAATGTTATCTTTAACATGAAAGTAAAATATACAGGGTGTTCCATTTAAAAAAATTCAATCCAAGGTAAATTTACAAAACTTGACCACCCTGTATAACAGTGAATAATTTTGAACGACTTACAAGCTATTATTGTAGTCCTAGATACAATACATTTTATAGAATATTTGGTTTTTCCATACCTGCTTCAATTGTTTTCAAAAAATGGGTATAATTTTAAAACACAGCGTTCTTGACTATCAATCATATCCCAATTTTTTTTTCAAATTCCTCTCCGTTTGCCCACAGTCGTCCACCCCATCTTGGTTGCACCACCCAGTATATATATATATATATATATATATATATATATATATATATATATATAATAAAGGAATACTCCTTCGATACTGGCAAGGCTTCCTAACCTTTTCCTGTTAATTTTAATATGCCAATATTTATATAGCATTAATTTATTACTTATAATACGACATATTCCATTAAAATATAGAAATATTACATACAACTATTTCGTATTCAAATATACCTTCGATTACTGACAAGTATGTGCATTTGCTTCTTGGAAGTACGTTGTGGTTTATTCAATTTTATTTGTGTTGTCTGGATGAATTATGGGTCAAATACATGATGTGTTTATTTCCACCAGGTGATTTTTTTATGTGTAGACACAATTGCAAAGTATTCTCTTTATAACGACAAAATCGTTGCTTTAGTATTGCGTTCACGTTATTGGGCTTGCGGGACACTTCTGCCATTTTAATCACCTGAATGAATTGATCCGGAGTATAGAGTTCAATTGATGTCATTTTCATTTTGCGTCTGACTGGGTCCTAAATAAAGCGGACACATAGGCACATTGTAGCTTTTGATAACCCAAAGGCATATTATGACTAATTTTTATTTGGTCCTACACAAATGTATTATCTCAGCAAAAGGCAAAATATTAGAAAGGTTTAACACAATTTAACACCAATTTTTGGAGATTTATTTACGTGATAGAATTTGAACACATACATATTTATTTATCAAAAATAAAATAAATAATAAATGGTGCTTTGTATTTGCAATTCTTGCAACAAAACTTAAGGGTTTATTAAAAAATGTGCCCTTGGAAGTTAGGAATCGGAAGTGGCTTATGCACGACGCTGTTCCGCCCCACTATAGCAGTTTAGTTCGTCAGCACTTATCAAATACTTCTGGTCGGATAGGTCGAGGTGGTCCGCCGAGATCGCTCGACAAGAATCAATTGTATGTTTATGGGGGAATCTAAAAAGGCTTCATACCAGGGAAGACCTGATGGCACACAATTGCAACGAAATTTGACATAAACGTGGAATGTTGTTTTAAATACAACGATAAAACCCCCTTCGGAATGTACAGCGGCTGCTTAAGTAAACATAAAGAAACAACGCTTTGACATTTTTAACATTTTTGCGTTTAAGTGATTTTCGATAGGTCAAAAAGATTCCGTTTAAAGTACTTTTTATATAATTTAACTTTTACCTGTTTCTAGGATCAACCCTTTCAAAAGTTTTTTGGTGAGGTACACTTCGATTTAAAATGTATCATAATATTTTTTCTTGTCTACGAACAACGGCCCAGTGCATGTCCATCAGTTAGATGGTACCCTTTTGGAGCCTTGTATATCCGTTAAGGGGCATTTTACATACATTTATAATGTATTTGCGATGACAATTAAATCTTTTGTTGTCCAGGATGTACCACGTAAGCGGACAGGAAAAACAGATTTAAAAAGTAGATTTTAGAGTTGAAGTTATATAAATTATTTTTAATATCGCAGTTACATAAAGTAACATTTTTCTAACTGCTTTGGAGAAATAAAAATGTGCCTTTATTTACCATGTTAATTAAAATTTTTATTTTACAGATTAAGAATAAGTATTAAGAATATTGTAACGAAAGATGATTAATTACGATGATTAATTACGAATTGAACTAATTATGTTAATCTAACAACTTTTTATGTTTAAAGCAAAAACGACTTAAAATATTTCAAATTATTATGCTAAAAAGTTTCTTGCAATATTGTGTTTCTCTTTTTTTTTTCTAAAATAAAATCCCTTTGCTACTAAAAATCCACTTAATTTTACATTAAAATCCTCATTACTACTCTCCTATAGCAGAAAAATTTCTACATTACTATAATTCTATCAATTCTTAAGTATTTTATCCCAAAAACCGACTATTTAAAACCCATGCTTACAATGACGCCACTCTTGAATATGTATAAAGCCACATAAAATACATCATTAGGGATACTTACCAATGCTCAAACTTCACCTCTGGCACTTTTTTAACAGTTGGAAACACTTTCGGCAACAACTTTACGAAAATTCCGCAATTGTTGGGCACTCGAACAACACTTTTAAACTCCAAAGTTTTGACACCTAATGATCAATCACAATGTTACGTTTCTATACTAACAATAAAACCCCTCTATATGCTATCCAGTTTTTGTAACAAAAATGCATGTAAAATTATTAATATTATTATTGTTCAAAGCTATTGATTTTTTCTTGAATTTTAAATAGTGATAAAAATAATGTATATAACTTATCTAAATAGTATTTTTTTACTCATATGCTTCATGGCACACATTGTAAATAAAACATCTTTTAAGTCACTTTTCGGTTGTTCAGTTTTTCAATTTTCATTTCCGTTTAACCAGTTAAAAAAATGGTGTGCATAACCTTACTAAAGTGTAGTTAGACTTTTCTCCTGATTTCAGAATGTTTGGATCTATATTTTTATATTTTCTATGACTAAGCTCTACATTATAACGGTACTATTACTTCTGGTCTCGTTTACGGTTAAACCAGAAGTGAAAATTAAAAGCCAGATACATATAAGAATACTTCATATCACCACAAATGTCAAATCTCTTTTTCAAAAATATTTTTTTGCGTATATTATAATCCGATAATGTGGAAGTAATACTTTCCAGTCGGACTAGTTTTTAAATTGTTGCTGCTATTTGATTACCCTTTTTTATTATTTTAAATTTTCCGAAATTATTCGGCATATTATACAAATTTAACTCGTCTTCTCTGTAACTCGAGAGGTCCTTGGTTCGAGTCACAACGAGGACGAATTAACTTTGTTATTTTTAATAAAGTTTGATAAAACAAGAATATTAAATACGATTTTTGACAGTATGTCTGGTGCGCTGTAAGCCTAAAAGCTTGCTGCGTATTACGAAATATGATTTTTAGTGCATGTTAATAAAAGCTCGTTATTTAATTATTTATTATCTTTAAAAATGTTACATTCAATTTAAACGCAGTGTAGCAATATTTTGTATTGTAAACAAACTGCTAAAAGTTTGCCTTTCGGCATACTACTTTAGAGGTGTATTTATATTTGTATTCGTTTTTATATTCGTACACGAACTAGTAATCTAATAAGGGGTAAACTAGCAATATCGATTTTGTCACCTAAATAATGATTTAATTTATTAACAGAACAATTATTGCATCAAAAATAAAAAGGCAAAAGATTTAAAAACATATTGTTTATTTTAGCTGGTATTGCGCAAGATAAACATCTCCTATTAAAGTGTATAGTTTCTTTTGTTTTATTTATTTTATTTATAAATCGTCAACTAAGGAAGCGCTATGCTATGATATCCTGAATGTATATTTATAATATACCGCCCAAACTGTCGTCTATTATTTACGAGTGACGCGGCACGTTACAATATCGGCTGTGGAGTATGCTTTAAATAATCTCTAGAAATCAACCCTTGCTTTAGCCTGAGGAAACTGTAATGACAACCTGATGATCGAATATTAATTGCAATTGCAAATGGTCGACGTTTCCGGTATTTGGAGTAAAAACTAAAATCCGAATGTTTTTATGCAGAGTTTTTCATGGAGATTTCTCTAATTTTCTAAATGGCATCGGTACTTCAATTTATGCAAACTGAGTTTCCTGCAGATGAGTTTAACGATTGTTTTCCGTCGATTTAAAATACTTCTTTTAATTGTATCATTTGATTTATTTGTGAAATATTGAATACCCTAATGTATAAGTAGAAAGAAAATAAACTAATCAATGCGCTCCAAAACAAAACATGATTAAGAGCAAATATTGATTATAGAAAAAGGTTTCTTAGTTTGTTGCTACAACATTTTCTAGAAATGAGTTTTAAGTTTTGATAAATACCAAAACAATAAACAAATTCATATGACCCAAAAAGGTATAATTTATTTATTTTATCAATAAATATGTTTCTATAAAACTGTATTAAAAAAGCACTTGAAACGAAAAATACAATTCGCTTGGCAAGAAACTTGCAACGACTGAAAAAATAAAATGGCCTAAATCAATATATTTACTTCAAACAGCAATATTAGCAGTACATATTACAACATATTTATTAATAATAAATAATAATTAAATGTTTAGAGTTATGAGCATTATTCGTAAAATCAGATGAATAATAAATACGAATATGCCTTTGCTCTCGAGTATTTCTTTAGCTTTATTTTGCCCCCATCTTCCAAAGTTTTTATTTTAGATGCATTTTCATAATATTACAGAGATTCAGGTTGGTGGCTTTATGTTTGGACAGTAACCTCATAGTAACGTATTGATTTTTTCATCTACAGGATTTATATTCTCAGGCAGGATTTAAGGCGAATGAGCAGAAGTAAAGGGCATTCCGCGCAGCTTGATTTTATTATACCGCTACTTTATCTAAGACGCAAAATTGTCAAAAATTAACCCTGTATTATTGCAAAAATAAAACCGAAATCACATCAGGATCCATTTTTTGTATGAAAACAATAGTACAGAGATATTTTATGGTATGTCAATATGTAATTTGAACAAATAAATGATTTTGGTCATAGATTGTTCTCAAATAAATATAGATTAGTGTAAATAAATATTTTATTGCATTAATTTGTTCGAAATCATAGGGAAACGTTTGCTTGTCGTACATTGAAAAATAGTGCATGATATGTATTTGTTTATTGATTTCAATTTACACTTTAAAAAAATGGCCAATGACATCGATTCACGATATTAATAAAAGTGCTTTTATTAGTATATCGTCCACAAAATATCAACTCTCTCTATTGTCATTAATTAACAAATTAAACCAAGTAAGTTTTAGATACTGCATTAAGGTGAATATTTTTTCTGCATTTATTTGCTGCGAAGGCATCATTTCCAGTTTGTCATTTCCAGGTCGCTTTGACCCTGATGTTATTTAAGTTTCAAAAGGAGCTTCTTTGAAATACCTGTTGAAAATATTTGATAATTTTTGAGGGTTTTTATTTATGTCTACACAACAGTTTAGTTAATTTTTTTTAGATTCTTTACCCGTGCCCTCCCCAATCAATGTTCAGGCCTCCCTTACACGGTTATCGGAGCTGTGAATACAGTCCCGCTACAAGCCCGGGCTTTACCGACTTGTATGTACTATAATACACCTCTGTTCGCAAGTAGTTAATTATTATGGCTACTCAAAAATGTGTCATCGCGGTAAAGCTCGCTACTCACTTTTCGTTCATTCGTCTGCATAGTGTGGAGAGTCCGGCTCATCTCTTTGTTTCGTTGCGCGGCGATGCGGTCTTTTGAGCAAGTAATCAAGTATACTTTGATCTCAGCGAATTATTCGTCCGGAACTAATAATTTTTTTCTTGTATATTTTCAAACATTGAAAGGCGTGAAATAAAAATTGATAAATAGTATGGATGATTATTCGTCAGTTCGTTCATATGAAATGAACGAATCGGACCGAATAATGAGTAGCGAGCTTACGCACTAGTGAATGTGAATAAATATTTCCCCTTTTTACTGTTTTTAATAATGCTTGCTGATCGTAGAAAATATAAAAATGCTTTGTATAATTTTCTTAACGAACTAAAACGGAGCTCTTGGATCGCTAATATATGCTGTCAACCAAGTAGAAACTGTAACACGCTGTCTTGCATTTACATACCATTACTCAGATATTATTTATGGCTTTAATGTAGTTTGATCCAATTCAGTATGAATTCTTGTTGTTCAGCATGTTTAATGATCCTTGTCAGAAGGAAGTATTGTAATGCGAGATTTTTGCAGATCTTTGCGTTTTAGTGTCCCTAGATCCTGTCCTGTCTATACTCGGCATATCACAAATACTACTTCTGAGATTGACTTCAAATTTTAGTCAAAAATCAAGGGTAATATGGGCATGGAATGGTTAGTTTTAGTACAAACACAATATGGCTTAATAAAATAGGGGCTTTATAAATTATTGAAAAAATCATTATTAACAAATTATTTATCGAATGAATCTCAAATTTTGCACAAAAATTAAATGTGATACAGGGAAAAACTGATAACATTTTGAGCCATAACAACGGAGCAAAATTATCAAGATCAAGAAAATTAACACGCAGCTCAAATATTCGATAAATGTCAATAAAACCTGTATATTGTAAATACAAATATTCTCATTTAAGGAAACTTCTTAATAGCGAGTTTCGTAATAGGGCAAAGAAATTCTATCGCCTCCAGAGCCAGAAACAACTAAACCTATTTGGCAAACATATGGGAAAACCCCATGACCCATAACCGAAAAGCTATTTGGCTTGCAGAAGAGATAAACAAAGTGGAACAAATAAATTACATTTAACATTAAATCATTGTGAAGAAGATGTTAGCCAAGAGTCCTCATGACTGGTGGTTTAATCTACCTTCCTTCCACAGGCTTGTTCCTCGATCAAGGGCTCATCAAAATATAAGCCAATCCCATGCCTAGAGATAATACATAAAGTACTGACCTCCATCCTATGTAATCAGATCTGCCAACATCTCGATAAGCACAATCTACTCCCCGAAGACCAGGAAGCATGTAGGAAGGGCAGCCGCGGATGTAAAGAACAGCTTCTATATATGTTGCATATATGTATAGACTATAAGAAGGCGTTTGTTAGTGTTTTAAAGTCACTCCTAATTAATATTCTCAAGTTATATAAAATAATCCCATCTATAGTGGGGCGACTGCAAAGTCTTATGCTTCAGTGGAAAACTAATCTACCAATGCAAACCAAGAAATGTCAATCCAAGATCAGCACCACTCATATTAAGAAGAGATTTTTCAGGGGGACGCCCTAAGTGCGTTATGGTACTGTGTCACACTCGCGGCACTGTCAAAGATGCTAAACAAGAAATGTAAAGGATTAAAGCTATTGAACGGCTCAAAAATTGATAACCTCGCTTACATGGATGATATCAAGCTCATATCCAAAGACAAAATATGGCCTTAATATACTACTTTAAACAAACCAAAAGCTGTAGTGTAGACAAAGGGATTGGTCTGGGGGGGCCATCCTGATTTCGAACTAAAACCGGAGCCGTAATAACTATCTTGGCTAGGGAAGAGAGGTAGCTAAAGAACTATCAGTACCTAGGGTTAAAGAGGTATATAAAACACATTAAATGAAAAACTCCTAAAGAAAAAACTGAAGGATCGAAATTAACCATAAATAAAGTTAAAGCAATCAACATGTATGGCATACCCACAATAATTTATAGCTTTAGAATAATAAAATTGACTGTAACGGACCTTATAGATATAAATGGGGCTGTTCAGTGCAGCGATTCTACTTACCACGAGGTAGAGGGGAACGAGGTGTAGTCGACTTAAAACAAACCCACCAAGAAATTTATAAACTGAGAAAATTCTTCCACGAAAAAAGCAGAACACCTACTTAGCACCGAAAAATCACAAATGCAGACGAAGAGCTTACATCTTTAAACCTGGCTGAAAGAAGATACAAACCCCTAGACATCATCAGCACAATAAAACCGTAAATAGAATACTGGAAATATAAACAACTTCATGGAAGACACTCAGTCTTACTAGAATATGAGCATATAGCAGAAACCTCGAATGCATGGTCGAGAAATGGAAATTTGTTTACTGAAACGGAGAGCTTCATGATGAACATCTAAGATCAAGTGATGCCAACCTTAAGTCACCGTAAATTTATTAAAAACGATGCTGCTATAACTACTGACAGGTGTCGGCTCTGTCACAATAAGTGTGTAATCACAGAACATATGTTGCCTTCTTCTTGCAATCCTCGGAAGCTGCCACATCGCACGAAAGATCTTGAACTTGGCAACCTAAAATAAGAAAAAACAACACAGCTATTAGACATATGGAAAACCAGAGAATGCACAAATAATAATAATCAATAATAATAATAATAATAAAACCTTAGGGATATAGACAAATGCTTTTGCATCTCTCTATGCACGGGCACGCCCTCCCGAGAGTACCCTAGCCAGCACTATGCTGTCTCTTACCCTCTTATTTCCTCACCGTTGCCAAAAATCTATCTTCTCCTTTACCTCATATTTCATATCAGTCTCCGAGGAGCAAACCTCGTTCGCAGAGTATAAAAATCCCTGGTAGTGGGTAAAATGCAAGCCTTTCATGAAAATGTACAATCTACGGAATAAACGGGTAAATCGACATTGTACCACCATAACCTACTGTCGCGCTTAGGACTTAGGTAGAGGATACTGTGTGTGAAATGAGTTACAGCTCGACTATCGACGGAAACAGTGTGATGTCGAGTATGGCTACTGCAACAACCCTACCACCCCTTGTGGCACCCACCACCGACGCTACACGCCCAGCTCTCGCTATTTCTGAGGAGACGCAAGTCATTAGACCACGAAAGCTGGAAAGCCAAGGAAACGAATGAAATGGACACTAGAAATGAATTGTTTCATCATGCGCTCCTATTAGAAGATCACTAGATTTGAGACCGACTTAACCACCTACCGGACCGGCCTTCATAGTGCTTTTCTTCAAAAATACCCGGATCTCCAGAACATCACCAAGCAACGCATTGCTGGCAACGGCGAGTAATTGTCCGGAATAAACTTTTGGCTGAACCAATCCTGGAACAACTTAAAGGAGAGGTGCAGCTTGAACTTGAGAACGAACGCGTTGAGCCCATAGCTCCGCCTACAATAGAAGAACTCGAGGAGGTGGAAGAACTCAAGGAGGAAGTACGAAATGAACAAAACATAGGCGAAGACGAATCTACAGGACAAGACATCATTGACAGAGCCAACAACACCCAGGACAATGGGAGAATATCAGTATACAACGAACTCTAAAAAACTGTTGCTGAGTTTAATGGCCTAGATCCAACTCAAAGACCTAAGCTCCCGAAACTTAAAACTAGTCGGGAGACTCACAGCATCCTCAAGATTTGCAACACCATACTAGCAGAGTTTAGTTTGGAGTGTGACATCCTTGAGAAGCTCCACACACTCATCTACTGCTCTGCCGTTGCGATCCTTAGATGTCATAAAATGCATTCTCAGAAAAAAGCAGGCAAAGCTACACACACACACTACAAAAACCCATATGGCAGAAAAGACTTGAGAAGACAATTGACGATCTGAGACAGGTACTAGGAAGACTCACAGAATTTCGGAAGAATGAACACCCATTGAGCAAACTTAAGACGCGCATTAAAAAGATATTCAAGAAGATATGTACAAAATCCACCGATCTCAACCATAAACAAAAACTAGATGAGTATCAAGATTCACTAAAGCAAAAACTAACAGCTAAAGCTAAACGTCTGCAGAGATACAACAAATGCTCAAAGAGACACCAATCAAAGACAGTTCTATCGGATTATCGATAACACTAAAGATCAAACCGATACTGAGAAGATGCTGCCGAACAAAGAGCGTTTGACCGAGTATTGGTCGAACATCTGGTAAAAACCAAAGGAGCATAACCAAAATGCTACATGGATACGGTCTCAACGTGATCAGGTTCAAACACCACAAATGGAATTTGACTCAATCACCAAAGAGGAAGTTGGCGCTATATTAAGGGAACGAGCAACTGGAAGTCGCTAGGGGTTGACTATATTCACAATTTCTGGTATAAGAAATTTAAAGTCTTCCATGAAGCTATGGCTCGTCATTTTACTAAAATAATGCATCATCCGGAGACATCCCTCATTTTTAATGCTAGGCACTACAACTACGTTACCCAAAAGCAATAGGGCAGAAGACCCGTCCCAGTACAGGCCCATCACCTGTTTGCCCACTATGTACAAGATCCTAACAGGATGCGTTGCAAATCGTATCTATCACCATATTGACAGTCATAACCTATTAGCCGAGAAATAGAAGGGATGCATCCGGGAGCATCAAGGATGCAAAGAACAGCTTATCATTGGCTCTGTGGTACTTAAGCAGGTCCAGAGAAAACAACGCAACATACACACTGCTTTTATAGACGATAAAAAGGCGTTTGACAGTGTACCATAGTCCTGGCTCATAGACGTACTACTATGGCTTCAATATCAAGACCAATAGAGACAACTGCCGCACCATATCACACCTTCTGTATATGGATGATATTAAGCTCTATAATGGAAACCATAACCAACTCAAAAAACTCATTGACGTGGCATACATCTTCTCGAAAGACCTCCATATGTAATTTGGAATAGAACAATGTAAAGCCTTAAACATCGAAAAAGGCAAAGTCATTAACGGTGATGTAGCCCTATCCAATGGAGAAATAGTTCAAGCGATGAGCAAAGGAGAGACCTACAAATACCTAGGATTCCAACAAGCTAGACTGCTTGATGATAAGCAAGGAAAGACCAAGATGAAAGATCAGTACGTCTAGAGAGTGCGAGCTCTTCTGAAGATAGAACTGATGCCGGAAATCTCATTATACCAATTAATACATATGCTGTGCCCGTGCTGACCTACAGTTTCGGAATCGTGAAATGGACTAACACGGAGCTAGAAGGACTACAGCGAACTACCCGCCTAATGAAAGTACAAGTCGCATCACCCAAGGTCATCAACTCTCTGAATGACCTTACCGCGAAAAGAAGGTGGAAGATCCCTTTTTGACTTGACGAATTCGCACTCCCAACAGCTGTAAAAATTGACAGATTTCTTCACCAACAAGGCACAAACATCAAGCCTCCACCGTATAGTGACATTAAGCGACAACTCGTACTCTCCACTTAATCTCGCAAGTGACAACATGATCCTAAACTCACTTTCAGACCCCGACAAACAGGAACAGTGGGCTCAAATGGCACTGCACGGCCGGCCTCACTATGACTTGAATCAGCCACACATAGATAAGGAAGTATCCCACAGGTGGCTGAAGGATGGACAAGTATTCCCAGAGACAGCAGGATTTGTGATGGCAATGCAGGACCAGGTTATTTACACACGAAATTCATCATCAAAGACCGGTCCGTTGAATCCGATAAGTATCGAAAATGTAGCGAGAGATCAGAGACGATACAGCATATAACATCTGGCTGCACTTTCCTAACAAACACGGACTACCTCCAGCGAGGTATGTAACATCATACACCAGAAGCTTGTCAATAAATACGGGCTCCTGAACACCTTTGTGCACTATTATAAATACCAACTAAGTTCAGTTCTTGAAAATAATGCCTTCAAACTGTATTATACTATGACCGGGCAATTATCACCAACAGACGGGTGGCGAATGATCGGCCTGATGTAGTACTGTTAAATAAGGAAACAAAGACAGCTTATTTGGTAGTTGTTGCTATACCCAACAATAACAAAGTTTTGGATAAATATCAAGAGAAAAACGCCAAATATGCGGTCCTAGCCATCGAGATACAGCAGATGTGGCGACTGAATAAGGTTCATGCGATTCCGATCATCGTATCATCAACTGGACGAGTTCCAAAAAAAACTAGAACAGAACCTGAAAATCATAGGACTTCATACTAACATCTTCATCGACATCTAGAAGGCAGTCCTGCTCAGTAGTTGCCACACAGTGAGAAAATTCTTACAGGAAAACACATAGAACTAATAGGAACCAGCCCACTCCTTTTGATACATGCATCAGGGATGGGCTTGGACCCCAACATTTGTTGAGAAATTGATTGCCACTAATAATAATAATAAATTAGAAACATAGCAGGATAACTAGAAGAACGCTGAATATACCGGAATACTAATTCATATCCCAGCCCTACATAGTGTTTGGCTCCATGCTGCAACGCTAATGTAGAACCCCCTTTTGTAGGAGAAAAAAAAGTATTAATATTATTATTATTATAACTACACTACAGAAATCTGTCATCCTATCTACTTGCAATATAGTAAGGAAAGTCCTAAATCTACAATATTGAGAGCCATCTTACCACGCGCCGATGACCTTTGAAAACCGCGTACGAAGCGAAAAATGACAGAAAAAAGTAACAATAATAATAGTAATAGGATAAAATTAAATGTGAAACAAACAAAAAAATAGGCAAATTCGATTTTACTCTCTTCCACTTTAGAGAATGACTCAAAAAATGATACAAATTACAATTTATAGGATTTTTATAATTATTATCAAAATATATGCAAATACACGCGTTTTTTAATTGATGACTAAAAATGAAGGATGATATGTTTTGCCGCATTTTAGGACTAAAATTTCATATACATGTGTCGCCCCAAGGCCTTCGTTTTTGAAGTAAAGGGTTAAACATGTTTATTTATGGTAGCGCGTATTTTAATCAAAGTTTACTTTAAATCTTTCTCTATGTCATTTATTATCAGGAAAATATATCTCAAAGCACCCCATGGGAAATTAATAATGTTAATTTACCATTAGAAAATATGTACACATATATATTTATTGGATGGAATATAATTTATCTAGTTCGAAAATATATCAAATATGAGCGAGCTGAAAACAAAATTATATTAAACGCCACGAGAAGTGAGTGGATTTCGTTATATCTGCAGAGTATAAAAGTAATTTCAGCTGAGTATTGATTAAGTTTTTGTAAAAAATGACTTTAGTAAAAAGTATGATAAAGTCAAAAAACCTCAACACGTTAATTTAAAAAGAAATAAATAAATAAATCTAAACCCTTATTAAGCTCTGTCGGTATCAAATTTAATTTACTGACTTTAAGAACTTTCCTCAAACAAAATATTTTTAAATACCCCAGTTTAACCTAGTTTCAGCTTAAGGATTTTCACAAGAAGAGAGGTGAAAAAGTTCTTCACGCCCTATTTAAATGCTAATGTTTGAGTTTCATTTATTTTTTACGAGGTCGTTTGTATACCTGTGACACTAATTTTATATGTAACAATATTAATTAAAAAAATTCAACTAAGAATTTTTTACCAAAATACGCACAAAAATTGGTAATTTTCCTTTACCCGGAATTTCGAATATTTTTTTTATTAGGAATAGTGAAGTATGACCCGATTTAGTTCCGCGCATAGTCATATAGTAAGATATATATATATATATATATATATATATATATATATATATATATATATATATATATATGTATATATATATATATATATATATATATATATATATATATATATATATATATATATATATATATATATATATATATATATATATATATATACATATTTCAGTTTCTTTTATTTTTGTGGACAAAAGAAAAAATTCAGGAGGGAATTTCAAAAGGTAGGTTCCTTTACAGATTGTTTTTAGTTGGCTATAATGATATTAAATCTGCGAAATTTTAATTACCAAAAAGTAGCCCATTTCATGGTCAAATAAAATACAGGGTAATTTATTACGAAAAAACAATTTTTTTGCACACTTTTACGTAACACCTTATATACACTAGAATATTCGTAGAATATCTCCTCAATAAGGAGAAAAATTTAAGAAAGGTCCGTTTTTAATGAAACCCCTAATACCAAATTAAACAAATGAGACTTTTATTTAATTTTTGCTATGATTTATATAAAAAAGTATTTTGTATTTTATTATTTAACCTAGAGTGATAAAAAATCGCTTTGCTAGAATATTAACGTTTATTGCATTATTTAATAGAAACGCACAAAGGAAAGTTTTCAATTTTTTGAACCCTTAACTGACAGTATACACACAGTTATACAGAATATACATTCAGCTTTTCCGTTTGCGACATCCAATGTATAATTTTCAAAAATTGTCCTTAAAACTGGGGCTTCTTTCTAGCTTCGTTTGACATAATAAATTTGTTCCCAAGTATCCCTAGGCAACATATATTAGATATCGCGGAAAACCTGTTAGCCTCCAAAATAGATTTCTCTAAAAGAGGTGGCATTACTTTGCTTAAAAAATGTATATATTTGGATTTTCACAAATTCAACAATTAATTCTATAAAAAGGTCGGCCTGGGTTCTAACCTCTCTCTCTCTCTCTCTTTCTCTCTCTCCCTAGCAGAAATGTTCTTGTCTTTCTTCGAAGATAAATTGTTATTCTCTAGTACAGAACCATCAGTAAAAAATATATTCTTTTGGCGAAGAAACATGGAGGACACACTAGTAAAATGGACAGGAACCAAATTCTTTCTTAGTGTATGTAAATAGCTTACATAGCAATCACGATGGAGTTGGAATTACACAAAGAAATACTTTTTTGATCTTACTATCAGCTTAGACTCTTCAGTTTACGGAAAAACCTACTTAAATAGACCTTTCTATTCTTTTTGACTTAAAGCATTTCATAAAACGTAAATTGGCCGCATATAATTCTATGATTCTCTTCTCCATCTCACATCATCTTATTGGTCGATTGAATAATAAAGAATATAAAACTGTTCAAAGGCATATTTTTAACAATAGTTACTAAGTTATATCAAGTCAATTTTTTTAATAATTGCGAATATCCTACATAGTACATTGTAGAAGTAAAAGTATATTTTAAATCGTCCAGAAATTTAAATTATTTACTTTCCAAACTTAAAAACAATATATCTGTTTTACATAAATATGGGATCTTCTACCTAAAAAGTGATAGTTGCAAGTCTACGTCCGTTGGCAAGACTGGACGTAACTTCAATATCCGTATTCAGGAGCATCTTAATTTAATGGAAGCTTTAAACGACAATAGGTTTGCTTTTGGAGTCCATTTAAAAGAAAAGCAATACAGTGCTGCTAATATAACAACAACTTTTAAAATGATTCACAACAAACCATTAAAAAACATCAGTTGATGATGGGCATTTGTTTATGAAACGTCGGATTCAAAATTTGATAGCCTCACAACATTTTGCCCACAAAATTGCTTTAGAAATGTGTTTACAGGTTTGAAAAATGTTGGCCAAGAAAAAAGATACAGCACAATTTTAAAAATGCAATATTTTATTCTGTTCTAAATATCTGAAGAACCGTGTAATAGCCAGAGTACGTGCATGCTATTATTATGCCTGTAACAAAATTATCTAAAACTTTGCCAATTTATAATCTAATAAGGGAGATCCCAATTGGGAGACTCGAATTTCGGATACACTGATTAGCCTATATAGTGTATGATTAATGCAATATATTGGCTGTGATAATTGAAAATAATTCCGACATTATAGATAGTTAAAAAAATTTTGACAAAGATAACATGCAATTTTTTTAAAGGTCTGATTTAACTTATAATTGAAATAAATTCTGTCTTTAAACTCAAAATATACCATGACTGACATTTTTAACTGAAAAATTAACCAACTACTCTGCTTTTATAGTGGTAACTTATTAAATACAATTCTGACTTTAGACTTACAATATATTAAAATCCTGACTGGAGACTTAATTAACGAAAATATGAGTTTTAGTCTCCCAACTAAACAACCTTACTTGAAATGATGAAAGTTTAACAGCAAGTTTTTAGATGGCGTTTAATTTGATGTTAGCCTTAAGCCAAAATTGTAGTAAATTATAAATTCAAGGTAATTTTGTAAGAATCCGAATTTTTGAACAGAAATTTTTAAAGTTTTTACTGTGGGAACAAAAAGCCAAAATGTTATTAAATCCCAGCTTTAAACAAGAATCAAGTTTTGAGTTCGAAGGAAGAATTAAATGCTTAGTTCTCATTATCTTTGAAAATAGAATTATATTAGATACTTTAAAATCTGGCTTTTTAAAGTTCTAAGTCTTTTATTAACTTCTAAGTTAGAATTTTTCAAGTTTAGGTTTATAGTCAGAAAGTATAAAAAACTGCCTGTTACTTATAAATTGATTTATTAATAGTTTTAAAATACACTTAAACAACGGACCTTGTACTGAGATATTGATTACTTGTTGCATTGTTAATTGCGCTAAATATAGATCGGTTGTTCTAAAAGAACATCTTTGATACATACTATGTAGGTATGCTGAATCCACCCCCTGCCTTATCTCTAAACAGATTAAGACATTTTAATGGAACAAAAAGTTCCTGACATGAATTGTGTGCCGAAACATTACAATCTGAAAGAAAGAAACTACCGTGTACGCGAATTCTCATAAAATCGATGTATCCACCCTCTTGAACGAAAAGAAAAGGGTCTACTAAGTACGCTAAATATGAGCTCGTGTATAAAGAAAATCCTTAACGAAAAGAACCCATTCTGTAGTATTTTGAGATAATAATGATGCCAATTATAAAAATAATTGAATTAAAATCTGTATTTAGAAATCAAGTTTCGAATAACATTTTTGGGAGACAAGATAATAGGGCAATTTTTTTACATATACCTGTATATATTTTTATGAATGAATTGCCTCTAGCGATAAACATACACCAGATACTTGGACGATTGTGTGTTTATGTGACAAAAACTAAAATTGATTTTAAAGACATATTGGAGATACAACACGGAGTTCAAAGGACAGACATAATGCTTCTGGAAGTTACTAGGACATAGGACTAGAATTAAATGTATAAACAAATTCGACTATAAATATACACGATTTATGATGTAATTCTTCAAAAGATTTTAAAGACATTCAAAAATAATGTAAAAAAATCTGAGATGAAAATTCTCTTAAATCAATCAGCCACATAACAGCAACAACGGCGTGTGGTGCAAAGATTGTCATGTTCTACATGAAGTATGGAACTTATGATCAGAACTGATTCTACGGACGTAGGTGATCGAATGGCATGTTTAATCAAACAGTTTCGCATGGGGTGTGTATGATCAGCTCAGACGATTAGCTACGTCAACCCCATGATTCGACGAGTGGTCAGCGTGCTCAAATACGTGTATATATGACTTATTTTCCGTGTAGGCTAATCTTCGGCTGCGTAGGAGATCCCGTATTGTCGGTTTTGCCTGGGGCCGCAACATGAACCATTTTAAAATTGATACAAAATTGCTACAGAAAAGCAAAGAGGCATATGGGATTCTCTCCCTTAGTAACTTGACAGGGCAGAAACAGCATAAAGGTAACCAAATTGATATAATACGTTAGGAATTGATTTTTTTTAAATGCATACATAAATTCGAATGTAACCATACAATGATGAAATTTATCAAAAGATTTTATGCTCTTAAATTGAAACATAATGTCACAAAGGCGCTTTTTTTCTTCATTTTTTAATCAGCGACATAACGGCACCAATGGCTTGCCTGCTGCGAGTATAGATTTTAATACGTCTACGAGCTCACTGCATCTAAAAGCGGGTGCGGGTACGTCGAAATCAGCCATCAGCGCTGATGGTCTTCATGGTCGATCAGGACTGACCATACGCTTCGTGCGAAAGGGCAGTAAGAGGATATCTGAGTAACTCTAAAACACGTTGACTATTCAAGGTCTTGTTTACAGACTAAGAAAAAATGTCCCGAAAAAAAATGATGTTTTTACGTCCCCCGTAAAAGAGAAGTATTTTAGTTATATAAAAATCACCCTTCCAGGTTTTTACAGATCTTCATGTGTTAGGGTCCCTAGATGCCAGAAAACATGTTTTCTCAATTCCGTCCGCCTGTCTGTTTGCAGCATTTGTTTATTAAAAAACTGTAGAATTTCCAATATTGTGTTATAAAATTTTATTCTAATTTCGTTTTGTTTTTATTAAAGGACGATGCGTTTTTCAATCTCAACCGCCATATTTTATGTTTGGTTGAGTATATGGATATTTCGCTAGGCTCTTCAACAATCTGTGTTTTACACAAAAACCTTAGTTATTGAATTAATAATGATGTAACTTCTTCAAGAAGATTTAAGCCACCTTAATAAAATCGGAGTTTAAAATGATGCGAATTTGGCGACTGTGAGAATATAAATCATATTTTTTTTCACCTGCATACTAACAAAATATTATTCTGATACTTTAGTTACCAAAATGTTGACTAATAAGATCTCCTTACCTGTACCTGGACTTAACACAGGTACTATGTTTTAACAATATAAACATTTTTTCAGCTAGTTGGGGTTTTTTAAAGAATATTAAGTTGGATATGTAATATGTACCTATTTTACCTTTTTTTTTTCATTACGATCGTTAATTTAGAATATTACTTTAATATCCAAGGTTTGTGGTCGTCCTAGTTTGTGTTTTCTAAGAAAATTATTGAACCCTTTACCCTGAAATATATGTCTTTGTTGCATTTATGTTTAGAAAATATTTTAACATATATAATAAATCCAATACTTTTAATAATTTTGGTAGCTAATTAAAGATTGTAAGGCCAATGCTTAGAAAACAATGATTTCGAACAGTAGTAAATTTGTTAGGCTATTTTTATATGAAAAAAAAAAGGTGTTAACACAGCCGGAAATTCGTGAAAATATTGATTAGTCCATTTCAACCGGAGGTTGCTGTTTTGAGAAACCTGTATAGGTTGCAATATAGGTTTGCCTTAATTGGTTTTAAACCACAGGCAACTCCAAACTTCATTCAAGGTTCATAACAAGGTTAGGGCTGCTTGGCAGGTGTTAAATGATTATAAGGGAGTAACTAAAAACAAACATTTCATGATGTCAGTGCAGACACCTTTAATTATTTCTTCTCTTATGTTGCTGAAGCGATTCTACAAGATCTGCCCCAGACAGAATTAGAACCTGATAAATACCTGCTTGATCTAAAAACGTAATGCCACCCACCGGCAACTTCTCCTGCCGAGAGATCACTTTCATTGAAGGCGGGGATACATTAATAATGTTAAAATAAAAAAATAGCAGAGATATTTGACTATAATACAGTTATTTAAAAAAAAGAAAAATACATTAGTTATACCACATACGTGAAGGTATTTATCCTGACATGTTCAAAAGATATCTTGTTTACAAAAAACTATTGGGGCATTGTGAAGTTTAAGTCAACAGCTAGTGCCATCCTTTCTGTGCTTGAGTATATAGTTGGAGGCTTTGAAGAGAGCCAATACATAGGAGAAGTCCTGTGTGACCTCTCCATAGCCTTCGACTGAATATGTTACGAGTTCCTTTTACGAAAGCCGAAGTACTCTAAATACCATAAGCAAAGCGTTCATTTAATGGGTAGTTATCTCACAGGTAGAACCCAACAGATTTTTCTGGAGAAAAGCTTTAAGGGTCACTGTCTGTTGGGCATGCAGTGCCACTAGGGTCAAGTTTGGGGCCTCTGCTTGTTTAATATGCAGCCTGTAACATAAGTAAGGAAACTGCGAGATTACTTTTCTTAAAATCTGCGTAAAATTCTCAATACTTTTTATGAAAATCAACAGGTTTTGCGAAAATAAATGTCTAATATTCATAATTTAATGTACTATCTTTTATTAAAACACCTGCACAAAAAATATTATCTGATATGTTTGACAATGTCAGTTTTGTTGATTTACAAAAATGGATCGTTTAACTGAAACCCAAAGAATTGACATTTTAATTATACTGGGTTATAGGGATAGAATGCGAAACCTGCTAGATGTTTGTAACATTTTTAATGACAAATATCCTAACAAAAATCCAATAATTAAGTCTACTGTAAGTAAAATTAACAAAAAGTTTCGTGAAACTTGAATAGTAAAAGATGTTGTACCTTCTGGCAGACCTAAAAGCGCAACAGATGGTGACAAGGCTCTGAATGTTTTAATCAATTTAGAAGAACATCCGCACCTTTCTACCAGAAGATTAGTAAGAGAAAATGACGTCTCACACACGTCCGTAGACCGACCTCTAAGAACCGAAAAATGTCATCCATACAAAATAACTTTGGTGCGAAAACGCTCTGAGGATGATCACGATAGGCGCTTGGAATTTTGTGAAAGCATGATCAATCTAAATTTTGTTAATACATTTTTTTTTCTGACGAAGCAACTTTTTTTTGAATGGAAAAGTTAACAGGCATAATTGGATATGTGAAAATTATACACCAATTTCCCCAAAAGATAAATGTTTGGTGTGGTATAAAGGGTGCAAAAATATTCGGTCCCTTTCTCATAGAAGACACATAACTGGGGAAAGATATTTAAATCTTTTAAGGGCCGAATTGTCCCAGCTATTGCAGCTTTACCTGCTGTATTAAGTATTTAAACTTGATTTTTTTTAGGCAATAGTGCACCAAATGATGAAACCTCCGGACTTTACACCCTTAGACTACTTTTTGTGGGGACACCTCAAAATGTGGTGTATAAAACTAAGCCCAATAACCACGTGGATTTAAAGGGGAGAATAGAAATCGAATGTAGACGAATCGAGGAGGTTGGTATTCTTTATTTCTTTTTTGTATTGTTATTGTTCCGTTGCTTTTTACAACCTATTTTTAAAGTTGAGACGCTGTTTTCTCTTGCTAGTGTTTTGGTAGCAAGATGAGGAATTATTGTGCTTTCCGGTCTGCCAGAACGAAATTTATTGCTGATTTTACGTACGGCAGATTTAGATATTGGATTTCTGTTAGGATATAACTAAACATAATTAAAATTTCAATTCTTTAGATTTCAGTTAAACGATCCATTTTTGTAAATTAACAAAACTGACATGGTTAAACATATCAGGTAACCTTTTGTGTGTAGGTATTTTAATAAAAGGTAATACGTTAAATTATGGATATGAGACCCTTATTTTTGCAAAAACTGTTGACTTTCATAAAAAGTATTGAGAGCTTTACTCAGATTTTAAGAAAGTCACATAATACAGGGTGTTCCAGTAAAAAACGAATTTTCCTTTTATAACAGAAAAACGGCAATTGCAGCCTCTACAGATGATAAAATGATACTATTCGCAGATGACACAACAGCCATTTCAAAACATGGAAATTTAGACCTTCTGATTACTTGATTACACGAAACAGTCAATACAAAACTTACAAAAATAATTTAATAGAAACCAATTATCTTAAATATTATACAAAACCGAAAAGATCTTTTTTAGTCTTAAATATTTAAATCAACAACAAAATGCATACAAATAAGTTAAAACTATTTCAGTAAAGTGTCTTGTGATTCATCTGGATAACACCTTGGTTTTTGATACCCAAGTGACCAAAAAAGTTACAAAATCTTCCTTTTAAAAATGTTTGAGAGACTGTTGACAGCTGTGCTCCTTGTGACTTTTCATGCATTGTTTTAATCGTTCTGTATTTATGCTATACATGCTTGGGGTCTCGCTCCGGTAAGTAAAATTTTTAAACACCAGACAAGGGCTGTACGCGTGGTGGATGGCCTGCATCATAGAGCAGATGTCAGACAGGCCTTTATTAAGTTAAATATAATTACCTTTCCGTCCATGTTTATCACGAGTTGCTTGGTTTATGGTTATGAATTTAAAACTAATATAAACACAGATTGCTTAGGGTTGAAGAAGTCCTGCATTGGTAGTGTCAATTATTTAAAAATATCTGTTGAGCCATGCTTTCTACAGTATCGAGGAGTTTTTGAAAAAAGATGTGGTATTATGTAAAGCTTTTTTGTTATATAATTTTAAAATTTAAAGTATTACTGTATTGTTATTTTAATTATTTTTTGTATTTCACATTGTGACCTATTTAAAAACTAAGTTTATGAGCACGAATAAATCAGTATTTCAATATTTGAGCAGTTTAATATAACATGTTTACTAAAATCGATAATAGGAACATCTCATATATGGTAACTAAATCTTGGTATCTGATTTATAAATATGTTTATTCTTACAGTTGCGTTGAGATAAAGAACTGCTGAGAGAATGATTAGGGATACGTAAAACTAAACACCTTATAAACAAATGGCTCGAGTTCTCAAATGATCGCCTAGTAGCAAAATTGTTTCGGATTTCAATAACATTGAAATGTGTGTTCTTCAGAGAACTTTGCTAGTAATGAGGTGAGTTTATCTAACAATTACTATCATTCTAACAATCTTTCATGTTTGTTAAACATTTAATAAAACTTAATTTTGAAACATAAAAGAAATAAAATTATTATTATTGTTATTGTTATTACCTTTGGTTTCACCTGTAAATAGACACATCTTTCCTTTTAATAGGTCGAGTAAATACTAAAATAAATCCTCCCTTTCTGGGAAGGACATCTACCCTCTAATTACTTAAAGCAAAATGCAATTACCATTCAAAATGCATTATGAGACTAATAAAATCGGGTTAACAAAAACTGTTATAACTACTAAGAAAAGTCCATTTGCTTTATACGGAATGCATAAAACTTGATTTAAAAGAAAGTAGCTTGGTAATTTTAAATCATTATGACACAATAAATTTCCGCTTTTGAACATAATGCAATCATTTGTGTTGAGGATAAATTGCATTACTCCTATTTTTACATTCATTGCCGTATACGACCACTTAATTGGATAAAAATAAACTAAAAAACGCAAAAATTAAAATGAGAAAACTAATATGATCTTTACTTAAAATTAAGATTGCATGAAAATGTATTAAATAGGGAAACCGACTTTTGATAAAAACGAGGAAGTTTCTCATAAAAACATTGTCCATATTTTGTGGAGGTTTGGGTTTAGTTTAGTTACTTAGCCAGACCTACTGATTAAATAGTTGAGATTAATTTTATTTATTCCAGGGTGGTATAGGGGTGAGTTTATCTAACAATTTTTTTTATTTTTAGGGATTTTCTGCGACATTTTTATTTCTCTTACTTTATTGACAAAATTAAATACTTACCAGCTTTAGTACAAAAAAATTACATAGGGTTTTGCATTGGTTGATCGTAATGGTCATATATTTTTTAATTTGTATATCATCATGCAGATCTTTGAGTTTTCAGGTCCCTGGAACCCGAAAAACATATTCTCCCATTACTATCAGTCGGCCGGTCTTTTCGTGACATAGCTTAAAAACTATTTTTAGCATTGACTTCAAATTTTGGTAAAAAAAAAACTCTTTCTTAGGTAGGGGTAGCCAGTCTGAAGATATTAAAATTTTTAATGAAAATCTAAACACCACATTAACTAAGCCTAACAATATATTATCTTCATATTTACCTAATAATGCTGATGGAGATATGGTCTCCAATACTGAATATGATCACTCCTGTGTTCTAGGTAATCAGATCATTTCTCAGCATATTCACTCTGTTATTCAGTATGACACTGAAATAGGTAAGGAAACCACTAACTTTAGTTGTGAGGACTTTACTTTTCCAATCAGTGCTTTAGATAACTCAGAGAACTGCTGTAATAACAATATAAATTTGTCTATTAAGTTAAAAAAGTGGGCTATTGCCACAAAAGCTTCTTACCTTTCTGTGACAAGCCTTTTAAAAATCCTTTATCCAATACATCCTGAATTTCCATTAGATTGCCGAACATTATTAAAAACTCCCAGGAGTATATTTTAAAAAAAATTGGATAATGGTGAATATTGTCATTTTGGTGTTGAGAATGTCCTAAAAAAAATAGTATCTTCCACCTGTTATGATAAAAAATTAAAACTAAGTATAAATATAGATGGTTTTCATTTATTTTCTAGCACAAATTTACAGTTTTGGCCAATTTTAGGTAAGAAATTTTGAATGCTATCTGTTTGCGATAGGCATTTTTTGTGGAAGATCGAAGCCATGTCCATTAAATCTGTTTTTAGAAGGTTTTGTTAAAGAAATCAATAATTTAAGAGAAACTGGATTTTTTTTACACGAAAGCGTATATTTTCATAAGCGGGTGAAACGGTTACATTTTGGTAATAATCCAATATGTCAGGACAAAATGGCAACCTAGGGAAATGTTAAAAAATATTAGTAAAAAACTAGTTTTCCAATTTTCCTGAAATTGTGCACAAAAAAAAAGTATTACATAGTAATTAACTAGTAAAAAGGTTGGTGTGAATCCAATGTGGATAATCAAAATGGTGGCCTAGTGAAATGTTAAACAAATATTAATAAAAACTTACTTGTCAAATCTAGCTGAATTTATGCACAGAAATCAAGTATTGCGTAGAGATCAACTGGTAAACTTTTGGTACACTTTTGGTACGAATCTAAGATGGCGAAACAAAATGGCGGCTTAATAAATATTTAAAACATCAGCCTGAAAAACTACTCTTTAGAGCGATTTTAAATTTATTTCAAGAATTAAGTGTGACATAGATGAACTGGTAAAATTGTGGTACGAATTCAAGATGGCGGAACAAAGTGGCGGCCAAATAAAATGTTTGTAATCGTGAAAGAAATAGCGTTTCTTGATGCTCAAAAATATGTTTTCTCAATTCTGTTGGTGTGTCTGCCTGTCAATTTTGCGACAAAGCCAAAAAAAAGTACTTACCTGGGCGACAAACTTGATTTAAAAATTAAGGGTTTTATGGGGATGACTTGTTAACATTTGATAAATATCCAATATGGCGGAACAGGTGAAATGTTAAAAAACTTATCTCTGAAAAACTAATTAACCAAATTACTCAAATTTTGCATAAAAATGAAGTGTTATATAGAAATGAACTGGTAGCATTTTCATATGAATCCAAGATGGTGACCTACTAAAATATTTAAAAAAGCAGCCTGAGAAACTACTTATTTTTTATTTCAAATTTTGTGCAAGAATTAATTGTGATATAGAGATAATCTAGTAAAATTGTGGTACGAATTCAAAATAGCGGAACAAAATGGCGACCAAATGAAATGTTTAAACTATCAACAACAAATCAGTTTAAATCATACATCACCCTGGTATAAACAAATATAATCTAAAATTTTTTGCGCTGCTTTTAGGATAAAAAGGAGTTCTACCAAAATTGTATATTTTTATAAAACTCCATGTGTAAATAAATTGGCATCTAATTGTTAAATCAACACTTAAAGAACCACACTTCAATTTCTTATTTCTATTTGAAAATATTCCAGAGGTTATTATGAGGTATTGCTTTTGCATTATTTATGGCCAGCACTTAAAACATATTGTTTATTGATTGCATGGAAATTTAAAATGTCACTAGTATTTTTCTTCGCTATTGAGGCCAATTCTTTGCACACTACATAGGTTATCTCACTTCTTAATTCCTCATAGATGTGTGTTATTTGTAGATGACATAACCCTAAACAGCAGCCAGATTTATGTTATATTTTTCAATGCTTATGCTGTCGCGCATCAAAAACATTTTTTTTTCATATTTATGTCTTCTAATGTCTATGACAGTCGTCGATAGTAAGAAATATACAATTTAGTACCAGAATCTCGAAAATTCCCCACCTAGATCTAGAAAAAACATCCAAAAATTATATTAGTTTATCGCCATCACACATAATTACGTTTATTATTAGCACAGGAGATATTTGTAAATGATACCAATTTATCTGTCAATATGTATATACACTCGCATACAATATAATGGAATAGGTGTTGCTGGTGCAGCCTAAATTATGCTACGTAGAGCCTTCTAGCCATTTACTGATTAGCAAATAATCGGTTATTAATTAATAGCCTTACAATATTCGCTGTTTGGAATGAAATAACTTACCTTAACGTAAAATACACGTAGATGATTAAAACTAATTTATTTGTTTCTGTCTACATTAAATTATTTGTTGTGAATTTAAAATTGTTCCTGCATTTACCTGGTTTGTGTTACCGGTATTTACGTTGACTAATTAAGCTGCATTAGTATCAGAGCTGCTTTATTTTCGTTACACAAAGATTATTACAATATTACAAACAGTAGTATGAACATATATGACTTCAATGAGCCTAATTATTCCGGAATAGCATTAATAATTAATAATTAATAACTTGAAATGTATGAATATGCATCAATAAATATTATTGAGAGAAAAGTGTTGAATTTTCTTTACAAGAATTTTAAGACATATTGGTACCATAAGCCAACTTTTTCCGAGATATTCTTGAATACCACTTTCAGTATAATTATAGATATATGATCAAAAATTAAAAACATCCAACACCGAGCGATAGTCCATACATTTCAAATTTTTGCAGTAAAAATGGTAACCTGATCAAGAATTTTCTGGTCAAAAATATATCTATAAAGTCCAAAATTAGCAAAATTTGAACAATTAATGCCACGAAAAAAATATTCAAGAATCTTCTCAAAGCTACTACAAAATCTCGTATGTTAACGATCTTTCGTAAAAAAATAGCAAATTAGTTCGAAAATTATTAATGTAGCTTCTAGTATGTTTTTCAAAAAAAAAACAAACATACGTTTAGATTTTGATATACAGTAATATTATAAAATGATAGGAAATTTGGTCACAGCTTTGTTTCTGAGGCACTGGATGTCATAGATAAACAACAATTTCTCAAGTGTGTAATAAGTGAGATGATGAACATTAAAGCGTACCCAAGGATAAATTTACAAAAAACACAGAGAACCTTAGCAACACATATTTAGATCTTATATGCGTTTGCGCACTTAATTGCCTAACAAAATAAGTACTCTAGAATATCAGATTTGACTTTTTTTGTTCTTTGACGAAAAAATGGGTGGGTTGGCATTTCTTTGTCCCTGATTAGTGCTGTTTTGTACGTAAAAGTACACGGTGTGTAGCTTATCCTTATACATTCCTATTTTAAAGTAAGTGTCTGTACATCTTCTTTAACTATTGCGTGTATTTTAAATCAGACTTCAACAAACAAAATATTTGGGCGAGTTGAATTTAAATGAATAATAGTTTTAATTCAAATAAATGATTCTTTTGTGTGTTTTATATTTAGTTTGGTCAACTGATTCATCTTTGAAATCAACTCAAACCCTGTATAAAGGTCACTTTATGACTTGTATGTTTATTTTAATTTTAGGTTTTTCCTAAACATATTTCTTTTAAATTACAATTACAATTTTTTTTCAAATTTATAATATTGTTCCAAGTACTAATACTACCCTTGTACTTAGAAAGCCGAGAGGACAGTTAAATTATAATTTAACGTTTGGCAATAAAATAAAGATGATTCTCTTGAAACTAGACCTTAAACCCACCAAATGTACGTGTTAGTAGTTTATTTGGATCACCAGTCGTGCAACTGCGGTTAATACAAATTAAATAACATTTTTATCGTAAAATACTCAACGTAGCTATGCGTATTGCTCTTTATAGACTGTTAGTATTAGTTACTATCTTTTGACTAATTAATATCAAAACTACTTTATTTCTGATACTAAAATAAAGTAAGGAGATTACGGGCTTTCTATGACTTCTCTGGAATCTTAGCTTTGTCGCCTTTAACTTCAGCCTCCATAGTTTTCCGAATTCGGATCCTCTTCACATCATATATTGAGCCTTTAAATTATGGTATAGTTCTAGATTGAAGAAAGTCCATCTCTATCAATTCAGCAGCACCAATTCTAACATACCAGATCCACAAAGTTGTCATCAGAGCTAGATCGGTATTATCTTATTAAACATCCTGGACCTCTTGTTCCCTCTATTTTTACTTCGATAAAAAGTCTAGGAAAATCTTCCATTTCCGTCTGTCGATCCATTTGTTTGTCTGTCTGTCTATCTGTCTTTGTATCTATACGCGGCATAACTCAAGTGCTATCCGATTGACCTCAAATTTTGGTCAAAAATCTGGGTCATAAGGGAACAAAATGGTTATATTTTGATAAAAATCTTATATGGCCGACCAAAATGACGTCAGAAAATGTAAAAAAATTCGTTACTAAGAAATCCATTTAAAATATTAGAAAATATTTCAGAATTTTAGCAATATTTTTGTGAACTGTCAATATAATAAATAGTAATTTATGTAAAAGGTAAATCAAGAAGTATTTTTCCTCACTATTGGAAAATGTTGCTTTATTTAATTTTTAAACGAAGAGGAATTGTTTTGATACTGAAATTTTATTTTTAAAATCTATTAAGAATTTCGCAAATTTTCTTATACAATTTAATAGATATCAAAAGACGTTTGTTTTTGAGTTCTTGGGAGTTGAAATGTGCCAATTTTGGTGCTATGAAGCCCTGTAGAAACTAATACATTTGCCCTTTTATGGCGTAAAGCCCTTATGAACTTACCAATACATGCGAACGGCAGCCAGTCATCTTTTCGGAGAGCTGTAAGTTGCAGGTTCTCGGGTACATCTTTCGAAATTAAAATGGGCGCCACCTAATTGACTGTGACTCAATTAGGAAGAAATCTTTATTGATATTTAAATGCAGACAAAATAAAGACTTGGAGGGCTTTTCAATAAAACACTATATAAAGTGATGGCAAATTTTAATGATACCTTGATCTTTGAGTTGTTTTATAAAATAATTTTTGACATGTGAAATTTAGCTTACATTAAAAAATTCAATTGACATTAAGATAAAAAAAAAATAAATCAAGAAAATGTAAAATATATACAAAATATATCAAATATGTGAAATGTGATAGAACGTTATTACTATTATATCATCAACCTATGAACATCTGGCGAAATGTCATGACACAAATATGTAAATATGAAAATTATATTAAATAGCGCACAGGGAATCAAAAATTCATGAATTTTCTTTTACCACACTGCCGCAAGGAAAAAGTTATAAAAATATTTCGCCAAGGCTGTTTTACAAAAAATAGGTTACTTACTTCCTTTCTGCTACCTTATGTAATATTTATAAATATAAGAAATTAAGAATTAATTCCTCGTACTCTTACAGGAAGGAACTCTAAAACCATTGTAGAACTCTTACTTTATGTACCCCAAAAATTACACCATAAACTTGTAACTATATCCCAAAACCATATCTTGAATTCTTAACCTGAAACCCTACAAACGATTCTTTGTCTTAAAATAAAATCGACATGGAATGTGCAAAAACAAGTTATTTACAACACAACTATTCAAAGACATTGCCTTAACTCTAGTCATCTAGAGGGCTCCTTCGACGCCAACGGTCACCAATAAAGGGAATTTCCAGACATCTAGAAAGGCTTCTCGAGGACCGACAGCCAAAACAAAATTCAGGACGCCATTCTGTTTATAAAAGATAATTGCGAATTAGCTCACAGCAGGAAACTAATTTGAAAATCGACTTACCACGTGGTTGATCAAATGTGGAACCAAACAAAACGGGACCAAAATTTAGGGCCAGATGATGTCCATAAATAGGCCTTAGGCTTTCAACATCACTGCACTTTAAAATAAATTACTTATGACATACTTTCAGTACTTTAAAAAATTGGTCCCTTAAGGCACTTTTATAAAGCCGGACACACGTTGCACCTCTAAGGAGAGCCAATAGAAAGGGGCGAGAAAATCAGTTCCAGAAAATTCGAAGAAGTTTGACATTCCCCTCCATCATTCTTCCTCACTTCAGACTTATGCCAACCTAATGCCATAAAATAAAATAATAATTACAGTGGAGTTCACTGCTGGCGCCACTAGTATAAGGGAGTAACAACCCGATAATATTCGATGTCCTCCGAATAGAGCTGGCGAACTGCCTCTGAGGAGAACCAAAATCGTAACTGAAATACAAAAACCAGACATTGTCAAAGCTGTCTGGATGCCGAAAAATAAGAAACCAATGAAACCATAGTGACAGAAGAGAAAGGCAGGCAAATTCCGAATATTTGTAAACAAAAACAAAATTATCTTGTTTTAATTTAGAGAAGTTGAAAATACTTTACAAAATGTGATCCAATGAATTATGAAAAAAACATATTGAGGTATGTAAAATGTAATTTACATAAGTCTTGATATTTTAAAGGTTATATTTAACTGCAAAGTTATAATGTTCAATTTTGTTTCAGATTACTAATTGGCTTAAAATAATGAAAAACCATTAGCGAAATGTTCATTAAACATTCCATACAAAGCAAACGTAAAGAAAAGCAGCTTGGATAAATAAAAACAAAAAGTTATATAAACTAAAACTTTCTAATAGTTCAAGTGTTCTCAAAGTGTTAAATTGATATGTTACAAGAAATAAGAGAGTAAATATGTTTATCATAATCCATGTAAGTGAAATGGACTGAAAGAAGAAACCAAAAAGACAGAATATTTTATTGTAAATGAAAAAATTGTTATTTTCATTAATAAAGAAGGCTAGTATCTTATTAACTAACACTGATTATATATTCAAAATATGTCACTTTCAATAGTATCACCCTATTAATAAAAATTCTATTAGCTTTCTTTTATAAGTGTATGATATGTAAATTTGGAAAAATCCAACTCGTAGGGTTATTCGACAGGATGGTGATAGAACACTGTGTGAAAATCAGTAACTATATATAACCAGCCAAATTTTGTAATTGTCTTAGTGTTACTATAAACTAAATAATTATACATAAATTTGAAAATGTTATACTTTCCTGTCTTTTAACGTGGTCGTAAAAAATACGGTTATTTGATAAAATCTGAAATTGTATATAGTGACAAATTATTTATTGTAAATTATCAAACAAATTATTACAACGCATTTGGAAGGGACTAACATCCAGTTAGAGGCGATAGTGTATCAATTTGTGAATGCGCGGTTCGCTGATACACACTCCCGAATGTAAGTATTTTTCACAGAAATTTCATCTCGTTTTGATCAAAATTTCGAAATCGAGATAAGGCGAGATTATCCAAAGTAAAGACGAGACGAGATGAAACCTTAATCTCGTCTCCTCTCGGCGGGCTCACCAAACTAATGGTCGTACATAGTAGCTCCCGGTTTTTGTGGTTAGCGATATAATGGCAGACTCCAGCTAGTCTGTTTGAAACCATCCCATTTCGTATATTATATTGTAGTATTACAAGGTTATGTTTTTAACTGGATTGGTGTGCATAGATTTTCCTTTCGGGTTCAGTACCGTATTCTCTTTTCTATTTATTTTTTCGCAGACGAAATACTTCTGAAGTCATCAAGGGTTATTTGTGTGGTTTCCATTAAATCAATTAGGGCCCTACAGGGTTTGTCCAAATAAATTTATAGATTAATTTTGTCGGAAGCTAGGTGGATGCAGATGTTATCGAGCATTTAGAAAATTAGTTTTATTAGAGGAATAAAGAACTTCTAAGCAGCTGCCACTACACGGTTGTGTTATTGTTTTAGAAGGTCATATTAATAACTTGAATTGTATGAATATGGATCAATAAAGATTATTGAGAGAAAAATGTTTAATTTTCTTCAGAAGTATTTTTAGACATATTCTTACCATAAGCCAACTTTTTTCGGGATATTCTTGAAATACCACTTCAAGCATAAATATAGATATATGATCAAAAATTAAAAACATACAACACTGAGCGATAGTCCATACAGTCCAAATTTTTGCAATGAAAATGGTAACCTGATCAAGAATTTTCTGGTCACAAATAAATCTCAATGTCCAAAAATTAACAAAATTTGAACAATTAATGCCACGAAAGAAAATATTCAAGAATCTTCTCAAAGCTACTACAAAATCGCATATGTTGATGATCTTTTGAAAAAAGAATAGCAAATTAGTTTAAAAAATATTAATGTAGCTTCTAATGTTTTTCAAAAGAAAAAAACAAAAACACGTTTAAAGTTTGAATCTACTGTAATACTTTAAAATGATAAGAAGTTTGGTCACAGCTTTGAGTTTCTGAAGCAGTTGGTGTCATAGTTAAACAACAATTTTGCAAATGTTTAGAAAATCTTAGCAACGCATATTCAGATCTTATATGCGTTTGCATACTTAATTGCCTTAGAAAACAAGAACTCTATAATATCAGATTTGACTTTTTTTGTTCTTTGACGAAAAAAAAGGGGAGGTTGGCATTTCATTTCGTGTTGATTAGTGCTGGTTTGTCCGTAAATGCATATGGTGCAGTGTGTAGCTCATCCTTATACATTCCTATTTTAAAGTAAGTGTCTATGCATCTACTTTAACTGCTGCATGTATTTTAAATTAGACTTAACCAAATAATTATTAATTGTATTTCAAATAAATGATTCGTTTGTGTGTTTTATATTTAGTTTGGCCATATGATTCATCTTTGAAATCAACTCAAATTCTATTATAAAGGCCACTTTATCACTTGTATGATTATTTTAATTTTAGGTTTTTTCTAAACATTTTTCTTTTAAATTACAATTAATTTTTTTTTCAAATTTATAATATGGTTCCGTATTAATACTACCTTCGTACAGGGTGTCCGGATTTGGTTGCAAAAGCAGGGTATCTCGGTTATTTTTAAAGATAGAACCTTGCGGTTTTCACGAACCTGAGCTAATTTTTTGTGAAACTCATGAAGCCGTAAACAAAATTTTCATAGCCTTCTTCGTTTATGAGATACAGGGCGAAATAGAAAATTTTGCATTTTGGGACCCCCCTCGTATCTCGGTTATCCTTTAACTTAACGCAAAGGGAAAAATTGCTGCTTATGCAGTTTTTTACGCTGGATCCAGTGGCGTAGTCATATTTTTCATTTGAGTTGTTATTTTTTAGATATGACCCAAAGTTGTGTTTTTTTAAATGGGGCACCCTATATATTTGTCCAAAAATTGATTTGTCCTTTTAAAAGCTTCTCAAAAATATATAATAGTATGGGTTTATTTTAATAAACAACAACAAAAATCCTAATTTTTATAATTATCATCCCAAATTTTGCAGTAGGCCATGCAAAACAATGCTGCCTTTTATTTAAAGTCGTTAACAATATCTACATCCTAACAATAAATTAAAATAAATATGTAATTAAATCTATTTATCAAAATATGTATTGATAATTTCGCACCAAAAAAGTACCACCTACCTAGATTTATGTAACACAAGAACAAAACAATAATAAATTATTATGTAACAAGCCTTTCAGCAAAAATCAACTGTCGTATAAGAACTGCAGTAACCAAGAAAATCAAAAGAACTGTTCAAACTGATTTCCATTTTGTTCTATGCATGCTTCGCACAATTTTCGTATTCGTTTTAGGGAATTAAGCAAAATAACGGGATGATTTTGTAAATAGCGAAAATTTTCTCTTATTGCATTTCCTAAATCTTGGACATAATCATAGTGGTCTTTGTAAATTTTGTTTTCCAGATATCCCTATAGAAAGAAATCTAAAATCGACAAATCTGGGGACCTAGGGGGCCATCTTATGAGTCCATTTGTTCCGATCCATTGATTGGTAAAATTATTGTCCAGAAATAATCTTGTCATTCCAGAATCGTGTGCAGGAGCACCGTCCTGTTGAAAATAAATTTCGTTAATTTGCGCTAGAGGAACATCGTCAAGTAATTCAGGTATAGCTGATTCTAAAATTTCTATATAGTGATTGGCTGTTAGATTTCCCTCAAATATATAAAATTTTATATGTGTTCCTAATATGAAGCAGGACACGTCTAACCTGCCCTGCTGTCTTCTGGGAAATATTTGGTGTTGATTTTCCTGGGACCAGAATCTACTATTGTGCCTATTGAGTATACCAGAATTACTGAAATGTGCTTCGTTTGACCATATAACCTTCCTTTCAAAATCTCTAACCATATCGCATCTTTCTCGAAACCAATTGCAGAAGACTACCCGACGCTCTGCATCCCCAGGCTGTAAGTGCTGCACGAGCCTAAATTTGTATGGGTGGTATTTGTGCTTTTTTAGAATTTCTTGAACTCTAGTTTTTGGAATCCCTATGCTCTTTTCACTGGCCCTACAAGAGTTTGTAGGGTAAGCTTCTGCATTAGCCAAAACCGTAGCCTCCCGATTTTCTTTATTATATGTCTTCGTACGAGGTTTGATAAATGATCCGTGATTAAGTAAATTCTTTTTTATCCGATAAAAAGTGGATATATTAGGTTGCTTCCTTTCTGGATATCTATATATTTCAACATACCTAAAAATTAACTATTTACCTGTTAAAATACATCTCAGAAGCCGCTATTAATATCGTAACATATCGTACTTTTCATAATGTTAAAGTTTGGTTTTCTTCCATAATAATACAAATATATTTTTACACAATAAATAAATTCAAAAAACTAGCGCTATATTTTATATACGCGTACAAAATTGGGCAAATGTCATTTGCTTCCAAGAAAACAAAACCCATGCTATTATATATTTTTGAGAAGCTTTTAAAAGGACAAATCAAATTCTGGACAAATATACAGGGTGTCCCATTAAAAAAAACACAACTTTGGGTCATATCTAAAAAATAACAACTCAAATGAAAAATATGACTACGCCACTGGATCTAGCGTAAAAAACTGCATAAGCAGCAATTTTTCCCTTTGCGTTAAGTTAAAGGATAACCGAGATACGAGGGGTGTCCCAAAATGCAAAATTTTCTATTTCGCCCTGTATCTCATAAACGAAGAAGGCTATGAAAATTTTGTTTACGGCTTCATGAGTTTCACAAAAAATTAGCTCAGGTTCGTGAAAACCGCAAGGTTCTATCTTTAAAAATAAGCGAGATACCCTGCTTTTGCAACCAAATCCGGACACCCTGTACTTACAGAGCCCTGAGGACAGTTAAATTATAATTGCACTTATGGCAATAAAATAAATAATAATTCTCTTAAAACTAGACCTTAAACCCACCAAATGTACGTGGTAGAAGTTTATTTGGGTCACCAGTCAGTCGTGCCGCTGCGGTTAATAAAAATTAAATAACATTTTTATCGTTAAATACTCAATGTAGCTGTGCAATATGTCTAATAGGAAATGTATTCTTATTGCTCTTTGTTGACTATTAGTATTAGTTACTATCTTTTGACTAATTAATATCAAAACTACTTTATTTCTGATACTATAATAAACTGGGGAGATTACGGGCTTTTTATGATTTACCTGGAATCCTAGCTTTGATTCCTTTAACTTCAGCCTCCATACCTTTCCGAATTCAGATCCTCATCACATCACATATTGGGCCTTTAAATTACGGAATAGTTTTGGACTGAACAAAGACTATCTCTATCAATTCAGGAACACCAATTCTGACGTACCAGTTCCACAAAGTTGTCGTCAGAACTAAATGGGTGTTATCCCGAAAATGTTCAATTTTTATTCCTTCCTTTCTGGGGTGTTATTAAGAGGGTATGTATCTTTATATCACCACAGTTTCGTATATTTTTTACCAAGAGCGTTGTCGGCATCCTGGACCTCTTGTTCCCTCTATTTTTACTTCGATAAAAAGTCTAAGAAAACCTCCCGTTTTCTTCAGTTTGCCGGTCTGTCGGTCTGCGTTTCTGTCTATACGCGGCATAACTGAAGTGCTACTTATCCGATTAACTTCAAATTTTAGTCAAAATTGTGAGTCATAAGGAAATAAAATGCTTATATGTTGGTAAAAATCCAATATGGCCGAACAAAATGACGACGTCACAAAATGTGAAAAAAAAAAACATTACTAAGAAACCTATTTAAAATATAAGAAAATATTTCAGAATTTTAGCATTATTTATGTCCAACTTATTGTAATTAACTGTCCCTATAATAAATAGTAATTTATGTAAAATTAAATTAATAAAGCTTTTTCCTCAGGATTGGAAAATTTTGCTTTATTTTCACACACAACACATTTTTAAACGAAGAGGAATTATTTTGACCCTGCATTTTTATTTTTAAAATCTACTAACAATTTCCCATATTTTCTTGTACAATCTAACAGACATCAAAAGACATTTCTTTTTAGTTATTGACAGTTGAAATGTGCCAATTTGGGTGCCATGAAACCCTGTAGAAAATAAAAGATTTGCCTTTCCTGCCTGTGTCGTCGTAAAAAATACGGTTATTTGATAAAATGTGAAATTGTATATAGTGATAAATTATGTATTGTAAATTATCAAAAACATCCAGTCAGGTGCTGGTACACACTCCCGAGTCGAGACGAGATGAAACCTTAATCTCGTCTCGTCTTGGCTCGCGGCATCAATAGGCGGGACTCACCAAACTAAGGGTCACACATATTAGCTCCCGGTTTTTGTGGGTAGCGATATAAAGGCAGACTCCAGCAAGTTTCGTTGAAACTACTTCTGAAGTTTTCAAGAGTTATTTGTCTGATTTCCATTAAATCAATTAGGGCCCTTCAGGGTTTTATGAGGATCCTGACAATTTGACCAAATAAATTTGTGGATTAATTTTTTTTGAAGCCAGGTTGATCCAGATGTTATTTTGGCGAAAGTCAATTTGGCGGAGAAGTCAATTAGAAGGTCGTAAAAATTTTAACAAAAATGAGTGTGAAGAATATGTTCACAAAAACTTGATTTGATTTGATCGATTTCATTATGTTATTTTTGTTTAATATGGTCAGTCGCAAAGCCGTACATAGGGAGTTTGGGGATTCAAAATGATATATAACACTAGGTGTTTTAAATAAAACTCAAATTATCATACCCTCCCAATAAATCCTTCCTAAGCTATATCAATTTGTTCGGCCGAATTAATAAATAAAATGTTAAAATACGCCATAATAATTTGTGATAATAATAATAATGATAAATGACTTTACAGAACTTGCACTTGCTCGATAAACTTCACAAGTGCTGTCTGAAGCTACATAAAACTAACATTTTGATTTCTTGACCTAATTAAAAAAAAATACTAAAAAATTAAACACAAAAATAATTTAATTGTAGAGTGTTTAAATATGTATAGTTATATTAGGTTATGATGTAAAATTTCTGTTCTGCCCAGAAGAATTCGTTTCTTACTTATTATATTGATTGTAGATAATTTGGAATATAATAGTAGATATATTTACAATTTATCCCTTGTTCCCATCAGTCTAATAAGATGCCTCGATATTTTGTGAGCCTGAGCTTTTAATTATAAAATCTAGCTGCTAAGCTACTAAAATTAGTATTCAGGGGGAAGTGTTAGCAGAACATTTTGGTGCTGGGAACGCCAAATATTTCGTAGTATGTGAAATTTGGGGACGTGTTCGGGAACGCGGAATGGATAAGTAAAGGTTTTGGGTTTTCGGGTTAACTACTTTCTAAATTAACGTTTACTTTCTAGCAAGAAATGAGAATTCTTTCCAAATTAGGTCACCCAGTTTTCACAACAAACTGAGTTTACTCCGTCGCGAATTCCTAACGGGAAACGAGAATTGAAAAACACCCCAAAATTACTTATCTTGTGAAATAAAACAGCGTAATATGTGACAAGGCATGCAAGTATTCGTTAAAAACCAATAATTTAGAGATATTGGCCATTTATTTTTTTTTAATTGAAAAATACAGATAATTGTTGAAAAAGTATAGTGTAAACGGTAACCAAAATAAAAAATCCTAACTCCTAGGATTATTTTTACACTTTTATTGAAGAAATATGAACATAGTAGTTAATAAGTTATTATTTTTTAGTGGAAATTCATTTCTTCATTACAATTTTCGTGATATAGCGTGTTATAGACTTTTTCTGATTTGGTTTTTTCCCTGTATATTCAAATCGGACTATTAGATTGCATTGAAACTCGGTATAATAAAAACATGTACAGCAGTATTGTCAGTTTGCATTCTAGGCGTTATGGCTACAGAGTTCTAGAGAATATTACAGCAATATAAACTACTAACATAATGTGAAATTTAATGTTATTTTAAATTTAAGAATAGGTGGGGTAACGGAGCAGAAATGAAAAATCCCTTTTCTTAGAAAAGATCCGACGTCTCGGATTTTTCATTTCTGTCCCAAACCTGCTACTCCAGCTACTCTTATTAATATTACTAAAGCACGCATTTAAAAGAATTTACGCTTTAACAGATCCTCCATTATTTTAAAATAATCACTTTACATTTTACAGTTTCTCTATTTAACGTAAGTATTTCATCTGTTATTATATTTTTCTTTAAGATGAACCCACAGAAGAAAATCTAAAGGCGTTAAGTCCGGGCTGTTTGCGAGCTATCGGTTAGAACCATTTCTGCCAAACCACATAATGGGTCTATTATTTAAAAATTATTTACTATTGTAATGTTATGGGGGTGTGCTCTATCCTGCTGCCAAATTACATTATTTTAATGTGGAAAGTTTCATAAAATATGTTCTATTTTATTATTTGGGAAATTATAATATTTTGGCCCCGTTAAATTTTCCTCAAAAATAATTGGATTCAAAATTTTATTCCTAAAAAGACCACGCCAAACATTAATATACAGACTGATCGTTGCCCAGTATCTTTTGTTTTGTCTGTTAAACAGACCGGCAGTTGAATAATTTGCTTCATCCGTAAAAATAGTCCTATCTGCAAAGTTTTCGTACCCCATGTGTGCACAAAATGCTCGTCTTTGTTTCATGCTTCAGTGAGGCCTAGGACAGAGTAAATCTTATAGAGGAAATATTTACTACTAATATTGAGTAACATTTTTGCCTTGATATTCCAAAATACAGCGACCCATCCGATATTGATTTGAATGGATTTTCTGTAATAGAGAAGAGCATTGTGTAAAAAGTTTCAACAATTATGCATTCATAAAATAGCAATATATCTAAATCTTATGTGGATTTAGGAATATCTCTTTTTTCCTGCTATGTTGAGATTTTTTACAGTACAACTTATGGTTTTTTAACCGTTTGAAGATCGCGGAATATCGTCCTATATTCCCTATGTCTTTTGGCAACATTAGCTCAATTTGCAAATTAAAACTGCACTTTAAGTTTTTCTTAGGCTGACTATCCCATATTATAAATAAATTAAAACATGTGTTTTCGTATCGATAATAACAGCTAACCAATAACCATTATCTGCAGGTCACACCAGTCTTTAAGGTAAGTCTATTTTCCTTAGAAATGAAATATTGAAAGAACGTTTAGAGCAAATAAATGTTGTTAAAATCTGGATATTAAGGACATTCTAACAAATATATATAGGGTTTTCCATATAAAAAACACAAATTATGTTGCATATCTTTATTTCCATAGCAACGGAATTATTTAATAAGCCTGACATGTAAAAAAAATTGTCGTACGTTTTTTCTCGTTTTGAAATTGAAATAAATGAAACTGCTACGAGAGCTAAATACGGTTTATTACCGCAAAAATCTCAAACAAGGTGTGAGAAAACGTATGAAATATAAAAGCTGTCACAAACTAAGAAAATATTTTTAAAAGTATAAATAATCAAAAATATATTTCCTCTTTTATAAATAGCTACAGTTATTTTCACATAACTTAATAACTTTATAAGTATCGGTTGTAAAAACAACTTGCCTGCTCAGCCTGTAAAGTATCACTTTGCGGTCTTGTAACGTAAATAACCAGTGGCTTATTTAGGGGAGGGGGCAAATACCCCCCACCACAGAGCAGCTACTAACTGAAGGATAATGTTTGAAAACCACAAATGTCGATTTTGCTCATGTTGGTGGCTCTGGTGTGGTTTTGTGTATTAATTTTGACCCTAGTTGTACTCGTCTCTAAACTAGTTGACTGTACTGTTGAGGACCTTAAGTCAGAAACATGTGTCGATAGTTGGCCAAATTTCGTTGTTTTAGCGGTCTTCCCAAAAAAAATCCTTTTTCTACTATATAATAGTACTAACCGCGTTAATTTTTTCCTACTTTCGATTTAATTACTCTTGGGTTCTGAGTTTCGCCACAGGTGGCTATATGCTGCTCCGTGGTAACAGAGTATCAAGTCCGGCGAAGATTTCGGATGTTCTCTTAGTAACCAAAAATGTCGATTTTGCTCATGTTGGAGACTCTGGTGTGGCTTTGTGTATTAATTTTGGCTTTAGTTGTACTCGTTTCTCAACTAGTTGTCTGTACTGATAAAGACCTTAAGTCAGAAACACGTGTCTAGAGTTGGCCAAATTTCATTGAAACAAGGTTTTAGTGCTTGTATTAAATAACCAATAAAATAAACAAAATAAAATATGTCAATCCGTAACAAACAGAAAATAAATTTTTATATGTAAGTATTATATTTAGTCGATAAATATACTTATATAATACTTATACATAAAACTAAATAAATAAATATTTAAAGCAAATTATTAGTATATCATTTTACCCATATACTTAAAAAATGCGGGAGATTGTATTTTGCACAAGGAAATTATAAAACATTAAATGTTGAAATACGATGAACAACATAAATTATACGTTGCTTTCTAAATCTCTGTGCAAAAATTGAACCTTTCTGTGGTTCTGACAAAATTTTTGTATAACTTAATCTAAAATAGTTGTTTCTAATAATACCTCAATTTCTATGCTTGCTTAACATGAATGAGTCATTTAATCGGTTTTCGCTCATTGTGGATCTCAGCGAAGTTTTTACACCCTTTAGTGTGCTAAAACTCCTATCAACTGTACACGTCCTTGAAGTACACGTTAAAAATATTTGGGAGAAAAGCAGTTTTCACGTTCGGAATACTTATCAGCCTCATTCAGCAGGTCCCAGAATTTCTAAGTCTTTGGGTTCTGTATAACTTTCTTCTGACTTCCAATAAAACTGCCAAGAGCCTAATTCATTTTCTAAAGATGTGGCTTGTAAGTCATAAAAATGTACAATACTTTTAGCTATTTCGTTTAAATCTTTAAGTGATAAACTAGGAAATGATGTGCAATTTCAAAATAGCGGTAACAATTTTATGACCTTTGGAAGATGTGGTTTTTAAAGATGTCATTAATGAATCTAGACATGGAACAAAAAGTCTTTGTCTATAATACATTTCTGCATTGTCACTGGAATAATTTGCCCTATGAATTTGTTTACTAGTTACTTGGGAGACTGATATTTTTTTGTTTAATTTATCACATAAACATTGTACTTCGTCAAAAACAGCTTTAAATTTTGTTTCAGCATTATTCCGATGATCTTGAAACATATCTATAATATGTGTACTATATTTTAAAATGTAAGACCTATCAATATTTTCCCCCAGCAATATATTTGTAATGGGTTCCAATTATTATTAGAGTTAATACAAAAGCTGAATTAGTATTCAATTATTTATGTAATTGAAATGCGATATTCCGATTAAAATGACTATTAAAAAGTCTAATTACTGCTTTTCCGACCAACGTGTTTCATACAATAAGGTAATTTTAGGTGTTAAAACCCGTCCCAAGTTGCTCACCCGAAAAAACTTTATGGTACTTTTTATTGTACCCACAACATTTCTAACATCAAGGTTATTGTAAAGATCGTGAAGAACAAGATTTAATCTGCGCGATGCACAGTGAAAATATAAAGCTCTCTTATATTTTTCGAAAATCCGTGTCTGGACCCCGTTCTCCTTGCCAGCCATTGCTGCATATCCGTCATAGCCTTGACCAATTAAGCTCATGTTAAGTCCAAAACTTTGAATAGTTTCAATAGTAGTTTCAGCGATTGAGATGCCATAAAATTTTAACAAAGGGACAACTCCTAAAAAGTCTTCTGTAATTTCCGTTTTATGGACATGCACCTAACGATAATTTTTTTGTCCACTTTCGATTATTTCTTTCACTATGTGGTCCCGAAGCATTTCCACAAGTATTAATAAATCCGCTTTGAATCGACTGGGACAAATATTTTGTGTTACCCATACATTTATACTCTTTGGAATATTATTGCCACTTTCTAGTCTAAAGTTTATCAAATCATAAAAGTTACCAGAATTTAATGTTTTTCCTTTCAGAGCTAATTCATGGACACCTCAAAATACTAAACAAGAAATTATTGACAACAACTTTGTTTTGTTTACTTCAATTTCGTCATTCGATTTTTGTTCCAGCTGCTGTAAAATACTTTTTCTTTAATTTTTTATAATACTTAAAAAATTTTGCGACTTCTTCTATGTACCACCTAGAGTCGATGAGCCTGGTCAGAAAAATGCTTAAAACGTGTAACGCCAGAAGCGCTGCTTCTTTTAATAACACAACATCGACAGAATGCTCCTTTCAATAAGGCGCAATAGGTCTTTTACCTTCACTTATATCTTTTTTAAAATTACAATTTTGGGCTAGCATCAGAGGACTAAGTAGTAATTTACTTCTACTTTCGACTTCAAGAGGTCAGAAAATAAAACATAATGACCACTATCATCTGCGCTAATAACAGATTTATTCAGATTATCACTACGCTCCTATAGGGTAGTGTTCTCTTCACCAAGAGATGCATCAGCAACTTCTTTATCTTTAGCTGTATCCTCTAGTATCATAATAATTAGCTTTGAAATACAAATTTTAATTAGTTTCTTGTGCGGTATTATTTTCTGACGTACATGGTGCCTGATTGAAATTTTGACTTGTACCTGCCTTCGCTGATTCAGACTGCAAATTAGAAATAACTTTTAACTATTTAGATGGGTGAAGTAAAGTTGAGAAGTATTTTCTCATATCAATTTTTAATTAATTGCCTGTAATGTAAAAAAGCGCTGTGCTAGAAAGGCGGACATAAGCATAAGAGCAAGGAGCAGTTTTGTAATTGAATTGATAATTGAAACGGTTTTAAGCAAGCGTCGACATGTTTTGTTTACAATTTTTGTACATAGTAAGAAAAATGTCTAGAGTGGCTCATAGATCTTAAAGTTTTATCAAACCTGGCTAATCTATTGTGAAAAGCCAGAAATTAAATGATCTAAGTAACGTAAATCGAGCACCAGATTGCTGCTAAGAGAAAAGTAAGAATGCAGCATCTTGTTAACGAAAGGTGATTTCCCCGACATTCTGTTCGTAAACAGAAACTATCTATTACAGATTATGTAAGTAATTCTTTTTATATTTTATTTAGAACTTCGTATGTCACTTACCTTACCCAATGTCTAATCAGTTGTTAAACTTAATTACTTTCCACATAAATATAAATAAATTGGATAATTTTCTATAGCAAATAATCATTTTAAGATTCCGCATGCATTCCGAAATCTGTTAATAATTTCAAAACAAACAAAGATGGAAACAAAAAGATCCCACTTCCAATAAGTAATTTTTAGGAGTCAGTGGTTTGCGCCATGATTTAACATAAAAAAGATGATATGTTGCAAATGTGGTAGGTTGAATTCCCACGGGGAAGGGTAACGGCCCCTCGTGAGGAGAAGAAACTTTAATTTAATTAATATTTACTTTAAGAGTAAAACATTTTGAAAGAGATTGAAAAACAGTTGAAGCCTCACCTGTGCAACGTAATACGATTTATAGGGCCGAAACAAGAAGCTCTTGTCATGGAAGGGTCAAAGATCGATATTAGCTTATATCACATCAGTAAGTTTGCCAGAATTATTAATTGTTCAGCCCGTCAAATGTTAGCAATCTATTCTGGAGCTGTTTACTAGACTAGCCAGTAATAAATTCTCTAATATCCTATGGACCGACCTAATTACGCTGTTTCATGTAATCCAATGGGAACTGCAATCGTTTTCTTGAAAAATTATTTCAAGTGAGTTGTGTTACGATCAGATGAGTAAGCAAATTTTCCTTAACCGATATTTACGTCTGAGGATACAGTTTTTAAAAAACTTTTATTGTTCGAAGGTCTTGCATTACGTCAATAATAAAATGATTTTTGAGGGCTAAATAATTTCCTAAAAATAAATATAGGTAAATTGCCTTTAGCCGGAACTTCCCTGGTTATGAATCTTTCCTCTTACTAGGAATACTGAAGGGTGACCCAGTTTTTACAAAGCCTACCTATCCTCTTAAAGCGAATGCTTATATATTTAAAGAAAACTGTATATTTAGTGTGGGTGAAGGCACATATAGACATCGAACCATATGAAATAGTGGACAACTTGGCCAAACAGGTACACTTTGCTTTCAAATCCAATATCTTATTATAAAATTCCTCACCCTGACATCTATCAACTAGCTAAAGCCAAACATAGATATGAATGGCAGGAAGAAATACTTTCATTCAACGAAAGGTCGTATTTACAAGAATAATTTTTCTGAAATACCTATAAAACCATGGTTCCAAAAAGAAACAAATAGAAACTTTATTAGAACAATAGGTAGAATAAGAAGCAGGGCCGTTCCTAGCCCCTCGGCCGCCTTTGTGCAGAAATAAAACGGCCGCCCTTTTATAACAAAAAAAAAAACAATATTTATTGAACAAAAAAATATATTTATGTTCCTACGTATACATTAACAAGTAACATTGTATCATAACACTCATAACATAAGGTAATAATCTATTAAACGAAACAATAAACAACATAAAACAAAATACAAATGTTTAAACTATTAATTATTTAAATATCAAATAATATAAAAGCCAAACAAACAAAAATTGGTATCTTTTATATTGTATCTAAGTATAAAACTAAGCAAGTCCCAATAAAAAAACAACCTCTTCATTTCAAAAATATTTTTCTGGCTTTTGTACTTGCGAACTCGTCTATTATTTTATTATGGTCTAAATTTTCACAAATTTCATTTTCAATGGCAATTATACCTAAATTTGTAAGCCTTTCCTGTGACATAGAAGATCTTAAATAGTTTTTTTATTATTTTTAATTTTGAGAATGACCGTTCACCAGATGCAACCGTTACTGGTATTGTTAAAAAAATTCTCAAGCTTATACATAAATTAGGAAAAGATGAGACCAAATTATTACTATAAATAAATTTTAGAATCTCAATAGGTTTGATTTGATCTGTTAGAGATTTAAATGTAACAATTTCTTCAAATAGTTCTACGCCACTTATATCCCTCGATTCGTCTTCGGTTAATGCGATTTCAAGTTCAACGCATTTTTGTTTTAAATCATCCGATGTCACATCATGAAACCGTGTTAAAAAGTTAAAAATATTACTGCAATACGAAAGAGAATTAAACCTTTCTTCTACTGATATTCTAGCTCGGTCAATAACAGTATAATAAAAATTTATTTTAAATTTCTCTCGTTCGTTAATTAATACATTGTCTGTACTTTCATAACTAAATTGGGATTTTTTCCGCCTTATACGAACTTCTGGAAAATCTGGTTCCACATCAATTTCATTTGCTAAATTGGATGAAATTTCTATGTAAGTGTTAAAACTTTGGTCCGATCGCATTTCGTTAATAAAGTTAAGTACATGTTTTAATGATGTGACACACTGAGTCAGATCAATATTAATTTTTTGCAATAATTTACTGACTACGTCAATTTTAACTAATAACTCGTACCATATGACTAAGCTACAGATAAAAGTAAATGATTTTATTTTTTCTAATAATGAATTGGCACTTAGTTTTGTTTTTGAGTCTCTTGTAACATCTTCTGAAAGCTCAACCAAAGCTTTACAAATATTTCCTAGTTGATTCCGAAGTGGTCTAAGCGCTTTAACTCTGCTTTCCCATCGGGTGTCACTTACCGATGTAAGATTTAAATTACTAACATTTTTTTTTAAAACATCCCAACGAAAAGGAGAAGAAGAAAAGAATACATACAGTTCCTGCACGATGTTAAAAAAATTTATTGTTTCGTGGGAGATTTTAGCGGAATCGTTTATTACTAGATTTAGTGTGTGAGCGGTGCAAGGAACAAATATAGCCCTGGAATTAACATTTTTTACCCTTTGTTGAAGTCCGATATGTTTTCCGGACATATTGGCCCCATTATCATAGCCCTGACCTCTTATATCCCTAATATCTAATTCAAACTTAGGCAAAATATCATTAACCAATAGGTTAAAAATCCCTTCCCCAGTTGTATATAAAATAGGAAAAAAACCCAAAAAACACTCTTTTATGACAACATTTTCTTCGTTACAGTCTACATATCTGACTACAAATGTAATTTGCTCTGTATGACTTGCATCTGGAGTAGAATCTAAAATTATGGAAAAATATTTGGATTTTTTTAAGAGTGTCGTAAAATGATGGCAAATATTTTTTGCTAGCAAAGTAATTATTTCGTTTTGAAAATGAATTGCCAAATAGTGAGTTATTTTACTTTTTGATTCTTGGGTCTTTGTAATTTTTTTTAGATGATCGGATAACACTGGGTCAAATTTTGCCACCATTTCAACAGCTTTTAAAAAATTGCCATTATTTTGTTCGTATAAGACGGAACTTTTTCCACGAAATGCCAATGATTGTCCAGCTAAAAATTGAATAATTGCAATAACTCTTTTTAAGATAGAGCGCCAGCGTTCCCTTTCAAGTTCAAAATAATTTTGCCGTTCTTTGTCAATAGTTAATTTTTTATTTAATGACATTTTTAACTCAACCCATTTTTGATTAGCTTGCAAGTGATGTACAGAAGATTCATGCTTGGATAAAATATGTGAAAGATGTCGCCAATCAGAATACCCCATTTTGCTATTTAACTTAAACACTTCCTTACAAAATATTTTACAACAAAGACAAAAAATGCTATTTGCTCTACAAGAGTATACCAACCAAGCTCTTTTAATTTTTTCACCATTTGGCAAAATTCGAAAATATTGAGTTGAAGAAAATTTCCTTCCCGATTCATCAGAAGGAAATTTTTTTTCTATATGCTGAAAATCGTTTTGTACTATTTGCTCAATAACTTGATTTTGTAAAATATCCGGCCAGGTGAATGGGTCGCTGACATCAAAATCATCATTAGTTTCAGGGATAACTTCGTTTAAGTTAGGATTATCATCGGTTAAGAGCATCTTTTCTTCATTATCTATTTCTGTATTTGATTCAGAGTGTTTTTTTTCTTCAGGGTCGCTTACTTTATGTGCATCCTTTACATTTTCATCCTCAATTGTATCTGTACCCTGTGACGGTGTTGATGGAACTAAATATTTTTGCAAAGATCCACTTAATTTTTTTTTGTTTTCTTCCTTTTCTAATTTTCTTTTTTTATATTGAGCTCCAGATAAACGTTTTGTTTTTCTATCGGACATCTGGAAATAAAATTGAAAGGTAATTAAAGTTAGAAAATTTAGTTTATGTAATAGTTCTGAATCTGCGAAGATATAATTTTATAGTATCCCCAATTAAGTTCGCACCAAATTGAATTTTTTATAAAAAATAAGTAAAATTGTAATCTAGCATCAGATTTTGTTTTTAAAATGACCCAAAAAATAAATATAATTAGTATATTTTTATTAGATAAGTAAATTAGTAAAACTACTTTATACATTTTTTAAAACTTGAAATATAGAAAATTATTCTAGACATAAAATTAACAATAAACCACTTTTTGATCTCAAGCTAAAAAATTTTTTTTTTCACATGTTTAATATTAAATCCAAAACGTAAGATGCGGATTTGGATGGTAATATTAAGTAAAGTAATATCTATCCGAAGAACTTACCTTTTTAAATTACGAAAATTTGTTTCTTTTGAAATTTCACTTTTGCAAAATGTAGAAAAAAATAACTAAACAACAAACACTTTATATCACTGTTAAACTCTCGCTAGTTTATCGAATACTAAAAAGAAAAACAAAACATTTAAAAACTGCCCCATTCTACAGTATATAGAGCTATATAAAACTATATACTGTACACATACCAATTATGAAGTATAAACAAACATTTTTGCATTGAAAGGCGGCCGCCCTTATCTATCATTTTTATTGCTTTTCCAAGGAACGCTGCTATAAATAGTTCTATTGTAATTTCGGCAACTCATGCACAGCAAAAAAAGAAATGACCGGTAATAAATTTCTTATGAATGTTTTATCTTAAAAGCCTAACAAAATGTAATTTAATTTTTCTTTATTTTGAAAACAAAACTATAGGTATATTTTTGTAATCAAATGGCTAATTTTGTGTTTTTGGCGGGCGGCCTGCGGCCGCCCCAATAATTTGGCCGACTTTATGCCGGCACACCGTGCACACCCCTAAAAACGGCCCTGATAAGAAGCAATCATACCTTATCTCCTGAACATAAGAAGAAAATAGGTCTTAGTGATAATGAATTCTGTGAGTGTGGTAAAATAGGAGATACCGAGTACGTAATACTTAATTGCACTCTTGGGAATACGGCAGGTCTGAGGAACGAACTCACGGAGTTGGCTGGCGGTCCTCTTATTTTATCTAATTGCTCTTAGTGAGAAAGAAAGCAATTGAAAAAATGAGGTTTTCGAGAATATAAAAAAGAATAGTAATAAAAAATATGGATAAAAAAATATGTATACAAGTTAATAAAAAAAGATATAATATCTAAAATCTATAATAGATAAAATATAATAATCCAAACTAATAATATATCACAAATAACATATAGTTTACGATCACCTAATACTGCTTTATACAAGAGCAAATTAGTAGACATAGAAACGTAAAATGTATAAAATTTACACGAAGGGTAAGTTTTTAAAATTATAAGGTGGTTTGCAAAAATTAAAATATAAAAAAGAAGGCCAGTTGGTTTCTACCAATGCTAATAAACTTATATACACACATATTTTAAAACAGAAAATATAAAAATCATACAACGTAATGTTAAAACTATTGGTATTTTGCATAGTAAATTAAAAGATAAAGATCATGTTTTGAATCAGTGTAATTGCGTTTATTCCATTTCTTTTTCGAATTGCGATAAAAAAATACATTGATTAAACAAAACAAAAACTAAGTAAAGGATTTGCATTACACAATAGTGGTGCAAGACTTAATAAACGGTCTTGTGCTCTTTCAGAACATATTATCAATATGGGACACACAATAATTTTAACGAAACAAAAATTTTGCACACTGAACATAACACTAGCAAAAGGCCTTTTTTATAAATGATAGAAATAAATAAAGAAAAGTTTACAATGAACAAAAATTATGTTATTGAAAACTTAAGTTCCATTTATTTTTATGTTTTAAACGACCAATAATTTCTTAAAAGTCATAAATAATACTTTTTCAAATTAGTTCTAATATTCTGCTCCAAAAATTTTAGTTAGCAGAATCTGCCTAAATTTATACTCTATATACTTCTGAAAATTCAATCAAAATTGTCTTTACATATTAATTATTGTAAGTACCTCTTAAGTGTAAAAAGAGACTGCGCCACTCACCGGATTTTTTTTTGGGTGATTGATGGGAACTGAACCCATAACCTCCGGATTCCCAATATATAAAACTGCCAAAATGCCAAATGTGATTTTGGCGAAACGTCAGCAACACTGTTCTTTTCAGAACGACAGTAGTGAATGGATGTACACTCGGAATGAAAATGATATTGAAAACTTAAGTTTCATTTATTCTTATGTTTTAAATTTAGACCAACAATAATTGCTTAAAAATAGTAAATACTACTTTTATAAATTACCTCTAGTATTTTGCTCCAAACATTTTAGTAGGGTTAGCCAGTGGAATCTTTCTACTTTGAAAGATGTTTTCGTTTTTGATTGTGTCACATCGATGATCTCTGCGCATTTGAGATCTCCCTGGATACAAGCCTGCCATATATATATATATATATATATATATATATATATATATATATATATATATATATATATATATATATATATATATATATATATAAAGGATTCCCTTTTTGTAATTTAATTTACGGAACTCTAAAAATACACTGCAAATAAAATTTTTGGTGCTCGCAAGATGGTATAACTAAAAAAGAACTGAGTTACCTTAGATTTGCCCCAGTTGTAAGGACATTTTTTGTAAATTGTACATTGGATGTCACAAAAGGAAAACTTGAATGTATATCTTATATAAACACTGTCAATATTTGTTTAAATTTATCGACTTTTAGAAAAAAAACCTTAATTGTTGAATTAATAACGTTGTAACTAACTGTGATCATTAATAGCATTTTTTAAATATTTAACAATTTGCTTTAATCCCTACAAAAGATGTTTTTCAAAAATGGTATTGTATTTATATTATTCAAATGTTAACAGAAAACACAAATATCTAAAAAGCGAATTTAAGCTAACTTTTAAAGTTATTCACATAACATATTTTTATTGTCATATATCCTTGACTTATAAGAGTCATGTTTGTGATTCAGTAACGAGGATAAAGAACAGGAAAAAGAAGACAAAAATAGGAAAAAGAGATCGGAAGAGTGTCGATTACTGATTGGTAAAAACTGTGTTTTATATAGTTTCTGATGGCAGTGCATGATTACACAGACCACGTTACTCGTAAAGAATTTAAACTGTAAACTACGCTGCAGGAAAAGGATTTTTTGAGCAATTCTTTCTGCTACGATAGCGTAAGACATTCCCGTAGCTATAATTAAATCGATAAAAGTCTTCTAAACTTAATTTTATTATGTACGTGAATTTGAAGTTTAAATTTGTGGTATTTTCCTTCTTCTTATTTAGTTTGAATACGATAGATAACGAATTCAGTTAAATTAAAAGAAACGTGTTATTATAAAATTAGTTCGTTTAGTTTAGGCTGTGTGTTTCTTACGTGACGTATATATCCTTTTTTACTTCCTTCGAAAATGGGAAGTATTGTAATAAGTAAAAATCACCCTCCGAGATTTCTGCAGATCTTTGCGTTTTAAGGTCCCTAAATGCCGAAAAACATGTTCTTTCATTTCTCTCGGCCTTGTCTGTCATAGCTCAAAAACTACTTATCCGATTGACTTCAAATTTTGATAAAAATCCAGATTGGCGGAACAAAATGGCGGCCTAGTGAAATGTTAAAAAAATTATTACCTAATAACTACTTATCCAATATACTTCAAATTGCGTCCAAAAATCAAATATTACGTAGGTATGAATTGGTAAAATTTTGGTATGAATCGAAAATAGCGAACTAAAATGCGGTTTAATAAAATATTTAAAAGAATCAGGCTGAAAAAGACACTTATTAAATAGATTTCAAATTTTATGCAAGAATTAAGTGCCATAGAGACGAACTGGTAAAATTATGGTAAGAATTTAAAATGGCGGAATAAAATGGCGGTCAAAGAAAATGTTTTATTCGTGAAAAAAATCACCCTTCCAGGTTTCTAAAAATCATCAGGTTTGAGGGTCCCTAGATGCCAAAAAACATGTTTTCTTAATTTCGTCGGCCTGTCTGTCGGACTTTCTGTCAGTTCGCGGCACATCATCTATCATCTATCTAAAACAATACCAAAAAACGAATTATCCAATTTAGCTTAAATTTTGCAGAAGAATTCAATTTTATATAGGAATAAACTGGTAATATTTTGGTACCAATACAAGGTGGCAAAAGAAAATGGCGGTCTAATAAAATATTTAAAAAAATAAACCTGAATAAACTACTTATTAGATTTATTTCAAATTTTGCCCAATAATTAATGAGACTTTTGCGCTTGATAAATAGATGGCAGCCGCGTCGCGACTACCTCAATAAAACTGGCTTGAATCATTCTGTATTTATTCTGACTGTGTCTTTGGTCGCTAATATAGCACGTGTATTCAGCTGATTTTTCTATTTTTAAGGTGTCTTAGTAAATATTTGTGACGTGATATTTTCTTTCAAAAAAGTGACTATAGTAATTTAAACACATTATTTGTAAATAAGAAATCCTGGTTCTTGGGATTCGACTGTGTCAAAATGGAATCACTTTCCGACGTTTCGCCTTAGATTGTACGAGGCATATTCAGGGATCTTTACTTCAAGAGATCGGAACACTAAATGAGCTCGTAGAGACCTAGGCCGGTTATTTAAAGTCGACGTTCGGTTTCCGCGTATGATGTAGACTGAAGCCCGTATCTCTATTAAAGTTGTTAGGATGCTCATAATTTCAATAGTTTCTCTAATTTTCCGTTTATAGAATCCCAAAACCGATGCAAGAACTTTGGTTTCTTTTACATTTGTGACAGGTCCAGTGGAATGTTTGTGTTCCGATACAGCAGATTGTGCAATTGCGTGCTTGTTCCAAAAATTGACCCTAACCATACAAAACCCTGGTTTTTACCTATCATACTGGGTTATTTATAATAACGTGCAATAAGGCATATTTCAGAAAAAAAAAACTAGTGCTTATCATGTTAACTTTTAAAATTACTGTGTATTAACATTACGTTTCTCAATTACACTCCGATATAAAGGTTGCATGTTTTCGTCCCCTATCCCTCTGAGATGCTTTTGTTGCTACTATTATTTAAATTATTTGACTGTATAAAGTTAAATAATTTGTTTTATTAAACAAATTATAACTTTTCTTCTTTCTTTTAACCCCATGGACACTCGATAAGCCGGAAACCTTGTCCACACTAGCACATACGCAACACTTAAGAAAACACTGAATACTATTTTACAGTATACAGCAAGTAGGCAAATAAACCGTATGTTGCGAAACGGTATCGACTTATTGTGGTTATCCCCACTATTTTAAATTAATTTGAAATACTTATGGCAGAAACTGTCTCTTGTGTTATTCTAATATATATATATATATATATATATATATATATATATATATATATATATATATATATACATATATATATATATATATATATATATATATATATATATATATATATATATATATATATATATATATATATATATATATATATATATATATATATATATATATATATATATATATATATATATATATATATATATATATATATATATATATATATATATTCTGATCTAATTTTTCACAAAAATGTCACTTAGGATATTTTTCCGTTGCAAAGCAGTTAAACTATGGAGAAAGCACTGCTATGTTCACAACTACTTTTACTGCTTACAGCGTATTATTTTGTTTTTCCGTTTTGTTTACAGAAATTAAGGCAATTGTCTTTCAATTGGGGATTACGTGTAAAGACCCTACCGTATTAAGTAACAAAATTAGATAACCTTTGTCCTAATTTTGATCTTTGTGCCGTTGAATGTATAATTATTCAACTCTGCAATAAATTTGTATGAGGGTAAAGGTTTTCGCAATTTATAGTCATCTCGCAGGTAGCAAACTACGCCAGAGCAAAACATATTGTCTAAATTTGTTTCGGGTTCAGTGATAAAATCTACAGAAACGTTCTTGTTTATACGTTGGTCTAAATAAGTTTCTGCACAATTTATTTATCCTGACATTGGTTTAAGTCTAAATTAAGGAAGTTACGGTACGGAAATTCGATATTGCGTTTTATTTAAAAAGATAAGATTAATAGAGTATAGTTTTACGAGAGAAAGGCACCTTACAATAGTTTCATAATATGTTCTTGAGTTGTACAATGTGTTTACAAGTAAACTAAACCATAATAAAATAAAAATATATTTACTTGATTAAATGTTGTAATGTTTAGAACACACATGTTTTTGAACTTGTTAAAAGTTATAGGTTTTCTTTAACTTGTCCAAAAATGTGTTTATTATAAATTTTAATTGTTTAGTTTTGGTTGAAGCTTTTACCTACATAATTAAATAAAAATTGTAAGATTTTAATAAAACACAATTTTCAAAAAACGGTTTGAATCAAAATGTTCAATAAACTAATAAACGACCATACTACAAGAACTGCAAGAAGTTATCGAGAAGAAAGGCTGGCAAAAGTATTGAAGCTTAAGAATAAATAAATTAAGAATAGCCTTTTTGTCTATCTGTTGTACAACTAGGTGTTTAATGATTTTTTTTATTATTTATTGGTTTTGATTTGAATAACTAATATTTTTGTTTTCCTAAAAATAGCACGTACAAAATATATTTCGCATTGATCTAATTCCCTTGTGGGAAAGCGCTAACAAAAGCATAACCGCAGTTTGCAATATACATAGCTAATTGACGATCTGCCCTTCGTAATAGTATAATAGCCATAGTGAGACTGTATCAGGATTATTTGAACGCGATGACATTTATCTAGATCATTATACGCAAAAAATGGACCTCGCCCGAGGAATGTATATTTAGAGCTATAGATGGTATACTTGCTAAAAGTTCAATCGAAATTCTATCGGAAATGCTGGCTATGTTTAATTACCGCTGAATAAAATAAGTGATTTCCAAGATTTCAACCGATTTTAAATATATTGATATATTTATGAGATTCGAGAAATCTAACCACTAAAGGAATTTTATATTTACCAATAAGCGCTATGGAACTTTTGTTTAAACTAAGCTAGTAGGTCGCAACAAGACGTTTTCAAATTTTACCAACTTTTAATATAATTAATATATATAAAAAAAATATTGATTGAGCTATTATTATTAAATTAGTTACAGGAATTTAGCATAAATATTTTAATTAGAGTTTATGAGGCATCCCTATACATGATACTTAAATAACAATTTCCATAAGGTATGCCGCACAAATTTCGGGCCAACATCATAATGTGCATAAATTACCTTAATTTGTGTTACAAAATTTAATAATATCGTTTAATAGGTTGATTTGATAAAATTTTGTAATGAGATAATTTTAGCAATTATTTTAATATATAGGGTTATTAAAACGTGCGCTTTAGACTTCAGTCTAATTAGCTCCAGCAAGTCTATATGACAGAAGTGGGGTAACATTTCAGAGCTATAAAACGGGAATAATGCAGTCTTTCTAGTTTTGGCGCAGAAGGGCGTAAAATAATTCCTGATCACGAAATCATTAAAAAACACGTTTAGCAATAAAATGATTGGTTTTTTCTGTAGTATCTGTAAAACAGAGACAGATCGCCTACGATTCTACGATACTCTAGTAATGCAAGCTTCCTTGTGAGGTTTGGATCATCAATCAGACGCACAGCTCTTCTTTAGACAGATTCTAGAATATTAAGGATTGAACGAGAGGCTGCTATAGCCATATGTTCTAGCAATACTCAAGACAGGGTCTGATTTACGAAATATAGGAAGGAAGAAACATATTTTCGAGCTCGGAAGAGAAAGCCCTATTCTTTGTGGCTGCTCTGGCAATGGAGGTGAATTTGAAGGTTATTCATTTGAATGGTGTAGGTAGTCTTAGTGGTGTTAAACTGGGCAAAGTTCTTTGCTCCCCATTCTACGATTTTTGTGAGGTTTTCGGTTAGTCAGTACTCTACAACAATCAGTCTTGAAGACACTGTGAATAGCAGGGGCGTGCAGTCCATGGAAGCGAGGGAAACAGTGCTTCCCCAAAAAAAATTACAAAACATCTTTTAAAAGGTAATTTTTGAAATAGGAAACCATTAATTTAGTTTATATTAAAAATGCTAAAATATTATCTTAATTATCAAGCCCATAATAAATGCGGCCTTGACTCCGACCCAGCCACAATAGAATATCGAATAGAACCTATGCGGGCAGCTAGCTTCTCTGCAGCCAAGTCCTGTATGCTTGATTTCCTGTGAATCGAGCCAGAGGTTATTGAACTTTCCACCGGCTGTTTGCAATTTTTGCATTTCAGTCGCGTGCTTTAAGTGGTGACGGAATCTATCGTTGGGGTAGGTTCTTTGTTTGAACGGCTATCCGTGTGTTGTGTGATACGTACCTCGCGTCGTGCATGGTGCGATATGGAAGACAATAATACGGACGTGGATATGCAAATACCGTCAACTTCGGCTGTCTGTAATAACGTTGAAAATGTTGGCGAATTTAGTAAGAAGAGTGTGTGTGAATGTGTGGTGTGTGTCTTAATAATCAAGAGATTTTTCAACATTAAACTTCGCTGATAAGCTTCAAATAATTTCCAAAGGAAGGGCAAAACCGCCTATGAAAATTTTAACCACAAAAATGAAAAACTGTATTAGACATTACACGAACATACGAACAATTTAAAAGGCTAACAGGGTGTGAAAATATAAGTAAATTATTTTGTTGGCCATGTTTACTTTTTGAAAATGAAAAAGGTCTCTGGAATAAAACTGGTTTTTTCGATTTAAACAATTTCCATAAAGCTGTAAAAAGACACATTATGTCCAAAGCCCATTTACAGGCCGTCATAAAAGAAAAAGTCTTCGGCAGAACCAGAATTGAACACGCCCTTAATAAACAGTTGGAAATTAGTCACCGCCAACACAATGAACCAGTCGATAAAAATAGGCAAATATTAAGAAGACTTATCGATGTTGTTTGTTTTCTCGGGCAGCACGAATTGGGATTTAGAGGTCTTGAAGAAACAAGGGTTTCTTCAAATAGAGGAAATTTTCAAGATTTACTTAGTTTAATGGCTAAATATGATGATTGCTTAAAAAATCATTTAGAGCAGTCTAGCGTTTTTTGCGGAACGTCGAATCGAATCCAGAATGATTTAATTTCCGCTGTTGCAACCATTATTCTTAAAAGAATTAAGCAGGAGATTGGCGAGGCGCGATTCATTGCTATTGTCCTGAACGAAACAACTGATATCACAAATTTTAGCCAATTATCTATAGTAATACGCTATGTTAAAACAGACGGAAGTATTTAAGAGCGATTTTTAGGTTTTAAGAATGTGTCCGAAAATCGTACAGCAGATGCATTATATACCGTAGTTTATAACGTTACTAAAGAAATTAATGGAGAGAAAAAATTAGTTGCTCAAAGCTATGATGGAGATGCAGTGATGGCAGGACAATTAGGGGGTCCGCAAGCTAAAATTCGAGAAACTTTCCCAAGGCTGTGTTTGTCCATTGTTTTGCTCATAAATTAAATTTAGTTTTATCCCAGTCCATCAATCACATTAAAGAGTGTAAAGTATTTTTCGTTACTTTAAGTGGCATGGCTGCTTTTTTTTTCCAAGTGAACAAAACGTACACAAGCTTGGGACTCCATTGTCCACAAACGATTGCCCAAAGTAGCTCCTACTAGGTGGAACTATAATGGAAGACTTGTGTTAACAGTATCTGAAAATCGTGAATCACTGATTGAACTATTTGAGAATATAATAGAAAGTAATGAAACGTGGACCTGAAGCAATAAATAGTTTAGGGGTTTTTGAACTGTTTGAAACGAGATATTAATTTTAGTTATTTGTTGAACATATTTTTAGAAATATTTCCATTCTCGGATAATGTTTTTAATATATTACAAACTAAAACAAATGATATTGCTTTTTGACTAAAAAAAGTGGATGATTTTAAGTCCATGTTAAGCCAAAAAGGAGATGACTTTGACCTATTTTGGGAGAAAACGATGACGTTAAATAAATAAAGAGCCACAAGCCAAGCGTCTTCGAACAGGGAAGGTGGGAAATGTTCAAACATCATACAGAAGCCTCTTTTATGAAATAATCGATCAAATTCAGCAACAAATAAACTATAGATTTAACGGTTTAAATGATTTTAAATTCCTGCAATTTTGATACATTTATAGGAAAAACTTTTTCAGGAAATGCGTTTAAATCTCTTCTTCTTCATTATGGTCAGTTCTTCGACCAAGTGTTACTGCGATTTGAACTAAAAGTGATTTACGAAACTGATGCCATTAACGCAGAAAATAACGCTAAGGAACTAATGCAATTTTTAAAAGACAAGGAGCTGGAAGATGCTTACACCGAAGTGTCGAAATTGTGTGAATTAGTATTAACAATACCTGCCACAAGTTCATCAGTAGAACGCAATTTTTCAACACTTAAACGTATAAAAAATTTCGTGAGAAATTCAACGGGGCAGGAGAGATTTTCGCATACATCGCTGTTGTCTAAAAATTGCTTCCTTTCTTTAAATTTCACTGGACGCCCCTGGTGAATAGGATTGCTGGTAGAAAAAAGCAGGTCATTGCTGTGCAGGAGGAATGGGGTGGGTGCCATCACTGAAACCTGTGAGAGGTGTGCGTTGATTTGGTGAAAGTTTGGTGAATGGCTGTCAATCACTAAAGAAATACTTCTGTTGGAAAGAAAACTGGCAATCCGACTAGAAGGTTTTAGACGAATACCATAGGCAGGAAGTTTGTTAAGAAGTGCGACATGACAGACTTCATCAAATGCTTTGGATATGTCGAGGGCAATAATTTGGGCTTCTCCGTGGAATTCCATAGACTTATTCCAGTTGTGGGTTATGAAGGTAAGAAGATCTGCTGTGAATCTTTAGTGGCGGAATTGTATTGCCTGTCGTGTATAAGTTTATACCTTTCAAAGTAATTTAAAAGATCATGATTGATATACTTATCCATTGCCTTACTCATAATTAGGAGGAGAGATATGGGTGTATAGTTAGAGGGAACTTTTTTTGGCATAGGCTACTTATAATAACCTGGTGAGGATAGGGGCGAATTCAGACGCGCACTTTTTTAGGACTATGGCCGGAATACCATCTAAACCAGTGGACTTTTTGGTACTAGGTGTTTTGAGAATATGTCGTATCTTTTTAAACTCACATGTAATTTCGTGCATAATGTATGGCAAAGCTGGTAATGATGGAAGATGGAAGTAAAGAGGGGGGAGTAAAGTAGAATTTGCGGAGAATTGTTTTGCAAAAAGCTCAGTTTTTGCTTTAGACGTGGAGGCGATTTCATTATCAAAAGCTAGGGGTGAAAAGGAGCTTGCGCAGAAGTTTTGATTAATAATTTTGGCAAGCCACCAAGAGGATTGGCACGAAAGAACTTTACCTTTTATGCGTATATTGAAGGAATTTTTGGCTTCGAGAAGTATGCAATTGTAATGATTTCATGCCTCGTTTTTGGTCTGGCATTATGGCAGGATTTTGAAAATCTTAATATAGTGTGATATAAAGGTTTCTATACCTAATTGGATTACATCGGATCTTTGTAAGCAGATCACGGAAGGATCGTTGGTAGAGAAACAAACATCATTTCAAGGGAAGAAAGGGTAGAAATCCCGCAACCCATTCCAGTCAGCGGAAGTATAGTGCCAAATAGTACGAGGTGGTATGGATTCTACAACTTTCTATTGTATGGGACAGGAAACAGTAAATAGAATGTCGTCGGGGACACTATTTGACGATTATTCCAATAAAAAAAAATTACCGGTGAGATTTAAACCATTTGCATACATTTTTCTTTTAATTATTGTTTTTTCAGACAGTTATTGAAATATATTTTTATTTTTTTTAATTTCAATAATAATAATTTACTTCCGCTGTGATAATAGATCAAGGAAGATGGGTTTGAGGACATATAAATTAGGTATGAATTCCAATATAACAAGATATCACATGTGAGGAGATCGGTTGAGAATTTAGTTCTTTTAAAATAAATAATAAAATTTTCAGTAAGAGCTGCCAGAAATTTACGCCAAATTAGTAGTATATTGTACAGAGTATATTGTAACACTTATCTTTACCTAATTGTACTTTTGTAAATTCTATTGTAAAGGACTTAGTCGTCGTCACAGAATTGTATAGTATCGCGATAATTTTCTTAATAAACCTTAATTAAGTAAATTATATTTCCCTTGGTTTTGAATCCATGTAACGTCTATGAGTACGTTATTATTTATTCTAGAACGTTGTGTTAAGTTTAGTTCTTCTCGCCCATTATTATTTACGAGCGACTCAAAATTTTTATTCTTCTGGCATTCTCCTAACAATGTACGCGGTGAGGCATATTTTTGATTCAATTTTATTTGAGATTTAGAAATTTAAAGAGGTTGACCCTGATAAATTTGAGGTGACCTTAGTTACATTGGTCACCTGCAGACTGGGCCCTGTAAGCTGTGTTCAGGGTAAAAGGTGTATTCAGAAGTAATTATTACCCGTTGTTTGCTTGACGGCAATCCAGAATAATATTTTTTAACATATCCGGCAAAAAGTATAATTACTAAAAACTTAATTAATAAAAAACGTTATTCCATTTTTTACTTAAAACTCAAACGTGCTTGAAAGGACATCCCTAGTGACTAAACAGAAATTTTAATTACAAATGTGCCTATCTTATTTGAGAAATAAAAGGATTTGCCAGTTGAAAACTAATTACAATTCCACATTTGTGTATTTTGCTTTTCTTTAATTTTCGTCCGCTTTTTTCTGCATTTGGCGGGATTTCAATTTTGTCACATGATCATTTGTTAAACTTAAAAACAGTTTATCTTATTGTATTAAGAAAATGTCGAGGTTTGATAATTTTTAATTTACTTACTATGATGTCATTATTATACAGTGTAAGCCACAATATTCGCAACTTATACTGGAAACTTTTTTTATTATTGATTTCTCAGGGATTTTTTTAACTAAAATTTGGTTCATAAAGAAAAAATAGTTTACAAAGTGTTAGGTCTTAGGCCAGATATACAGGTGTTGTTAAAAGAAAAAATCCAACATAACCTGGTAAAAAGTGTGGTTAGATATCAAAATATTTGAAAAATTTATTTGGAAGTAGTACTTAGAATTTAATTTAAACTTTTAAACGAAAATTCCAACAAATAGGAAATACTCCATTTGGTTGGAAAATCATTTAAATAATTTAGAAAAATTAAATAACAATTACCGTTTCGCATACGGCACTGTGCTGTTGCAATGATTTTATTCTAATACAGGATTTCAGAGGAAAAAATATTGATATATTTTATAAAATTCTCCACAAAAATATTTAAAAACAATTAATTATGATGAAAATAAATATCTAAAAAATGTATTTATTGAGACAATTTTCACTAAAATATTGAAACAAATTCATTCTCGAGCCTTTAAAACCCCCGAAAACTATAAGAAACATGATATTTTTATAATACCCGCCTTATTCCTCTTATTCCCATCATATCATGCTTTATACTCATTGATCTCAAGATTAATAATAACCGAAATAACCTGACGAAAAAATTGATTCCGCCCCTATTTGGATATGAACCTCAAGGTGCGGCGAAATTGCGTTTTGATTGACTACACTTTATAACCAAATTGCATTGCAATATATTAAAGCATTTCAAATTTAGCGCGGAAACTCTTAGTTAGAAAAGAAATCAAAATGGCGTCATTCATTTTTCTTTAATATCCTTGCGACCAAACCACTCCGGTACTAACCTAAATACGTCCTGAACATTTCATTCAAATTGGTCAAACCATTCCGGAGTAATCGGTGTACATACATAAAAAATACATAAGGCAGGGGTGATGTTCATTGTGCTAAAAAATCGAGTGAAAATGTTTACGGTATGTTTAAATAAACAGAATATGCAAATATTCTGTTTATCTATGGTGAAACGCTAGGAAACGTATATTTAACTGCAGCAATTTATCGGTAAAGATTTCCAGGCAGAAGACCACTAAAAAATAGAACACAGTATAAATGTTTTCGTTGGGGTGTTGTCAGTATAAATATTTTCGTTCCCTGAGCGTGAAGTGTGCATCCCTTCGTTTTGCATGTTCAGGTTTTTAAATTTATTTAAATACTGACCCTTCATACACAAAATCTGTCGATACAATTTAGTGGCTAAAATACTTTGCTTGTAAGGCCAAAATAAAAAACCAAATGTTTTTGTTAGAGTGTTTATTATTTATAGTTATTATTTTATTTACAGAAAGCATTGGTTTGGTCTTTTAAACACATGTTAGATACGAACCTTAAAAACGTCCAGTACAACAGTAATAATTATTCAGAGGGTTTTGTTAACACTTAAGGTAGCTCTTCCATTTACCCAACTAAAACCATGAAGACAGTTGCGTGCAACCATGAAACTAGTCGTCAACGAAATTCTAACTACGGATATAATGTACGGCCCTTCACTAGCATGACTTTAGTCTATTTTTGATCGAACGATTATGAAACCGGATGAATGAAGTGTAGTCTGTTAACCGCATATAACATAGTAGGGAAACGTCCCTCTAGTGACTCTACGAGCAGCTTCCAGGAACTCAAAGCTGTTGGGTTCCGCGGAAAGTATTATTGTGAAGCTGAAAAATAAAGGAATGGAGCCTGCGGCTTAATTTGACTCAACACGTTAAACTTCACTAGCCCGGACACCGGAACAGTTACCAAAGTCAGAGCTGTTTAGGTACAACAAGACTGGATGTACTATGACTACTTGTATTTAATTGTAGAAAACTTGGGCTGATTTTACTTAACAAGTCCTCTGTTAAAATACAGTATTTAACCAGCACAGATCAAAAAATTTTATTTGAATTAGGGATAACTCATGACACTGTGAATTGAAACCTGGGACTTTATTCTACCTCGGGTTATTAAAAGAGAAATAAACAATATGATGTGATTACAACGCCTTTGAGATTTACAATTCACTCCTCAAAAACACTACTTGTGTTATTGCACTAAATGACTATAAAGCAACCACATTGATGTTGATGTGTAAAAACACTGTAGAAGATATTTTAAATTTAGAGTCACACATGCGAAAATATGCAATCAGATAAAAGAACGACACAGGTACTTCTCAACACGGACGCTACATCAGTCGAACTGATTTTTAAAGACAGAAATGATACATTTGGTTAAGTAATCCAATACGAAAACAACACAGCGACTTTTGAACACGGATATTACGCCAGTCGAACTAACTTGACAATCCTCGTTTTAGAGAAGACAAATAAAGAAAAGAGTTTCAGTAGTGGAGAGGAAGAGAAAAAGAAGGATCATAAGTGGGCCCCAAGTAAATTATTTCATTAAAAATACACCTCATAAGAGAAGACAATCAAAAATGTTTAGTTATTATCAAATTATTTCGAAGAACCAGTGTACCTAATTATCGTACACATAACTCATAGGTTGGTATTTCCATAGGAAGCTAGTTCTATAAATATGTTTTACTTTTTTTAGAAAGCTACTTAATTTATTTTAATTTAATTTAATTTTAATTACAACACTAAAACTCAACTGTAAAAACAATTATTAATATGTGGTATTCCAAAAATATAAAAATCAACTCAGGTTAACGGTAATGAAATAAATTCTTTAATACTACTCAAGAGTTCGTCCACATTAATTCCATTAAAACTAACGTATAGTTTAATGACAACTGAATACTAATTACAAATATATTGCAAGAATTTATTGCACAACTATCTAATAATATAAAAAAATATCAAATTTAGAACACCCTGACGACAATACAATTATAAATTCTGACAATATCGCACTGTCATTTTGAATGTTAGATTTTTGAAACTGGTTTCATGGAACCAGTCCTGCATTCTTACCTCAATTTGTGCAACTTATTTGGGAAAATTTAGTAGCTTAACACCATGTTGTCGCTCGATGGAGACCTAGGGGTAGGTGCCGTAAATTATAAAAGTTCCATTGACCCTACTCTCTTATACACAATTTATTTACCTATTTAAATTATTATATTTTAAAATATATTTTGTCGTGTCGCTTTCCACTGTGTAACTGAAGGTTTGTGTTTAATTAGGAAGCACCCAGTACATTGTTTCGTCTCTTTATTAACTAAAATATAATGTACATTCTCAGGAGGAAAATAGGTAGATTACGAGTGACTATATAACTTGTACAGCGTTTTCCAGCGAAATAAAATTTAAAAAAACGAAATGTTACTTTGTCATCACAGAACGGAAACTACGATATAATGATTGATTGTTATTAAGGAATAACTGATTTTATATTTATAGTTGCGATGGTGATCTTTATTATTCCTTATTGTCAATTAAGAACCTCACCGTCTATACTTTCGATCTTGTTTTTGACGCTTTTCTTTGGGCTTAGTCCCTAATTGAAAATAAATGAGCAGTATGAAATTTTTAGTCATTTTATAATGGAAACGAACGCTACCCTCATTACCGTTCTGCCGGATTTATTCCTTTTTTGAGTATGGAATATCAATTTAAATAAAATGAAGTAAGGATTTTCAAAGCTTTTTAATCACTCTTGTAATAGCATGAGAGAACTAGGCCCCAGTTATAATCGAGCGAACTAAAGAATTTCAATTGGATTTGTAGCGTCAGTGAAAATATTTTCAGGACAATTTTAAATGGAAAACTGTAATTGCGAATGTACATATGATGAAATTCAATTTTTAGTCTAAATCGAGAATAAATAAACCTTTAACCCTAGTTTTTTTTATGATGACTGGCTGGTATAACATATTTACATATATTTCGTTCAGCTTGGCTAAAATATTATGGCATATTTGTTTCTGAATATAATGTATTTTAAAGCCAGCCATTCACCGACAGATCACTTCGCTAGACGAGTCCGTTCACACAGACTCATGTCACATTATAACTCTATAAACAAATCATTTACTAGACTTTATTGTAATCGCAAAAAAATCACCCTTCGAGATTTTTTCAGATCTTTACATTTCAGGGTCCCTAGATGCCGAAAAACATATTTTCTCAATTCCGTCAGTCTGTCTGTCGGTCTGTTTATTCATAGCTAAAAAACTACTTAGCAGATTGACTTTATATTTTGGTCAAAAATTAATGGTCATATCATGGGGATAACCTGGTAACATTGTGTTAAAAATTCAATATGGCAAAACACAATGGCGGCCTAGTGAAATGTAAAAAAATTATTACTAAAAAACCGCTTATCAAATTTATCTCAAATTTTGCACAAAAATCAAGTATTATGTAGGAGTCAATTGGTAAAATTTTGGTACTAATCCAAGATGGCAAACAAAATGGCTGCTTAATAAAATATTTAAAAATTCAGCCTGAAACACTACTTAAGGGCTTGATTTCAAATTGTGTGCCATAAATAGTTGTGATGTAGAACTAGGGAGACTGTGGTACTAATTCAAGATGGCGGAACAAAATGGCGGCTTAATAAAATATTTGTAATCGTGAAACAATCGCCCTCTGAGGTTTTACGTATCATCACGTTTTAGAGTCTCTAGATGCCAAAAAATATGATTTATTAATTTCCGTCCGTCTGTCGATTTGCCTGTCTGTCACTTCAACTATTTAAGCAATTGACTTTAAATTTTGGGTGAAAAATGAGGATAATATGGGGATGACCTGGTATCATTTTGGTAAAAATCCAATGTATCAAAACAAAACGGCAGCCTAGTGAAATATTTAAAAAAATATTACTAAAAGAACTACTCATCCAATGTATCTCAAATTATGTACAAAAATCGAGTATTATGTAGGAATTAACTGGTAAAATTTTGAAACGAAGTCAAGATGGCGGAACAAAACGAAGAAAAATATTTAAAAATTCTAGCCTGAAAAACTAGTTAATGGACTGACTTCAAATTGTGTGCCAAAAATAATTGTGGTATACAGATGAACTAGTATAATTGAGGTACTACTTCAAGATGGCGGAACAAAATGGTGGCTAAATAAAATACTTGTACTCGTGAAAAAAATCACCCTCTCAGGTTTTGCATATTCATAGGTTTCACATATATTCCCGTTTTAGCATCCCTAGGTGCGAAAAAATATGTTTGATCAATTCGGTCGTGCCTCGGTCCGTCTGTCGGCTTGTCTGCTTAAGGGAGAACTGCACGCCAAAAGTGAAAAACTAGCGACAAGGTCTAGTCAAGTTCAAAGTAAGATGAAAAGGTACCTACCTATTAGAAAAAACTTCCTGCATGTCCGTCCTCAAAAAAATGTGTTATGTATAGGCAATTTAAATTACATTTCGTTTAAAAATGGGTTCAAAAGGGTTCACGCGTTGCAGAAATACAAAGACATGAGTACGATTTACCATTTAAAATTTTGCAGTTACGTAGACAAAGGATCAATGCAAGGTGGTAAAGAGCCATTTTGTGGAAAAAAAGATTATATGCGACGGCATTTGCGTCAAAAAGTGGTCGAAAAATGGTCGAAAATGGACCAATCTACTTCTATTTTATAATTCTAGATTAGATTTTTTTCATAAAAAATCGCATTTAGCGCCCAACTATACATATTTTTCTATTGAAATCACATTGAAGCTAATATATATCTCTTATAGTTTTAACATAATATTGCAGCGGCGGAAGGCTTGCAAATGATCCATAATACTGCGTGCAGTTCCTGCTTAACCGGTTGACTTCAAATTTTCAAAAATTAAGGGTCCTATGGGGATGACCTTGCAACCTTTTGCTAAAAAATACGGCAAAACAAAATGGCGTCCTAGTGATATGTTAAAAAAATTTTGACTAAAAAAACTACTTATCCAGTTTCTCTTAAACTTTGCACAAAAATCAAGTATTATGTATGAATCAAATGGTAAAATTTTTGTACGAATCTAAATACAAAATGGCGGTTTAGTAAAATATTTAAAAATTCAGCCTGAAAAACTACTTAATGGACTTATTTCAAATTGTCTGCCAAAAATGATTGAGGTATACAGATAAACTAGGAAACCTGAGGTACTAATTCAAAATGGCGGCTAAATAAAATATTTGTAATCCTGAAAAAATCACCCTCTCAGATTTTACATATCTTCACGTTTTAGCGTCCCTAGATGCTAAAAAATATGTTTTATAAAATTCGTCGGACCGTCTGTCGGTTTGTCTGTCAGTTCACGGCATAGCTTAAAAATTACTTACCCGATTGATTTCAAATTTTGGTCAAAAATTAAGTGTCATGTGGGGATGACCTGGTAACAAAATGGCGGTGTGTTAATATTAAAACAACTTATTAAATTGGATCACACTTCACTAATAAAAGGAAGGGAAATTTGCCGATTTTTTACATAATTCCCCAAAATCAGTTTTGGTCTTTTGTTCAATAATACATTTTATTAACTTAGTTTGGGTTCTACTTTTGCAGCGTGCTCTTCTAAATAACTTTTGACGAATAACGTATGTAGAAAGAGTACATATTTATCCATATAAATGGTCATCAATGGTTATTAGGGAAATATCTTTTAAAGTATTAAAAAGTGCTATTCTAAATAGTTAAACTTATTTTTCTTTTCTCATAGGAAAAATAGTTGAAAATCTATTTCTCCTGGAAGTCATTTTTTGTATGTGCAAAAATCCTCTGTGTTTCTTCTAACATTTTTTAAAACAAAATGAATTTACGACGTCAGATTTATCTGCCATGATTGGACCTATGTTAGATTAATTAACGATATTTCAGGTCATCTGCACATGCCTTCTTCTTTATTGTTTGAAACCGAGTAGCTGGAAGCTACTACATTCTTCTATTCTAGAATCTTCCTTCAAGATTTTTAAAATTTCATTCATGTTTCAGGATTCAATTAACACAGCGATATTATATTTTGTAACAGAAGCACCTACTTTCAGAATCGATGTATCAAACCGGGACCACCCTTACGCTATTTGCCGAATAACGGATAATTTTTATTTGAGAAGCGTTTTCCCGAAGTGTTTGTCAAGAAACGAAACCCAAATAATCGCCATAGTAACTTGTACACTAGGGTGGAGCGAAATAGTGGCTAATTTTTTAATATTTTGAATTAAAATCTGTAATAGTGTAGAAAAGTTGTGTTTCACGTAGCCATTTAATATAGTGTTTTTGTTTTTTTTATTATAAAAATTACAACTTGAGGGCTATATATAGTATAGCTTAGAGAAAATAAACCTGGAACTGATAGTTAAACTTTCATTTTATAAGTCAACACTTTAGTTATACAACTAAAAATCGAGAACAACCAAAAATATATAAAACACAAATACAATGACAAACTGATTGTTGTGACATGTTAGTCAAAGTCAGCTGGCAGAACCATGCCAACTTGAAAAAGTGATAATTTCAATGACAAAGGGAAAAATAATGCATTTTTACTCGAAACTACGTTTTACCCATTTTTTTGACTTCGGATAAAAAAAATATAGATCTATGTCTTGCAGAAAGAATTTTTGATATATGGTTTTTATCCCAGAAGCTACCGATACGACTTTATAAAGGCCCAGAGAATGGCAAATAGAATTCGTGCATGCTACTAAATTTTTCAAAATTCACCCTTAACACTGATCGAGCTGATTTTTACGTCAGTCTCTAGCGAAAATATAGACGTTTCTTTGTGTATTTACTTGATTCTCCTAGGATCAACCGTTCATATGTTACAGGTTCAAACGTAAAACCATAGCGAAATATATAAACAGAACATTGTAATTTTATTTCTAAACGGCTCACTCTGTATAAACTGGAGACTAATTTTAGCGATATGGTTTTCAAATACTCCTCTTGAAAAAAAAATAGTGAAATATGGGAAAAGTGAAAGACTGAAACAGTTTTTCGTTTAGTTTTTCTGCATTTTGACCGCTTTTTAGTCATTTGAGGTATAAGCATCCTATATTGATTTTAAATCTCCTTTATATTTCCTATCGAACCCCCTTTTTACATTGACAAAGGTAAAAAGGACGTGAAATCCGAAGAAAAAATGCCCCACCTCGAAAAATTAACCATAGCGACCTGCATTTTGAATCATTAGATTTTCTAAAAGAATGCCTCTATCGGACGCTACTCTCGGCTTATTAGCAGCCACAATGAAATCGGGTTTTTACCAACAGAAGTGCCTTCTACGATCGACTCCATGAGAGTGTATTTCCCCTACGAAGGTAAAAAAAGTTTCGCAGATGTATGGTCTAAAAAGAGAAATTCGCGGACAGTAACAATAGCCGCGTGCGGCCATTGTAACAATAAAAGATGCTAAAATAATAATAACGAACACGCCATGTCAATTAGATTGATTTTTAATTAGTGTAGTTTGTATTAAAAAATATTAAGACATTGGAAAATACCATCACCTGCATAATTATTTGCCACAATTGATTGAAGATATTCCTTATAAAGAAGCCTGGAATATAACTTTATTTAGAATAATTCAAGAACATCTACTAAAATATTCAAGCAAATTAACAAAATATCTAAATTAAAATTAAACAAAATTGTCTCAAAATATGTTTTTAAACATAAAAGTTTTATAGTCGTGTTTATTCTCCATTAAACAAGCAGAATTTTTATTTGGGGGACACCTAAATGGAACCAAAGCTTAAAAGACGTGCTCGACCTGAAAGAATCCTTTCCTTTTTGAAAACGGGCCCTCTAGTTGAGGCGTCTCCTGGGGGGATAGCATAAAAGGCCCCAGCGTGTCTAAGCACAGATCTCGTCGGGCTCCCCCTGTTAATGTCTAAAGATATCATCTTAACTAAGAGTATGCAATTCAATGAGAGTTTTTGAGTACAAATAAAATTGGTTTATCTTTAATTGCTATTGCTTTTATCAGTTGAAATGTTATGTTTTAAGTAGTTTGCCACTAAACTTACCCCAAATAATTCGTTGAATTTGTTTCTCTCTTGATATTCAGGCTATGGCAACGTTTGAATGGTAACGTTAAGAGTAAGAATCCTATTGTTTAAAGAGTATTCATGAAAGGTATTAATTTATGTTTCAGGTGTGATTTATACTTCGCAGATCGGGTTAAAATTTTATGCTTAATGGCTCGGGCACGTTAACTATTATTTTTCCTTCTGTCAAAAAAAATCATGGTAATTTTTTTTTAAATGGAAACCCCTTATATTTTGTCATATTTTAAAATAACGCCTTGTATATTGGTGTCGAGTTAAACTTTTCCACCGTAAACTATTTCTTATACGGAGCGAGTAAAAGATTATCTAGCATTCCAAAATATTTGTAATAAAATGTACTACATTTATTTTAAAAAGTTTTAAAAATGTTGTCTGTGGCAGCAACCTTGTCGTAAAATATAATTTCTTACATTTTGAATCTTCAGCAGAAAGGGCAGAAAATTCTTTTACATTTTTTGGCTAGATAAATATTTAATCAGATATAGTTGATTATTGAAATTAGTATCAAACTGTGTTTAGGCATTGACTTAAGTGATATTGGAATTAACATGTTTCTAAATCGTGTATAGAATCAGGCTTAAAATACGTCATTAAACAGAAACTCATATTATTGGTCGGATACGGAGATACCTCTCAGTTCAAGAGGAAGTGGTTAGATTATTTATAGAGAAAACACCCAGACTTGCCCCAAAAAGTCAAAGTACGATAAGTAAAATTGAGAAAATGAATATTCAAAACTTACACCTAACAACAGGTAATCTACACTGACCGATAATACGAAATCTAATGTGCCGTTAACAACTGAAGATAATCCGTTCGTTGTCACATGGAAACTAGCAGTGGAAAATTGTCAGAAGATAATCCAAGTAGAATACTGAATTTTTGTGAGGAAATAATGTATTTAACCAATACAAATGTCGTAACCTCAGAAACCATATAATTTTCTGATGAAGCTACATTTACGTTACATGTTCATGTTAATCGATATAATTGCCGTTATTGTGCAGATAGGAATCCTCAATGGATGAGGGAAGTACATACCCAGTGGCACAAAAAAATTAATGTTAAAGTGGTCGCGACCTGGAAAAAAGTAATATCCTGTCGATTTTTCAGTCATTTGGAAGATATTGGTCGCAGCAAACAGTGTATGAAATTTGAATGATGTATCTCGAGAAATGTACGAAGTCTATGAAGAAAACTAAAAAAAATTAAAGTTTAACACCCTGTGTCACAAAAACGAAGCGTTTGCGGGTACATGCTTATATGAACTTTTAGCCCTATAATGAGTTAAAAATTATTCCCTGTATTTTTAGTCATTATTGAAATATTACACCCTGTATAAATCCCTATATCCTTTTGGAATTAAAGTCGAACACTGTATATCAAGAGTAATAATTTTGCAAGCTGGTATATCATAATTATCTTACGTTCGACAAAACTACAAAAGTGAATTATAGTAAAATCCAGTGTTTGTTAAATTCTAGCTAACTTTTGTTTTACCCTGGATCCAAACTTCTTAATACTAATAATAACGGTATAACTACTGATAATAAATTAAGTGATAGAGATTTGTTTTGTATACAGGTTGTTTAGTTAGCGCTTAACTTGTATGAATAGGTCAACATTTTTGTAGGAACGAGGTGAATTGCAAACAAACGAAAATTTAAAAAGTCGCTAAAAACTCTTTTTTTTATTTTGTTAAAAATCATTTTGGTCATAAGCAAAAAATTAAAAACATGGTTTGAAAATTTTAGCCGTTAATAAACATTTGCAAAATTGCAGTGGTTTTATTTATCGCCCTATATGAACTATTTTTTATGCCCATATACAGTCGCGCAAGTAGAAGCACGTACTCAATAAATCGGCCAAATGAACACCAAAAACCGCATTTCGTTATTGCGTTTCAATCGCGAATTATCCATCTTTAAACTTTGATAAAAGAATTCTTTATGGCCAGCAGTTTATTTTGATGGGGGCATGGTTGCTTTTAGCATTCTAGTGTCTTATTGAAATTAGTGTTTTAGGGAACTTAATTATAATTTCTGGGAATTTGAAATATAAATAGGTGCCCCATGCTGTGAAAAATATAATTAAAATATTTAAATGCAAAATATAAAAAAAATATTTAAATGCATCTCCAGTAAATATCATGGTTTACAAATTTTTGTTGAATATCCTTAAATTTTTGTGGACCGCGACGAGCGATAACAATAAGAACCTAAACCTCAAATCCACTTTTGTGTAAACAAAACAAAACAAAACAAAACTAGACAAGAATTAATCTAATTTAAGATGTGAGAGATTCGAATTTTTGCGGCTGAATATTGTGTCGTGTAAAAACATAAAGCATTTTTAATTAAAAATGGGTCACTAACTCACAGCAGCTTTAGAGTTTTTAATAAAAACCTGTGATACTTTTCTGTAATATTCACTATTAAATTCAATATGTTCAGCTCTTATTTAATTATCTCCCATTTCTCTTTTTCGTCTATAATTTGTCGTATAAAATATAATAAGAGAACGGATATTATAATTAATTTTTATAGTCAAATCTGTCCTGAGAAATGACTGGAACTGGACCCAAATTTTAAATTACACAAGATATGCTAGACAGAAGAACAAAATTAATAATTAAAAGAAAATGAAAAATCCTTCGCACTTTCAAAAACCTCTGCTGTAATAATTTTTAATATTTTGCAGTGAAAAGTTTTGTATTGGTTCATACCAAACCAAGGTCTGTTGATTCTTTCTTTATCGCTAATCGAATAGGCAGAATATGTTTTAATCTGCTTTAATTTGATGTACCAAATATTTTAAGAAGATTATGTAATATGGTGGCAAATTTTTATAATTTGAAGAACTTAGAACTGCTTCTACTATCATTTCAACTCGTCGAAACATCGTTCACAGTACGGTTACGCTTCTGCGCAAGAGAGAAAGTGCGTTCCAACTGGACGATTCTCTTTGTGTTCCAACCAGATTTTGAAATCGTTAGTAAACCGGTTTCGGATGGTAATTTCGATACCAGCCTGAAAGGAAGAACTGAACGGTCTGACTTGTGCATTGACAGTTATTACATATCAGCTAATTACTGGTTTCTACACTTTGACTTATTAAGTTTGACGCTTGTGGATCTTTCAGATTTTTAGTTTCATTCATCTGTATAGTGTTTATTGAGAACTTATTTTTTACGTTCGTAAGTTGCAGTAGTATCGAGACAAAGGTGTAATCAATTTTTGCAATGTCACCCTGTGAAGTGAAAAAAAAAACGGAGTTTCAAGAGTTTTGCTATGGATTGTTTAGATTTTAATTTTGGGGAAAGTCAATTAATTAGTTTGTTTTCAATTTTTCTATGCAATATAACAACAATGATATATACTGGATAACATAGATAAATTAATCCCTTATTGCTTTTTTATTTATCCCCTAACAGAAACGGTGCTCTAAATTTTACAAGTAAAAAGGCGGCATCTGTCATTATGTTGCCTAAAATTCTTTGAAATGCCGGTATTGCTATGATGGAGTTTTATGCTTAGTTTGTTATTAAATTTAAAATAATTAAGAATATATACAAATATTTTGAAATAAAAAAAGGTCCACTAATCTTTTAAAAAATCTATAAAACTACAATAACAATAAAATGTCATTATAATAGGTTTTCTAAACCATAATTCAAAATTGGATCTTAATAATAAAAGAATTATCAAATATTAGACAATAGTTTATTATAAATTCAGAAGCTTAATCAAAAATTAACACATAAGTTGGTAAATGAAACAAACCATTACTTTTATCCCAATATATTTGTTTCTTAGAGAAGTACAGAAGACATCCAAAAAAAATACGAATTTAGATACTGCAGGAGACACACATTCGATATAAATGTGTAACTATTCTAACAAATTACGTAAAACATTATGCTCAAAATTAAATAAAATACTTTTAAACATAAAATGTTTATAAAGCTGTGAGTACTTAAGTACAGAAAATGAGAATAACATTTATTCAAAAAGAATAAAAAAAACTTGTTTTTACAGAATTATACACAAAAAAAATAAAAACTGAGATAAAAACTATTTGAATAAAATTAGGTAAAAAATGCTCATTTAAATATATTTTTTAATTAATTGAACTAAAGTTTCAGGTGTAATAAAAACGTCATATTGGTCCTAATTATCTTTTTGTTTTAATATTTTGTCACGTATTTAGGACTTATTTATATTTTTTTAATCAAACAGCTTTTTTTCTTACACAAATTAGGCTAACAAAAAACATTAGATATTTGGGGCTTACTGCCGTTTTGGTTAAAATAGGTAAGTTAGCGCCTTTTCGCTTAATAAAATGATGACATATGCTAGTTTCACAAAAAAAACTATAGCAATTTTTTAAAATCAAAAAACATTTTTCTTTTTATAAAGACGTTTCTTTTCAGATAAAGTACCTTACGGAAACCAAGATATGAAAAAACCCAAAATTAAAATAAAAAATCATTTTCTGCCTTTTTGCTTAAGGCGGCTGAATAGGCGTTTAGTTAATTAGTTAGTAACAAACCCTTTCTAGTCTCTATTTTTATAAATAATCGAAAAACATTGCAAAGCCGGCAAAAAACTCTGGTACGCTATATTTTGCTATACATCTGTAACTCTCTATATATTACCAAAAATTACCAATTTTAACTTGAAAATTCGGTAAAAACTGATCACTAATTAAAAGTCCTAATTCTTGTACTTCGTTGATAAGCTACTATTCACCTTCCCGCTTATGCCCAGTCGTGCCCCCGCCGCATGTGCAACCTGCAGCAATACAATAGTTAATCTCCGCAAACCTCGCACCAAGTCTTAGGCTATACCCTCAGAGCCCCCCTTAATCCTTTTTTTTTTCAGACGACCACTTTCCTATCTCTTTCCAAAAACTTGTTGTTAGTTTGAATTAAAAAAGTTGACTCTGGTTTATGTGGATTTGAAGGCTTTCTGCTTTTTGTTGGAGTTTTTGGTCGCTTAGCAGGTACTTTTAAATTTATATTATTACAAAGGAAAAATAGTGCTGATGCTCAAAATTTAACTGCCGCGACTGTTTGTTAAACGTAGTAGTCCGTATAATTAATATAATATATACCCATACTATAATCAATTAATATAATTAATACTCATCGTATAATCAATTATTATAAGGATGGAAATAATATCTGACATTCGTGTATATTGAAGTACAGTAATTTCTTTATCAGTTAAATACTAAAACGAAACCGAACAATTATCACCCAATGTTAGTTTCCTCATTGAAATACAAATACACTGGCATCGCGATTACTCCAATGATACTAAGGATGTAAATGGTTATCTGAAATGAATTCATTTAAAATCAGTTTCTTGATAGCGGAAGCAATGAGGCTCATGAAATGTTCGCGTGCTCATTATCACCAGTCAATCGCTTTCAGCTAATAAATGGCAGCTGAAAATTAGGAAAAGGCAAACAGGTATTTTTGGTCTTATATTGGAAGCTAACAACAGTTGGTAGCATATGGTAATTGATCTTTTTTTGATATTTAATGGATTCTGATTTTATTTAGCGTATGTTAATTTTAACTACCGTATATTGGTTGAAATAGACATCGAAAAAATAACTTTTTGGTTAAATACCACCACAAGAATGTAACCTAGAAGAATTAAAGTTTCATTTATTCCGATTTTAAGATCACCTGATAAAGCTGTGGAGTTTTTAAATTGCTGCACCATCAGCATTTTTCATTTAAATTTAAAGCCATATGTCTTAGAAACTTTTTTGATTTTTAAGAAATTTTTGCGCCATTGGATTAAAATCTGGAGACGTTATAAAATACTTTTTCATAACTTGATACATTATGCTCCGAAAACATTCAAAGATATGGGACCCTTCTAGAGAGTTTTAGGACCCTGCAAATCCTATATAAAAATATCGGAATTTTAACATTTTTTATGTTTGCCTCAAAGCTGTAACTTTAGCGGGCGAGTCAAAAAAAACACTCACTTTTAGGATTTAGAAAAAATAGCGAAATATATGTATGTTTATTATGCACCATACACTGAATGCAAATAAATGTGCGTCTCATATCTCTGCAAAAAAAGCACATTTAATGTATTTATTGCTAACATTAAGTTTTAAATAACAAAGAAATTATAATATTTAGCCCAAATTATTTCGATGTTGGTGAAGGTCATGTAAAATGAGAGAACTCAACTTTCTATTTCACAGCAGATTGACAACTAATATTGGCCGGATGAATTTACATCCAAAATCTTCTGAACTTAAAACCTTTTACATCATGGTGGCGGTGAAAAATATTTCGTTTTAAACATAATGTTTGTAGTAACCTGGAAGAACTGGCCCAAACGACATCCCAATAACGGGACAATATACCTCAATACTCCAATAGAACTCTTGTTAGAGGTATGCGATGCCGTTGCCAGAAAATAATCATTTAAGTGGACGACTAACAAGATTGTACGTTTTGTTAATCATTTTTATGTTGCAAAAAAAATCACATTAACCCAATAAATTCTTAAAAAAAATTGTTGAGTAAAGCATATCTAAAACATAAAAATTCTTATTTATCAAAATATTCAAGAGTTTCTCATTACCTTGTAAAGTTCTAATGAAAATTCATAACTCACTACCTCTGTAGTGTCACAGATTTGGATAAGTGATACTCTTATAAAGTAGCATTCTGACATTGTTGTATGTGATTCGCGGTGTACTAAAGGTTGCTTAAAGTGTTTAATATAGTTGAGCATTGTAAATACATGTATCAAGTTTTTATAAAAAATCCCGAACCGTCCCAAGATTATAATCCAAAAGACATAAAAATTGCTGTAAAACCAAAGAAGTTTTTTCATTAAAATTAAATTGCATTTTAACATCAACTTTCTTTGTCACACTGCCTACATTTTCTTAACTGTATATCGTATGTAGTTATCAGAAAACAAACTATTAAATAAACCAAATTTTATGTACATAATGTCAGATATGTATTTTGTTCTTTTTATCTTGCGTTAATTACTTTCAAGTGTTTTTTTTTTGGTTTCGTATAATACTAGGAAAAATTTAAATTTTTAGTACAAAGTAGAAACGAGTTTTTGGTGCAGTTTATTATGGCTATTTTATTACATAGAATATCCCAAACCGTATAATAGAGGTTCCCTTGTATCTAAATATTACGATAACTAGTAAGTCATAGTTTTAGCACCATATTTATTTTGTTAATATTATTATTTTTAATGAGTATGGTAGATTTAGGCAACGTTGATAAACTAGATGGATTAGAGCGTAGAGAATGTTTAGATAGAGTGTATAAACTACTTACTAACGTAGAAACATTAATACATTATTTGCAAACAGCAGCTTATTTGTTGCCGACTATGGATGGTATCGAAGAAACGACGAGAATGATAACTGGTGTCATTGAATTATAGAAAAACTTGCTCGATAACAACCCATGAATCCCGAAATTTGTAACAGCTTTTTCCAATGCTTTTTGTTTTTTTATAGCATGTTAAATCCTAAGCTATTGGTACATTCAAACATTAAATAAAATTAAAATATACGCATAGTTAAGTTAAACTCTCAATTCTGCTGCTGTATATAAACCGCATGATATCTGCAATGGTCACCGACAGAAAACTCATTAGTCTAACGAACTCCCCAAATACAAAATATGATGGTTGAGCTTGAAAAGCACGTCGCCGTTTAGAAAAACTTTTTAGAAATGGAGAAAATGTAATATAAAAATACTGACTTTCTAATTATCTTAACTAAAAAACAATATATTTTTACTAGGGTCACTTTTTCTTCAACGCTTTATAAAATGATATAAAGTCGACTCGTTTAGAGTTATGCTTATATATATATATATATATATATATATATATATATATATATATATATATATATATATATATATAATAAACTGCACCAAAAACTGGTTTCTACTTTGTAATAAAAATTTAAATTTTTCCTAAGAATGTATTATACGAAACCATTTAAACGTAATTAAAGCAAGATAAAAAGAACAAATACATATCTGACATTATGTACATAAAATTTGTTTATTTAATGGTTTGTTTTCTGATAATTGCATACGATAAATGCGTCTACACTATACAATTAAGAAAATGTAGACAGTGTGAAAAAGAAGTTTGATGTCAAAACGTAATTTAATTTTAATAAAAAAATTTCTTTAGTTTTATATATGGATTTTAACAAATTTGAACTACTCACAAAAAAATATCAGAATACTACTTTATACCAATATCACTTATCCAATCTGTGAAACTACAGAACTAGCTAAAAATTTTACGGGGTGGCTTGCGAGTTTCCGTTAGATCTTTACGAGGTAAAAAGAAACTTTTGAATATTTTTATGATTAAGAATTTTTATGGTGTAATTATGCTTTATTCATAACAATTTATTGGGTTAATATAATGATTAACAAAACGTACAATCTTGTTAGTCGTCAACTTAAATGAATAATTTTCTGCCAACGGCATCTCATACTTTTAACAAGAGTTCTATTGAAGTCTTGAGGTATATTCTTTCAGATTATTTGTTGCGTTTAGATGAAGCAAATATTCGCTTCAGTCAATTTAAAGTTAGGTAATTTTATCCAGTTGCGAAAAAGTCAAAAAATATTTTTGTCTGTATATTATCCCGTTATTGGGATGTAGCTTGGGCCAATTTTTCCATATTACCATAAACATTATGTTTAAAATGAATTAATTTTAACCGCGACCATACATGATGTATAAGGTTAAGTTCAGAGTATTTTGGAGGCAAATTCATCCGGTCTATATTAGTTGCCAGACTGCTGTGAAATAGAAGCTGAGTTCTCTTATTTCATGTGACCTTCCCCAAAATTGTTATTTAAAACTTAATATTGGCTATAAATACATTAAATGTGCAAATCTAGGAATAAATTGCAACATTAAATCTTATTTTTTGCGAAATTGTGAGACGCATATTTATTTGCATTCCGTGCATGGTGCGTAATAAACATACATAATTTGCGCTACCTTTTGTAAATGTACTTTTGCAAACATAAGAAATACTCAAATTCCGATATTTTTACAGGATTTGCGAAGTCCTAAAGCTCGCTAAAAGGGTCCCGTATCTTTGAATGTTTTAGGTGCATAACGTATCAAGTTATTAAAAAGTATTTCATAACGTCTCCAGATTTTGATCCATAGATGTAAAAATCTTCTGAAAAATCAAAAAAAGTTTTTGAAACGTATGGCTTTAATCTTGAATGAAAAATGCTGATGGTGCAGCAATCTAGAAACTACGCAGTTTTATCAGGTAATCTCAAAATCGGAATAAATGAAACTTTAATTCTTCTACGTTACTTTCTTGTGGTGGAATTTAACCAAAAATGTATGTATTCGATGTCCATTGCAACTAATATACGGTAGTTAAAGTTAACATACGCTAAATAAAATGAGAATCTACTAAATAACAAAAAAATAGTAATGACCATATGCTACCAATTGTTGTTAGCTTCCAATGCAAGACCAAAAATCACTGTTTGCCTTTTCCTGATTTTAAGCTGCCATTTATTAGCTGAAAGCGATTGACTGGCGATAATGAGCACGCGAACATTTCACGTGCCTCATTGCTTCCGCTATCAAAAAAACTGATTTTAAATGAATTCATTTCAAATAACCATTTACATCTTTAGTATCTTATTGGAGTAATCGTGATGCCAGCGTATATATATTTCAATGTTGAAACTAACGTTGGGTGATAATTGTTGGGTTTCGTTTTAGTATTCAACTGATAAAGAAATAGAATATCAGATATTATTTCCATCCTTATATTAATTGATTATACGATGAATATTAATTATACTCAGTAAAACTGGTACGGCATTACTTCTATCTCTAGATATTTTATTAATAATATACTTCTTTTCTACGTTTAACAAATAGTCACGGCTGTTAAATTTTTGAGCATCAGCACTATTTTTCCTTTGTAATAATTTACATTTAAAGGTACCTGCTTGGCTAGGCAACGCAGTGTACCACTAACATGGCGTGGACATATATAAGGTCGTTACTAGCGCATCTCTTAAATAATAAGAATACATTTATGTTAATTCAACTTGTCTTTTAGTTTTTTTGAGTTTTTTACGTTCAGGTTATATGTGAGAAATAATTGTAATTAATAAAAACGTTTTATTATCATTATTATACTATTATGTTATTATATTATTATATTATAATATTATTATATTATTATACTATTATATTACTATATTATTATATTATTATATTATTATATTATTATATTATTATATTATTATATTATTATATTATTATATTATTATATTATTAAGGCAACTCCTGTATAATGTAACGACAATATATCAATAATTTTCGAATTGATCACATATCTGTCCAAAGCAAATTTTTAAAAGTCTGTTACTTTTTTCAATTTAACTTTTATTATTGTAGAACTTTGAATAGGTATTCGAGTATCGAAATGATTAAAATTACTTGAAAGTCAATGCCTCGAGCAATTTCTGAAATTTTATTAGATAGAGTTTGATGATAAGATTATATTTTATTTCTATCAGCGTCTCTGCATTTTAACGAACCGGGCAATATTATTCAGAAATCGAAGGTAAGAAATGAGATAAGCAAATTCTGCCAACGTAAGTAAATAAATTAAAGCATTGGCAAATTCTATTTGAATGATTGCGATGCAAAAATAGATATGTACATTATTAATAATTTTTAGTTACCTACGTAAAGGGACTTTTGGTGTATGATTCATTTCACCCTAGGTCAAAAGCTTCAACATCACTACCAGTTCGAGATTTTATTCCTAACTAGTAAGCCACGACTACTCTTCATATATATATATATATATATATATATATATATATATATATATATATATATATATATATATATATATATATATATATATATATATATATATATATATATATATATATATATATATATATATATATATATATATATATATATATATATATATATATATATATATATATATATATATATATATATCAATTCAATAAGTATTAATAAATAGGACCATTTATGAATCTTTTTTTCTGCCGCTCGAAGTTCCCCGAAAATATATGTGTATTGATATTTTGATTTTGAGGACATATGCGTCTTCAAAATGAGTGATACCTTGGAACATAACTTGACAACTGGAACGTTTTGGTTTTACAGCAAGATTGTTCTTACGGAAATTAATGTTTACTTTAGATAAGAGAAATTAAAATTCAAGAAGTTTTGTTAACAATGCTTACATATTGTTATTCAAATTCTTAATTTAATTCGAAATAGACACTTACAGATACCTTATTGGTAAAGATATATTGGCAATATCTGTAGGACTGTAGTTCTTCAATTAGTATAAATGTATTTTATTTATCCCACAATAAATCCATCTTAGAATCTATTACTCTCATTTGAGAAGTGAAATTTTGCCGTGAACTTAATCGGCTATGAATTTTTATGAATCAATTTTAAATGCTTATTAAATCAATAATAAAACATCTATAAAGTGGACGAGGTGTAATTCTTAAAACTTATTTTCGTCTAGACATCTTAAAACGGGGAGCAATAATAAACGTACGAAGTTCGTTTACAAGGCATTTATATATCTTAAGACATGCTTTATTTATGAGAATATTTGTGAATTGTCATACTCAGTATCAGTATACTCATAGATGTATGATAAAAACCTCAACCTCTTAATATAAGAAATTTAAAATCCTATTTTTGTAGAAACTATTAAATATAAATGCCTAATAGACATCTTGAAGATATGTTTTTAAGTAAATACCGAGCTAAAGTAGAATTTTTCATTTCTAGGATATTGATAAAACCATACGATTTCCTAAATGACATCACGAAACTACATTTAAGCATACATCGTTTATGTTTAGTTTATCCGAATATTCTATCATAATATTCTTCTGAACAAATATAATATTACTTTTCTGGGTAGATTGGCAAGATATACTGTATATCCACAAGTAATCACGATACTTAAGTATGATTCACACTCGAAATAATACAAGTTAAATTATTCCATTAGCTCCGTAGTTTCCCTACACTATATTTCCACTGTAATCGACTTATTGCATTAAAAAAGAAAAAAATTACAGAAACCTCGCCTGCGCTTAGTAACAGTTATTACGGGTCAGGCAGGACTGCATAAATCTTGTGCACTACTAATCAAAATGAAATTTGCCGGAAAAATATTCTTTATGCTCATGACAGATGCTCTTCTTAACAAGAGTCGGCACTTTGACCAAGCTGAGATGGAGTTCGATAGGGAATATAAATGAGATTTAAAACCAAAATAAGATACGTATACCTCAAATGCGGAGAAAGCGGTCAAAAAACAGAAAAACTAAAAAAAATGTTTTTGCTCTTACATTTTTCACATATTTCACCTATTATTTTCGAAAACAGTAATTCCGACCAGAAATAGTTTGCAAGTAAATAAATTACCTCCAAGAGTTGAAAAACCACGACTCCATAATTACGCTCCAGCTTATACTGAATCGTTGAGTAGTAAACCAAATAAGTTTAAAGAAGAAACGTCTACATTTCTCTAAAGATTGGTTAAACTTCAATCCGATCGGTCGTAAGGCTGAACTCGGGAAATTTTAGATATGTAACATGCATGTGCATTCATTGCTCGGCTCTAGGCAGCGTACCGAAATCTCCTGGGACAAAAACTACTAGACATATCAAAGGCAATTTTTCGTGTCACTATTTTACTTTTTTTTTGTCGGAGGTTGAGAAATCGGCTAAAATAAAGTTTCAAAAAAATGCAACATTTTTTCATTTTTAAAGAAAACTGCTTTTTTCAAGGTCAGTCTCGGCAACGTGACATTAAAAAGCTATTCTGACAAGTCGGACTTAACTCGATATTGGCCCACATAAAGTTGGAAATTTCTCCTCAAATGCTTTGGGGGTAGTAAGTAGATCCTAAATATAGTTTTTAAGCTATACCGCACACAGGCCGTTGGACGGAAATGCGTAAACATGTTTTTGATATCTAGGATCTTGCATTACAATGCATGTTGAAAATAAAGGAATACTTTTATCAAGTTAAAAAAATAATTCGAATCAAAAAACCTACTGAACCGGATCAAATGCCTTAAATTAACAGGTGCTCAGCTTCTAAAGGGACCTGAAACGAGATGTTTAGGGGGACCTAAAAAACGTTAATACTTGTAACAAAATAAACAACGTTTTCTTTTTGAGGATTCGAACCAAGGGAAATAAAACATCAAGTAAATCTAAAACTGACTGCACCTGTTAAAATTTAAAAATTGTACCGAATTGAATTTAACTATTTTAAAGGCATAAATAATATCTGAGTAAAGTCATTTAACATGCAAAACAGCATGATACAGATTCTACTTGGTCAACAGCATATATTAGCCATCCAAGGGTTCCGTTTTAGTTCGTTAAGAAAATTATGCAAAGCATTTTTATGCTTTCTACGATCAGCAAGCATTATTAAAAACAAGTAAAAACGGGGAATTATTTATTCGCATTCACAAATGCATTATTTTTGTCATGATAACATATTTTTGACGAACCATAGCAAATAATTTACTACTTGCGGACAGAGGCAACATACATTCTGTGAAGCCCGGGCTTGTAGCGAGACCATATCTATAGGTCCGATAACCCTGTAAGGGAAGCCTGGGGTTTGTTTGGCAAGGTCACGGGTAAAAAAACATTGAACTAAACTGTGGTGGACAAATAAAAAAAAAACCGCAAAAATTATCAAATATGTTCAACAGGTATTTCAAACAAGCTCCATTGGAAAGCGTAAGTAAAATCAGAGTCAAGATTTTTTAAACTCCAAATTCATTAATAAAAAAAGTAAAATTTTTCTATTCGGCTTTTATGAAACAGAACTTCTATCTCTTGTAAAAGAAGAAATTTAAAACAAATTTTCCGCAAGATTCGATGAGGTCTCAGATTTCCTTCTGATGCAGGTCAGTGAATCCATTGACTTTGATTATCAACTTGTGTTTCAAAAATCGGGTATTTTTGGTGATAGTAAAAACTAACAAAATTATACCTATTCATAAGAAAGGAGATTTGCACCTGGTTGAAAACTACCGTCCAGTGGTTCTGATAACTATATTTTCCAAATTTTTTGAGTACTGTTTTCAAATCGGTTGGACGTTTTCCTAAACAAGAATAATATGTTCTCAAATCAATTTGGTTTTAGCAAGAATAGGTCGAAAATGATAGCTATTAACCATTTTTTTGTAGATTGTGTAGATTTTTGTGATCTCAGCAGGACATTTGATTGCATGAATTTGCAAATGTTAGGATTTGCATGGCTCTTTAACTTCCTAAGAAATAAGAACTAAATTATGTCAGTTTCGTATAAATATTCAGATCGTGCACAGAGCATCTGAAATTATGGATATGGATATTACAGTACCCCAAATTAGGATACATAAGGCATCCGGTAATAATGGCAAAATCTTCATGTTTCCCTTTAAATGCTGGTATTTTTAAACCGTATATAAAGAAGTTTCAAAGTGCTTAACCTTTTGGAACTATGGTATATTAAAAATTATAAGCGAACATTTAAAAAATGTTTAGAAACAGGCATATAAAATCTGGAATTAATTATTTTTTTAAAAAAAGATTTTAAAAAAAATGATATATTTCTGTCATATGAAAAAAATGATGTACGGTTTGCTACAAGAAAATGTTTAAAAGAATCATAATTGACTAAAGGGGACAAATTTTTGTTTGTTGTGTCACAACGTTTTAGTACACACTATAATTTAATTGGGTGGATGTCATTCTAAATACTTGGAACTTTGGCACACTATTGATTCTAATACTATCTCACGGAAACGCTAGTGCGGAATTAAGATTTTTTATTAATAATGATATACTTGACGAGAATTTGTTAGAAAAATCATTAATCGCCCAAAGCGCATTTATGATTCAATAAAAAAATAATCCAGATGGAGTTTTGGGGATTAAAACAACAGACAATATGAGGAAGTTTGTCAAACATTTTTACTACACTTATAAAAAATCTTTGGAAAATCAGAGAAAGAAAACTAAAGATGCTGATTACACCAGGTCTGGGCATTGTGCACTACTGAACAAAAGCTCCACCTAGTAGGCTGAGCAACCTTCCCCATTCCTCTCAACCCGATAGAAAAGCTTTAGGTCACGGGTCGGGTGCTCGGCGTGTACACAGTGGATTTTTCTCGAGCGGCGAATAGTACTAAGCGTATTAAAAAAGTGACCAGTTTTAGTTAAAATAAAAGAATCGGAAAAAATTTATCTTTTGATAGACAAAAACAACACATCCTAGATCCAAAATTATCTAGTATCACGTTTTCCCAAATAACTTCAAAAAAATGAAAGCTAAACTAGCGTCATAGATATTTAGACACTCTGTGCCAGTCGCAATTTTACCCGAAGAAGCAGAAGTAAGCTTCTACGGAGTTTATTAAAAAAATTAATAAACCTTTTGATATTTTAAATTCGAATACCCTGGAAAATTTCGGAGCCTTCATGGGAACTGAAAACAAAATTTTATTAAAAAATTTAAAACTTTTAAATTTTAATGGCAAAAACGTACCTAACAAAGCAATTAAAATTTATTTTTGGTTGGAGGGTGTCCATGAAGGCTATTTCTATTTTATTTAGAACTCTGGATGCCAAGGGATGTAAATACTTGCTCACTAGGCACTTAAATCAAAACTGACTGGAAAACTGTTTTTGGTCAAATTGGGAATTGTTGTGGAAATGTAAGAAATCCAACTTCCATACAATTTTGCAGGGCTTTAAAAGAAATGTTTGCATTGTGATATTTGATCAAATAGATGGCGCAAATTCTATGCAAGACATTAATGAGGTTTTGTTAACTCTAAAACTAGATGTATTCCAACAATGTAATCAAGCATTATTGTTCCCTAGACTTACATAGGAGTATTCATATATAATTACAACAATCTTAAAACCCCAGAAGGTAATGCTCTAGTATATGTGATAGGTTATTTTTTAAGGAAATGTTTACAACAACATTCTTGCGATATATGTATATGTTTTAGCAATTAGAATATGTTAGGTGAAAAAGAAACCACATTTTGTAAATTAAATGCATAAAGCAAAACTAAAATTGGTCTGGTAGTACCATTTAAGAGTATTACTGAATATGTTGTTGTCCGGAAAAATATATTCACTGGTAAATTTGGAGAAGTGGCTTATTATCAAAATGTTGGAAATCAACTAAAAATGTTTTTGCAAATGTAACTTTTTATTAGCCCTGTAAAGATTTCTCTTTAGATTATGTTATACGTAATAAGGCAAGTTATTATTTTTCATTTCAGATATACTTATTGTTTACTGTTCATAATTTCGGTCCTATTAATAAACCATACACTAAGTACAAGAAATATGGTAACAAAATGAAAACAAAAATTTGGTGCCGGGAATCTAACATCTGATTTTAGATGGTTTTAATGTGCTGATTCCAAAAATGCCACAAGATTTTTTCTATCAGCTCTAGTTTTTGAGATACAGGTTAATTGATATTTTTTTCTGACAAAGGACAACAAATAAAGAGATAAATATGTACTTAATCGTCAAAATAGAAATTTCCCAGAATCTAATTAACCAAATGGATACCCGGAATTGTCCCTGACCCAATGTTGCTATACTAGGAACTACTCAATACACTGCTCGTAATTACTTTTATACCTGTAATTGCCTATGACCCGATCCTTCTATACCTGCTTGGCTGTACTCGATTTAGTATATTACTGAGTTTTCCCAAGTAAAGTTGTGCTATCATTTTGTGTAAATTTTGGTCGTTTTGTAGTATCAAGACCTAAACTGAAACAATGGCATCCAGAAGCAGACGTACCTGTGTAATTCATCCCGATGTTTTTTGTTATGTGTGTGGTAAATACACTTTGAAAGAGAGCAGAAAAACGATTTCTGACTTTGTGAGAAGAGCTTGCCTATTTTGGCGTTCATTTAGGAGATTAAGACAAATCTTGGGCCCCACATTTCATATGTAAAACATGTGTTGAACATTTGCGACAGTGGACAACTGGAAAGAGGAAGTACCTAAAGTTTGGTGTCCCAATGGTTTGGAGAGAACCGAATGACGACTGCTATTTTTGTATCGTTAATATTAAAAGCATAAATAGAAAAAATAGACACAAATGGACATATCCTGATCTAGATTCTTCAAAAAGGCCTGTAGCGCATTCGGAAGAAATACCCGTTCTATCATTCAGCAGTCTACCCGAACTGACAGAAGATGATACAGAAACATCAACGTCTGACGAAGTTCAAAGAATTCAATCAGAAAAGGACAGCGAATTTGAAGCAGATTTAGCAACTCCGTAGTGTTTCAATCAAGAAGAACTAAACGATCTTATAAGAGACCTGAATCTCTTAAAGGTATCCGCTGAATTACTTGCATTCAGATTAAAAGAAAAAAATCTACTTTGTCCAGGTACTAATACTACATTTTATCGTAAAAGAGATAAGGATCTGCTGCCTTTTTTCGCTCAGGAAAATGACTTGGTATTCTGTAACAATATAAAAGGGCTCTTAGAAAATGGGTTTGCCTGAATACACTCCTCAGATGATTGGCGCCTTTTTATTGACAGTTCAAAACGTAGTTTAAAATGTGTTCTTTTACGTAACGGTAACAAATATGGCTCAGTTCCTATTGGTCAATCTACTACCATGAGGGAAGAATATGAAACAATTGAATTGATTTTTAGAAAAATTAAATACGAAGAACATCAGTGGGCAATTTGTGTTGATTTAAAAATGGTTAACCTCCTCCTTGGACAGCAGAGTGGTTATACAAAGTATCCTTGTTTTTTATGCCTTTGGGACAACAGAGCTAAAAATGAGCACTGGGTTAACAAAAATTGGCCTTCAAGAGATGTCATGATTCAAGGAAAACAAAACGTGATCAACGAACCTTTGGTTTCAACAGAAAAAATCTTACTTCCGCCCTTGCATATCAAGCTAGGCCTAATGAAGCAATTTGTGAAGGCTTTAAATCGAGAAGGAAATTGTTTTGGGTATTTGTCACGTAAATTTCCTGGCATTAGCACGGAAAAACTAAAAGCTGATATATTTGATGGTCCTCAAATAAGGCAACTTGTTAAACATCCATAATTCACCACATCAATGAACGAGACTGAATCTAACGCTTGGTGTTCATTTGTTCAAGTAGTACACAATTTTCTTGGCGATCATAAAACAGAGAATTACGTAGAATTAGTGGAAACTATGCTTTCAAATTTTAATATTCTCGGCTGTAACATGAGTATAAAAGTTCACTACCTCCACAGCCACCTAGACCGTTTTCCAAAAAACTTAGATGATTGTAGTGAAGAACAGGGGGAAAGATTCCATCAGGATATTAAAACTATGGACGATCGTTATCAAGGACGATGGGATAGCCACATGATGGCGGACTACTGCTGGAGCCTTCAGCGAGACTGCCCTAGTAAACTCTATTCTAGAAAGTCGTATAAAAGAAAATTTTTATGTGATTAGTGACTAATGTAATTATGTAAATTAAGTTTTTGCAATAAATACTTAAATCCATGTGTCTTTGTGTTTTTAACTGGCAATAGCAATATTATATATTATAACAGTTATAACGTAAAATATATACACAAACTAGGTCTGATAGACAAAATCTGAGAACTTTTTTACATTCTGCATCCAAAAATTACCCAGGAAACGTTAAAAAATCGCAGGCACCAAAATGTGTGTTGGCCTGTGTTATATTATTATAATAATTAGCATTACTAACAATAATTTGTTCACAAAGTTAATATATTGCCTAAATTGTGTTCATTTTCATTTACAATATCTGCCCATACCTGTCAATCTCTCGAACTTTTCAAAAACTTCAGGTATTTAACTAGCAGTTTCTCTGAACTAAAGTGCGTTCCTTTTGACCCAGGTGTCACCATCAATATTTTATTATCAACCGCGATGCGCTTTAGATGTCCAAATATACGAAAACTGCCGTAACCTATATCTTATTCGGTAAACCTTGACTGAACCAGGAGAGCTCTAGACCGAAAACATCATGTTATGCTTAATCCCACTGTAACTGAACATATTTTATCGATGTAAGGTGGCTCTAGAAACAGTGAGGCGCTTTAAAGTGTTTGATCTATGGCCAAAGAATTCCTTAAAACCGAAATTTCTGTTTATATTTAAAATGGTCCTACAACTAACTCCAGAAAAATTACCTGCTTTAACATTTAATTTCGTTGTTATACTCTAGTCATAAAATTGCCATTTTAATTTTAGTTATTCTAAGCCTCATGTATTTAATTTAAAAATCCTTTAGTTTTGCTGTCATCAGCGTTGTGTTAGAGAGCAATTTCTACAATTTTACAGGTGGCTGATCAATGTTTTATGTGAAAGTTCGCGGAAGCTTTGGACCGAAAATAGCCGCAATTATTGCTTCTACGATTGCCTGTTAAAGTGATCCTCAAGATAAAATACCTTTATGCACCAGATGTTTTATAGAGTAATATAATCGGCGCATAAGCTGAATAAATTTGAGGGCAAAACTCTATACAGAGGCGTACTAGTAATGTATTTTTGATTAGTAAATGTCTTTTATTGAGACAGTAGAACAAAGAATACATTTACAACTTTTAAACTGAACTGAACATAATTAGAATTAAGTTTATTTGCAACTATGTGGGTATTAATTACAGTATTTTTGTGGACGAGAAGTTTTTTAACAAAAATGGTTGTAATAAAATAACAACTGGCTTGGGGATACTGGTGTATTTTTCTAGTTACCAATATTATATACAGGGTGGGGATTTTAAATGGAACGCTGCTTATAGCGGATCCGGGAATAAGATTTCTCTAAAATCTTGAAATAGGTACCCAAAGATTTTTTATGTGCTTCGTTTTTGTCATGTAAACAAGAACTGGGGCCCCAAAGGGTGGCGCAGCCCTAAGCAACTTTTTTTTTTCAAATTGGAAGACACCTTTTGTGGCAACGTTTTTGAAAGCTTATTGGAAAAGAAATTTGCCATTAATATTTTTTTTGACATCTGTCAAACCATGTGTCAGAAATGTATTAAAAACCAATTCTTAAATATAATAACATTAATTATAACAATAAAACTAAAATCTTACCTTTCTAAATTGTTGAAAGTGCGCCCTATTAACTTGTTGGCACAGACCCAAACGATGGTAGAATTCTTCCCTTACCCCATTAACTTGTTGGCACAGACCCAAACGATGGTAGAATTCTTCCCTTACCCGTTCCAAAACTTCTGGCGCGATTAAACGCATCTCTGCTCTAATTCTTGCCTTCAAATCTTCTAGATTGTCAGATCTGGTTACATAGACTTCTTTTTAAATCACCCCATAAGAAAAAATCTAAGGGTGTCATATCCGGGGAACGGTGCGGCCACTCTATAAATCCTCGCCGTCCTATCCACCTATTTGGAAATGCAACATTTAAGAACTCTCTTGCATTTCATGCAAAGTGGAGGGGGGGCTCCATCTTGTTGAAAACATATCCTTGGATCTACCATTAGTAGGAAATATTGTTTGCAGTTGTTGAATTAAAAATGTTTGGAGAAAATTTAAATAGAGGTCTCCATTTAAGTTGGCCTCAAAAAAGAATGGACCAAATATTCTGTCTCCTATTATTCCAGCCCAAACTTTCACTTTCCCTTTACGCTGTGAGTGACATTCAGCAATCCAGTGAGGATTTCGTCTGCATAATACCGGCAATTTTGACGATTAACCTAAAATGGAGGTTAGTTAATAGGACTTAATAGGTTTGGAGCTATGTTTCCCAAAGTGGTCGAAATCGAACCGAATGGTTGATTTCGACTTACATAGAGTCCTTGTCAACGAAAAAGGCATTTGGGGGTTCGTAAATAGGGATAAACTTACAATAATTGCAACAATTCATGAATATATGACATTGTACCTTACCATTTGAAGCCAAATGTTAATCAAAACAAGCGATCATTTGTTATCAGAACATCAGGTTAATCACTGTCATTAACAACATTATTTATGTTTCATTTTTAAAATTTTTGCAGTTGATATTTTTTCTCTGATTTATTTTGTCAAAATAAAAATATTCGTTTGATTCGGGTATGAATTTTAAGAAAGCTAAAATTGTTGCTTTGTTTTCGTCCAACAAAATATTCACAATGTGTAAGTTAATATTGCCCTAGTTTTTGTAATAAACAAAAAAAATACAAATCAGTCGTTCTACTGAAGGTATAAATAAAATTGTAGTTACTTTTTTGCAGCAAACCGTTCTACAAAAAAAAACCTTTTAATGTGAGAAGGAGTTTGACGTTAGACAGTTTAGTACAATTTAATATTATTAAGTAATCGGGGGTCTACTGCAAAAAAATCATCAAATGGTTGAAAGGACAAAAAGTTTGCAAAACTCTGCGAAGAATTCTACCATCGCACACACGGCAAAATGCAGTATTTAGGGTGACAAAAATATAATTTGAATATACGACAGCGTAACTTTCATTATTTTTGTATTAATGCACTCACAACAGAAGAAAAGTAACATTTCAAACATTTCTTGTATACAGAGGCTTCATTAGATCCGATACATAAGCAAACATCGACGATAATAATGTAATATGGAAAAACAATGATTGGACGAATTTATTTAAAATGCACAAATTTAGTTTTTAAAAAATGCTCTGATATGACACATTTTTTGCTTATATTTTGCCATAACGTATTTATTTTTTTATTGACACCTGTCAAAACATGACGTCATTAACATGTTTTTTAATAGCAACATAGATCTTGCGATATATCGTTAGAAAGCTCTCATCATACACAGTATAATCCTAAATTCTATTTCAAAATGGTGACCGTTCAAATGCCAAAAAAATCTTTATTTAACTAGCGGTATGTGACGAACTAGTTGTAGTTTTTACTTTCTATTAATTTAGTGGTTGTTTTGCCTAGTGCAAGTAACTAAATAAAAATATATTGCTTTTTTAAGAAAAAAAAATTTAAAATGTTTTTTAAAAATAAACTTTATTTACAATTTTGAACAAAATTGCTCCGAAATTTGGGATGACACGTATATTGTATAGGTAATAATATAAGTAATATTACTTACTTTATAGTTCAACAAAATCAGTGGGGTAATATCACTTAATCAATATAACAATATTTTGTCCATATATCAGTCACATATGAATTAAAGTTCTTGTAAAACATATCTACGAGTATTTCAAATTTATTCAGAGTCCACATCACTGTCGTTAATGGCTTCACTGTTGAACTGTCCTATATTATTATTTAAAAACTCGGGTATTTTCAACATATTCAAGACTTCTTGTGGGTAAACATTTTTTTGGTTTCGTGTTACTTTTCTGTATGCTGAAATAAGAGGATCCGAAGAAATAAGGAGCATGTGCAATATATCTGTATTGGTGTAAACTCTGGCTGTTTTTCGAGAATGATGGAGGCGAATGTTTTTTTATGCTTTGTGACTTGCCTCTAAAACATCCTCGGATAACTGTCCTATAGGCAAAGGAAGAGACTCAATAATATCGGCTCCGTGAATTAGTATTTTGTACACAGTGGCACTCATATTATACCACGGATATAAATTAATGTAAAGTTCGGCTGCCTCTAAACAATGAGATTTAAAATATTCCATCTTGATATTATGCCCACTTGCTAACACGCTCAGAATGTTTGAAAACTTCTTCAGAAGGTCACTATTTAAGCTTGTAATACTAGCAACTTTTTCAGGTTTTTGGTAGAATTTTCTAGCCGTGTTGCCGTCATTGCTGTTTCCACCTCCTTGTTTCGGCTGATCAACGACTAAACCCATTTCTTTGTAAAATTTTTTCAGATATAAAAATATGTTTTCTATTTTTTACGGTAAGTTTTGCTTCGGGTGTTCTAGCTTGCCACTGTTTAAGATTAAGAAGTTTGTATGCTACATGCGACAAAAGTTCATAAAATCTGAGATAACAATGAAGAACAGATTATCCAAATTTATAAGTGTTTGTATCGTAGTATCGGCAAAAACTGTAGGTAAGTCATTAATATCTCTAGGTGTGATTTTACAAAAATTGCACGTCTGCGTTGATGCGGTATCTGTCAGGACAGTACATGTTTTGCCATCAAGCGTCGTACACATAACAATGTGCTTAAAATTTAAGGCCTTCCCAGCAAAAGTGTCACTGCAGTTGGTTCCAATTTAGAGACTTGCGAGTCAACTAGGTCGTACTCTTTCTTCATATTAACGGAAGTTTCTTTTAGTAACTGAAATCCAATAGGACAGCAATACCGTGTGGAGGAGGCTTTTATATTTTAGGTACTATTGTGGATAATATAATGTTGGAATCGCCATATTGTGAACTTGATAAGTTTTGTTTGTAAATACTGTGCCCACCACTACCATCCAATCCCCATTTATACATAACATCAACAGTTGTTATATGAGATGGTACCAGTTCTAATACTTCTGATTGAACTTTAACTAAAGGTTGCACAGTCAAATCCAAAAGGTCTTGTAAAGGAATTCGAGCCTCAGTATCTGTAACTTTAATATTTTTAGCGTAACACTGTTTCTTAGCTTCAGAAATAACATTGTACGGAGGATAAATGTTTGCTGCTCTTCTCTTGGTTCCTTGTCGAATATCCGTATATTTTTCTTTTCCCAAACCGCAGTCTACGATTAAAGCCAAAGCTTCCTCCGGTTTATAAGTTAAAATAGAGGTTGATGGAGAATCATGAACCAATTTCATGTCTTTTAACTGTTGGGATGTTGAACGAACGGTTAATTCTACAACTTCCGCAGCTGATCTTTTACCAATTTTTACCAGGGATTTTTTTGTCGCAAAACATAATATTTCAGGACTGTTTTCTGACACTAGAGTGGTAACATTTCTTGATTTTGTTTGTTTGGAACAATCTTCAAATAGCTTTTTAGGTCTACCTTTTGTTTGATTCGATATTTCAAAGCTTCTCCGGTCAGTAACAGGTAACTGTTAGCTTGAAGCCATCTACCATTTTTTTCCACAAATCTGTCATATATTCGATGACTAGATTTCCATTTGAGAATACATTTAGATACAAAAAACTTGACAACATTTTTGACAATATTTTCGAAATTTTCAGCATTTTCCTTGTTGTTGTATTTTTCTAGTATATAACCAGTTAAGAAATTGATACATTTAGCTGATTTTAGGTTGAAAAACTTCTTTTGATAAAGTTTCAAAAATAATTCATTTTTCGTAATCTTAGAATCCGGGTTGTCTGTGTGACTCCCTGTAAGAGAAAAAAGATTCCTCAGAAAAGGCATCTTTCGGCACTCTCATTTTTTTATATCGTTATCTCAATACTATAAGCATACTTAATTTTAAAGAAACTCACAGTTACTTAGGGGTAGTTTGTAGGTAAACACTTAGGAAAATCGTAAAATATATTAAAAAATGTAACAAACATATGTCTTTAAAATTTCGTTCAAAAACTATATTTGCAAGGAGCAGGAATCCATGCATAATAAATTTAATTTGAATACCTATCGGTTTCGAATCCATGACCAAAACCTGTTCTAACTTGTCACAGAAATAATAACTACCACCCTACTTCTCACACTAGAAATTCAGTGAAACTGATAAGGCACTCTTGATATCAAAACATTTCACTTTAACTACAAATTGCCAAGACACAGTTACACCAGCTTGAAAAACCAATGCAGGAGCCGTTCGCAGGCGCAATTAAGAACATTTTTTTTGCAAAATTGATTCGCTCGGCGGTGATTGAATTTTGCACTTTTGTCATCTTAAATCCTGCATTTTGCCGTATGTGCATCGTTTGGGTCTATGCCCAATGATTGCCTAGAATAACGGTTAAATTCATTTGAGACATAAATAACTTTCTTTCAAACTTACTTGACCCTCTAAAGTAAACGCTGCTTCGTCAGAAAAAAGTATCCAATCTATTTCAATTTGTCGGTTGTCCAACGTAGCCATCATGACTTCGCAAAATTCTACCCTTCTATCTAAATCATCCTCCAATAACTCTTGTACTGTCTGAATTTTAAGCCAGAAGATTTATGATCTTTAACACTGTTTTATGATCAATATTAATTGGGTTTCCTTGATAACTCAAAAGGGTATCTAACGTAGTCTCATCTGATACTTTTGGGGTTCTTTTTCGAGGAACATGTCTTACATGACCCAAATCTCTAAATTGCTTTTCAATTTTGCTAACTGTACTTCGTTACAACGGAGGTAAATCTGGATGACATTCATGAAACAAAGCTGCAACTTCTTCTTGACTTCGTTTACCCGATCATCATCAGTGTTTCGATTTTTAACGTTTCAGTTAAATACATCTTTAAAAAATAATCAAAGATTTAAAAACTTTAAATTACTTTACACACAACGCAATTAACCATATGAAAAGCGTATGATGTAAAAAGTACCTTTGTTCGGGCGCAATATCAAAGAACTGTATAAAACTTTTACTTTTCTTCCGTAAAAATGCAAATACAAATAAAAGTTAATCTATTTATTTATTTACTAAACACTGTTTATACAGTGTTTGTATCGACATTTTGATAATTCGTTACTATGACAATACAAATTGCTAAGCACGGCCACCTACTTAAAACTTTTACTGGCCGTTCAAAGGATGGACTACTTCCATTTCACACACATTGTCTATTTCTGTTACGTCAATGCATATTCCTCGGCCAACCATGATGGATCCTGGTGTTGTTTTTTACATTGCACCATCGAGCTATATCTTAAGATACTAATACTTACTCCGTTTCCGCATTGCACTCATAAATTACTGTACATTAACACATCCCAGTAGGCTGTGGCCAGCAGCCATATTCATCCGCAATAACGTCAGTTTCGCGGCAAAAGAATTTAAGGAACTAGTCAATCCGGGTGCCGTCGACTGAAGAAACGCTGGTGTCTGGAATTATTGAAGGTTAATGCATTTGTTATGGAGCCAACGTATAAAGTATGTAAATCCTTGAAAAATGCATTGGCTTTTAAAAACAAACTTTAGCTACTGCGAGCAATGTGTGAAATAGTCATTCAGATTTGGGATATTTGAAGATCAGGATTCGTTTAATCGTGCCAGAAGTTTTAGAACGGGTAAGGGAAGAGCTTTACCATCGTTTGGGTCTATGCCGACAACTTAATGGGGCACAGTTTTAACAATTTTTAAGTGATATCCTTTGTGTAGCCATATAGAGTTGTTCCTACTTCGCGATTTATTGTTGGTAGGAAAGCAGCAGGTATTTCTTTTTTGTTCTTCTTCAGAGTTTCTGTACAAGTTAATCCTCTTTGTTTCGTGGCTTGCACCAACTCAATCGATGTGAACCAGTTGTCAAACGTTATTGACCTATTTGAACCAAAAAGTGGTTTTGTAAGTCGTAATACAGCTTGTGTAGGTTTATTGAATTTTTTTTCTTGGTCTGATAGTCCATTTCCATCAGAATTTTTACCCGTGTAAATATATGCGTTCAAAAGATAGTTGGTTCTGGCATCAGTGTAAGACATAATTTTTATCCCATATTTCACAGGCTTATTTGGGACATCGACCTCTAAATCCTACAAGCATTTCATCGATGCAAACTGATTTGCCTATGGAATAAGACGCCTGACAGTTTTTAATAAAAATATCGAAAATTTCTGATACTGGAGCGGCTGGATTTACTGCTTTTCTCACATCTCTGGTTTTTGGGTCATCAAACCTCAAACATGTAAGGAGAAAAGCACATCTTTTTTCAGACATAATACACCTGATAATTTCCTTACCAGTTCCATTGGTAGCAAATATTGTATCTAAATTTTCATTATTAGATCTGAATATGGATGTGAATGCTAAGAATTCCATGAAAGCGTAAAATTCAGCCATGTCGAGATCCCTAAGCGTTGGTGAATTTTAATTTTTATATTTAGCCCTCTATTTTTCTATTCTAACATTTGTCCACTTTAGAACTGTTTCAGATATGTCATCACTGAACAACAGCTTCCAAACTAAAAAGGGGTTAACCGCATCTCCTATATTTTTTGCTTGTCGTAAACCAGGTAACTGCAAAACTATGTTGTGCTGTGGCCGCCGCCCTCTATTTGACGTGGCAGGTTCTTTGGACCATTTAAATCGGATTTTTCCATAGTAATATTTTGAATTTCCTACACGTTGTTCCCTACTATTTTCCATAATTTCTCCACTGTCACTCCCTATGCTCCCAGTCTCTTCTCCGATCTCATACATATTCTCATCACCTACAACAAAACATAAAAAACTACACAAAATGTAGTATAAAATAAATATAAAAAAATGTTTTTTTGCAAAAGCGTTTACTTATAAACTATTAAACTGAAAAGTAAAAATAAATAAACTTGCATAAATACAAAGCTTTTAAAAATTTGCATATATTTTTTAAAAGCTTGAGGCTTTGTATCAAGTGTGATGATGTCCATGCCTCTAACTTTTAAGAAAATATTCAAATTTTTAAAAGCTCTCTTATATTAATTTTTACTTTTCAGTTCGATAGTTTATAAATAACAGCTTTTCTTAAATTTTTTTCATTTATTTTATGTTGTATTTTTTTAGCATCATTTTTTAAGCACTCTGTATACGACATTCACGATTGGACACAATACTATTGTATTGTCATCGGGTTTATGTACGTATATCAAATTACAGTCAATTCAAATAACGGGAAACGCTTCAAAAGTTACTGCAAGATTTGACCCAAACATACCAAGATACTAACTAACTAACCAACTATCTATCATAGAAGCGATGTTAAAAGCTTTTAATTATTTAAAAATATTTGTTACTTTCAACTTCAGATTCCGAGTCATGATGGCTCTGTATAGCAAAATTCTCACTATTCGTCACTATTTTGAAGTCGAACTACTTAGTAAATTTGGTCGCTCCTGGGGTTTTTAGTTGTTTTATAGTTTACATTTAGTTTACCTAGGTGTATCTTCTATAACACGGCCGTCAATAAAATCTTCATGCACTAACCTAGCCAACAGTTGCACGGCCCCCAAAATATTTCTGCGCATGTCTCGAAATTCGAATTCGTTATTGGTCTGTTTGGACATTTATAAATGTCCTATCGGAAGTCAATATTGCTATTTGACTTTGGGCTCAGCGATTGGATGGAATTAGCAGTTTGAGCTGGCCCAATTCTATAAAGAGGCCCTGAGAGCAAGTGATTCGGGCATCAGTTTTAAAAGATATAAGGCTAGCTATATCTTTGGTCTATATGTAACGTAATATAAAATACATGAACTATATTTTGTAATGGCTGGGCGTCGACTTCAAAATATATATATTTAAGGAATAAATAAAATATTATTTTTTACACTTTAGCGTTTTTTTTTAAGTCGGCTCTATTTTTTTTGTAAAAATTTGTGTTCTGCTATAAAAAGGGGATAAACTTCTTAAAAATACAAATATATTTTAATTCCCTAAGGTTTTGCATAAAAAAGGCAAAGCAAGGCAAATTTATTTTCTTTTTTTGCTTATCAATTTTTCTTTATACAGGTTGTCCCAAACTGATTTAGCCAGGCTCTAGTTCCCAAACCGCTTCAGATATTTAGTTGGAATCAAAACTAGAATTTCTAGCTATGAGGATACTTTAAAATGACTTCGAAGACAAATGTTTGGAAAAAAATAGTCCCAAAAAATTCGACCCTAACCTTAAAATTTTAAACGACACGCTGTATATTTTTTTACATAATTTTGTAGGATTGTAAATTCCCTATTCAGCACTTTTTTCCGATTAAAAATCGGTTAAGAAATAGCTTAGAAAATTAACATTTTATCTTCCGAACAAGTTAGTCATGGGGTAAATTAAAAATTCGCTTAAAACAAAACAAGAAAATTACAATTATTTTTTATTTTACAGATTATCTACGGTAATAAATGTTCAAATTGTAAACCTTCAGCGGCAACGCAAGCTTCAAATCTTGTCAAAAGGTTTCGCGTACATGTAGCAATTATCATTTGTGGCGTTAATCTGCGACAGGCATTTCTAATTTTATTCTTCAAGTCCTCTACGTTATTGGATTTACTTAAATATACCATATCTTTTAAGGTTCCCCACAAGAAAAGATCTAAGGGGGAAGATCAGGCGAACGTGCAGGCCACCTGATTACGGGAGAAGCATTTGCGATGAAATTAGCCTCAAACCCGTTCTGGAGAAATTCAGTAACTATGTGAGCATTATGAGTAGGTGCTCCATCTTGCTGCCACCACATTTGTTGTGTTTCAGCCAACGGAATTTCTTCTAGAAGTTGAGGTAAAACGTGTTGTAGAAAGTGCAGGTACCTTTCTCCCGTTAAAGTCTCTTCATAAAAATAGGGTCCATTGATCCTTCCACTAAATAATCCACACCAAACTTTGACACTCTATGCGTTGAAATCTAGTCTCGATTACCCAATGTGGATTAACTGGAGACCAATAATTGGAATTATGCCTGTTAATGAGACCATTATTGTAGAACTTGGCTTCATCACTCCACAATATTTTAGTTAAAAAGGCTGGATCGTCTTCAATTTTAACTAATATACTTGCAATAAATTGCAGGCGTCTGTCAGTGTCACCTGGAAAGAGTCCTTGCACCAGATGAACTTTATAAGGATGATACTTAAAGTCTTGTAAAATACGCTCAACAGAACTTCTTGTTATATTAAGTTCTTCAGAGAGTTTCCGAAATGACACATGAGGATTGAAATGTACATATGCTAAAACATTTATAACATTTTCTTCATTACGTACCGATCTTCTGGAATTATTGCGATTCCCAGTCGGGAAATGTCCTTGCCTCAGGATGCGTTCTAGGTTCACAACTGTATTTTCATTTGGCGTTGGACAATTAGGAAAACGAATGCGATATACAGCTCTTCTTTTATTTTTTAAGCACTCACCGTAAATTAGAATCATATCAACGTATTCCTCTGCAGTAAACAAACTTGGCATTTTACCACGAAATTGGCAGGGATAATAAAGAACCTCACTTGCACTCTCATTTAGTTCAATATCACAAGTGTCAAAAATGTTTTGTTTTTGTTTTATCGAATCATGGCTAACTTGATATTGTTTTCTTTTCTTTTAAGTGGATTTTTAATTTACCCCATGTCTAACTTGATAGGAAGATAAAATGTTTATTTTCTAAGCTGTTTCTTAACTGACTTTCAATCGGAAAAAAGCACTGAATAGGGAATTTACAATCCTACACAATTATATAAAAAAATATACAGGATGGCCTTTAAAATTTTAAGGTTAGGGTCGAACTTTTTGGGATGTTTTTTTTCAACACATTTTTCTTCGATGTCATATTGAAGTATCCTCATAGCTACAAATTCTAGTTTTTATTTCAACTAAATATCTCAAACGGTTTGGGAACTATAGCTTGGCTAAATAAGTTTGATACACCCTGTATAGGGTTACACTAAGGAGATAAAACGAAATTAAAAAGTGTTTTTTCATCGTTATATGACACAAGTCAAATTTTGTTTTTGGCACATAAACCTCAACTTGACAAAACTATTATATACGAATAGAGGGAAGTAGTGTGTTTGCCAAAACACATAGTAGTAACTGTTCCTACTATATTCATACAACCATACTATTTCCATTATTTTAATACAATCAAATAATACAAAATATGTAAAAAAGAAAATTAACCAATCCAGTTCAGTGCAATTGATGGTTAGGTTTGTGTTATTAATCATGGATCTAATAATATTTTATTAGTTAATTAAAGCTTTATTTCGCCAGTAGAATGAATTTATTATGTTGGGTGTACAAGCGCGGAACGTTTTGTCGATATTGGTAAGCCCCACAACACTATAATCATTTTCACCTAATTCTAAGCTTTGTAGACATTTTCAATATTGCGCTTAGGCAAAATGTATTAAATTACCCATTAATAAGTTTCATAATTATTACACTAGGTACAAAGTTTGTTCTTGTTGTGGATTCTGAACGCCTGTGAATATTAATAATTAAATAAATTGAAAATTACTTCCAGATTTTGGTCCAGAATAAAATTAAATCCAATATAGCATTGTTTCACTTTACACAATTTTACGCGCCATGCTTATTGACAGTATTTGCTGCTTTTAATTGGATTTTTTTAGTAATTTAACTCATAACATTATTATAATTGTAAAAAAGTACCCTGCGATATTTTCGTATATGTTTAGTAGTTCGGAATCTGAGATATTGCTAAAAATATTTCTAACTCTCTGTTCATTTGGCTTTGATCCCAAACTTTCCTCCTGACGAATTTTCATTAAATTACGACAGAAAGAAAATTAAAACAAGAAAATTTATATCCACATATTTATCCACACACTTAAATACGTCCGGTGTTTAACTACATCTACTTATTGTTTCGATTATTGCGAGATTACTATTATAGCCTATTAAAAATGAATATTTTAGGAAAATAACTTACTAATTGGTCTTATCAGCTAATTTTTGCCTATAAAATTTGTTTCTTGCAACAATTTCTCTTCCGTTTTGCTCTCAAAACAATTGACATTTGGCCCCAATAAGAAAACATGTTTATGCTTATATTCATACATGATTCATAGTCATATGACAAGAAAAAAGACACCTTATACAGGTTCATGATTTATATTTCGCCACCCATTTTTAGGGTTTATTCTTGTAGATACAAAAAAAATAATAATTACAAAAGTTATATGGATTTCGGGGAACTTCCTAGAAACAATAACTTTGAATATATAGGTTGAATCAGAAACTAGAAGCGTAGCAAATTTTGTTTTTTTAAATGAAATGCCCTGTATATTTTTAATTTTTTAGATTCTTATTATTCTCTTTTCAAAAATGTGTGATATGTTTATACTTGAATCGATAATTTTTGAGATATTCGACTTTAAAATTCCCTCTTTCCTAGTTAATTTACCTGAAATCGTGTCCAAGATGTCTTGCTGGTACTGACATTGTCAGATTATCACTATCATTTAACTTGTCTATGTTAGTTTTACGCAAAAAAATGGGCTATTCCATTGAAGACAAAATTAAATATAAAACGCTTATATTATGCCAATAATAGAAACCCTACTCATACTCAAAATGAGTATCATAGGCCATTTCCCGGTATTATCATCCCAACACGAGGCACAATAAGATATATAGTAAACCAAAAGTTCAGATAGAAGAAGAACTACAAATCGAAACGAAAACTTTGAGTTATGCGTGTTGCTATTTTTTACAGGAAAATTATGTTGTTAGTTTTTTATATTTATATTATTATATCTTGTTCTTTTTGTTGCAGACAATCCTGAACGACCAATTACTGATGCAGCGATTTATTTTCAAAAATCATTTGGCAAAATTCCACAAACTCTTCATCGTTATAATTATCACCCATACAAAATTTCTACCCGTTCATGGTCTAACTGAAGACCATAAACGACAAAGATTAATTTTTTTGTCAAGAAATTTTAAGAAGATGTTTATTACATCCGCTCTTTTTACACAATATACTTTTTACCGATGAAGCTACATTTAATACTAATGGTATGTTTAATCGCCCCAATAAACATTTCTGGGCGACAAACAGTCTTCACAAAATTCAAGTAGTCAAAATTCAAGGACGAAAAAGTTTAAATGTTGTAGCATTCTAAAAAATAAGGTTATCGGACCAATCTCTTTCCGTGAAAAGGTTACTGGTGTCAGATATTTCCAGTATCTGGAAAATGATATAGAACAGCAGTTAGATACCATTCCTTTAAATCAGAGATTTACATTCATTTGGCAACAGGATGGCGCTCCAGCGCACAACGTTTTAAAATGTTACTCAATTTTTGAGACCTGACGTAGCTTGACGCATATGGCGTAATCTAAAAAACAAAATTTACTACAATTGACTCGAAAATATAGCTGTATTCGAACAGAGAATTAGAAAAAAAATTGCAAGATTAAACGAAAATCACTCTGATTTTATTTTTAACCAAATTAATTGTAAATTATTACAAAATATTGAAAGGTGCTTCGCTAACTAAGGAGGTCATGTGACCAACTAGAATTTATGGTTCTAATTTTATTTGAAATGTTTTCTTTCCTTTTATACATTTTCATTTAGTATTTATTGTTCATAATAAAATATTTCTTTACTTACAAAAAAAATTAATCATTTTTTTACATTATCATCAAGACACCTTAGACACGATTTCACCTAAATTAATTAGGATATTATATGTTGAATTTTGAAGGGGGAAATTTTGAAGTAGAATAGCTCAAAAACTACCGATCCAAGTATAGACCTATTAACATTTTTGGAAAGGGAATAATAATGAAAATCTAAAAAATCAAAAATATACAGGGCATTTCATTTAAAAAACTAAAATTTGGTATGGTACTAGTTTCTGACTCACCCTGTAAATTCAAAATTATTTTTTATGGGAAGTTCCCTGAAATCCATATAATTTCTGTATTTATTATTTTTTGCTATCTACAAAAATAATCCCTGAAAATGAGTGGCGAAATATAAATGATGACCCTGTACATCCATATAGGTATATGAAAAAAAAATTAAAATTGGAAGTTTTTTGGTTCTATGTGGTAAGATAAATATTGTATATTTGAAAAGTCTAATTGTAACAGAAAAATGCTTGGGTGTGAGGATCTAAAAAAAACCCCGGTCACTCAACTGAGTCCGATGGAGCCTAGATTTGATAATTATCCATGATGAACCAAAGAAGAAGAATATTACTCTATTTTAATTTGCGATATAAAACTTTCATAATAAAAATGGCACTGGCAAATTCGCTTTTATTTTAAATGTGTTTGTTTTTTACAGGTAAGTCAAAATTAAAGAAAATTCACCAGGACGGCGGATGTATGACAACCTAGGCACATCCGTAAGTAAGTATACCATGCATATATCAATTTTTAGTCGACATCTTACAACTCTACCTAGTTAGGTTATTTTAGAATAAAAGTAAGGAAATTTATTGTGACACCTTCCCAGACAAATCTAACTCTTCTCTAATTGTTAGGTTCTCGGGCTGTAAATCCTGTCAGTTGCGGGGCACTCACACAGTACACTTCGTCTTCCTTGCTACATGCATACAATAGCAACAACATATACAATCCGGTATTTGTTCATCTCCTGCTCTTATTAAAAAAAGCTTTGTATCATGTTTTTTTAAATACAACAGGGATTAAAGACCTGCGTGAGACAGCCCCAGCAGTTCAAACTAATCTTGACTTTCTTAATTACTCGGAAACCCCACGCAAAACATCAAAGAATCTATCACGGAAAACCCCAAACCAATATCTTCAACCGTTTAAAATTAGATTAGAACCTAAAGATGAGGTCCGCCTATGATATAGGTAACCTCCTCTGAGAACACCCTAGGTTTATCCAAATTTAATGCCTACATCTTTAAGAGAGTAAAAACAATTTTGGAAGCCTTAATTACAAAAAAGTTATTGGAAGGCAAAACGCAACTGTGTCTGTGTGAGAGATCATACATTTAAATATAATTAAAATTAGAAACTTAGCCACAATAAAATAATAATGCAAGTTCTATTTTCAACATTAAATTAAAAGTATTAATAGCTTATTGAGCATTTCTTGCTTTTTAAGAATTATTTTTCTTTTAATTTTTTGATTACTAATAGTTTCAGACTTATTTCCAAAAAACCAAACTCCTGTTTTTTTTTAAATCTTAAAATTGTTAATAACTTTTGAAATTGTTTATGGTTTAAGGGTTTGAAACTTCTGCACATTTTTCTACAGGTAACTGCTAATCCTTTCTCATATTTTTACAAGCAGTAGCAAGAATAACACCATTTTGAGTATGTGAACTAGACTTACGAACCGATGGCTTTGAATGAATGTAACCTTTCCTTTCTGTGTGAAGAAACTCTACAAAAAGACGGAATAACTCGAAATAATTAAAATACTTTGAAAAGAAAATTCAGGTGAATCCAGATTATCATTTAATCCATCTGTTATACGTAGTCACTTTAATGCCTTGTGTGGCCCTAAAAATGCGTAAAGCCGGCAAACCACTGTCCGTCGCAGTGCACCCGACAAACTCATTAAATAAATAGAATATCTGAAACGTGCTATTCCTGACCGCTGTTTTACTAATTAGCCATGCTTATTAAGCTTAAACATCAGTGTTATTGAATTGTATTAGGACTATTTAATAGTGTTACACATAAAATTCTACAAGCGGTTATGAAATCCAATAATCATAATGGATAACGGATAATTTAAGCCGGTTACATTTTAAATTAATTACGCTTTTCGGACTTCTCTGTTTTAATTATTACAATATTTCAATGAATAAATACCACCTATTGTTTCCAGGCTATAAACTAAAAGTTTATTATGTGTAAAATTGTAACTGATGTTAGATTAATTTATTCAACTGTTCCTAATATATCTATACAAATACAGATAAAAACCATAATTGAAGCGTTTTATCACCCCTGCTTCTAATAGCCATCAGTATATTTTTACTTAAGTATTATAATCGTGGAAAAATTATCCTCCTTGATTTCTGCAGATCTTTGCGTTTTAAGGTCGCTATACCCTTTTGTCATGAAAAACTATCGCATCTACAAATAAATTTAAACTCGAATTAAAAAACGTATTAACAGCTGATGAATTTTATTCCGTAAACGAATTTGTCGTTTATTTGGAGAACCTCATATAATGTGTTCGACTAGTATCATTTACGAGCAATTTTTGAATTAATAACCCTAACCAGCCATTCTTAAATTTGACTAACGCTTTGTAAGTTTGTGAATTGAAAATTGACTAGTTTGTATATTAATTAGTTAAGTATATATGACTACTTCGTATACTAAATAGTTAAGTATATGTGTGATGTAGTTTGTTGATATATGTCATGTGCTGAAGCACAATTTTATTATTTCTAGATTTTAATATTATACACCTATGACTATTTAGTAACGCGATCTCGGGTTTACCGTTTTGGAAGTATTTTCTTCAAATAAGTAATCCGCAGAGTTGCCAAATTTTTGCATGTTTTCAATTTTCTCTTTATTTTTAAATGGACACCCCGTTCACTAACATAGACCTAAAGAGGTTGCTTAAAGAAGAGTTCAACGATATATAACAATAAGTGGTTGCGCCTTATCGTTTCAAAATTATTAGGTGATTTCGACCTATTTTGGATTACGGATGCCAGTTTTATGGATGAGCTGCAGGAACACGTTTAAACAAAATCGAAGTAACTATAAACAAATGTTTAAGACAATTTGTAGGATTTTTGAAAAGTACGCCTATTCCTATTATGGAAGCACAAAACAACAGAATAATCTCTCTCGCTAAGAAGACATTACCTTTGCGACAAATTAGTATTAAAAATTACTTCTAAATCTAGTGACTTAAAAAGAAAAATTTATACTCTAAGAATACTTAATTACGGCCACTCCTACTGGAAAGGTAAAAAAGTCCTCTATTAGTACAAAGTTATTCTGGGGTACTCCATATGAAAGAAAATGTTTACAAATCTAAAATATTTCCATATTTTCAACTTCATGACAACACAAAAGATATACCAAAAATCATCATTAAACCGCATAAAACAAAGATCCCTTAATAAAAAAAAACTTAATATTGGAAGATACAGCCACTATTTGGTGAAACTGGTTTTATTATGTTTATAGACAGCAGAAGCCCTTTAGAAGCTATCACTAACCGTAAACATAAAGTTTCTGCCAATTACATAATAAAAGATACTTTAAATAAAGATTTCAACAAAAATGTAACACTGGTCTCGATAAAAGCTCACATTATAGTCTCAGCCAACGAGGTTGTAGATAGACTGGCCAGAGATGCAACAAAGTTTTCAGCCTTTGCTAATAATTTCTAAATCCCTTTCAGAGGTATTTTTAGAAACACATGCAAGATAACTACCAGGGGCAATTTCACCAATCAGATAGGGGTACTATTTTAAGAACCTCTTTCCAGAATTATGGAATAAATCTTGTTTTTTGCAGAAACTAATAAAAATTTCATTAGGATTATCTTCCGCATTAGAAATCAACATGTACTTTGCCCAAAATATATGAAAAAAATTGGTCTATTTGACCCGGAACTTCCCTCGTTCTTTCCTTTTATTAGGACTGTGAAGTGTGACCTATTTTAGTTTAGTGCATAGTCATTTAGTAACACATATATACTGTCTTTTAAAACATTTTTATTCGTCGCTATTTTGTTAGATCATATTGGATTCCTACCAATATTTTACCAGTTTCTACCTGTGCCACACTTGATTTTTGGGCATAATTGAAAATAAATTCAATAAATAGTTTTTATATTAACACACTCGGTCGTTTTGTTATGTTATATTAAATTCGTACCAGTTTATCCCTATATCATAATTTTTTTGCAAAATTTAAAGTCTATTGAATAAGATTTTTTACGTTGATTTAAAAAATAAATATTTAGCCGTCGTTTCACACTTAATGCTTGCACAACATTATTAATTGATCTAATAGGTAGTGCTTTCAGTTTTAATTTTTTTAAGGTTTCACTAGGCCGCCATCTTATTCCGGCATATTGGATTTTTACCAGACTATTACCAGGTCATACCCATATGACCCTTAATTTTTGACCAAAATTTAAGTTACTCTGATAAGTATAGATTTTAAGCTGTGCCGTGAACTGACAGACAGACAAACGAACCGACGGGATTGATAAAACATAAACCTGAGATGATGATATTTTCACGATAACAAATATTATATTTAGCAGCTATTTTGTTCCGTCAACTTGAATTAGTACCACAGTTTCACTAGTTCATCGGTATGACATTTATTTATGGCACACATTTTGAAATCAATCCATTAAGTTTTTCAGACTGAATTTTTAAATATTTTACTAAGCCGCCATTTTGATCCGGCTTGTTGAATTCGTATCAAAATTTGATTAGTGAATTTCTACGTAATACTTGATTGTTGTGCAGATAAATTGGGTAAGTATTTTTATAGTAATAATTTTTTTAACATTTCACTTGACCGCCATTTTGTTTTGCCATATTGGATTTTTATCAAAATGTTACCAGATCATCCCCATATGACCTTAATTGTTAACGGAAATTTGAAGTTAATCAGGCAAACAATTTTTAAGCTATGTCGTGACAGACAGCCAAACCGACAGACTGACCGACGAAATTGATAAAGCATATTTTTTTGGCATCTAAAACGAGAAGATATGTAAAATTTGAGAGGGTAATTTTTTCACGGTTACAAATATTTGATTTAGCCGCCATTTTGTTCGCCCATTTTGAATTATTACCTCGGTTTTATTACTTCCTGAAATTTTAAACTGAATTTTTAAATAATTCACTCAGCCGTCATTTTGTTTCGCCAATTTGGATTCATCCCAAAATGTTAACAGTTGATTCCTATATAATACTTGAGATAATTGTGTAAACAGTTTTTTAGTAGTATTTTTTTTAATATTCCACTAGGCCGCCATCTTAAATTAATACCACAGTTTTACTAGTTTATCTGTATACCTCAATTATTTATGGCACACAATTTCAAATCAGGCCCTTATGTGGTTGTTCAAGCTGATTTTTTAAATATTTTACCAAACCGCCAGGTTATTTCCATGTGACTTTTAATTTTGGAACATTTGAAGTTAATCGGGTAAGTAGTTTTTTAGCTATGCCACGAATAGACAGACCGACAGACCGATAGACAGACAGACAGACGGTTTTGAGAAAACTTGTTTTTCGGTATTTAGGGACCCTGAAACGTAACCATCTGAAAAAATCTCGGAGGGGGATTTTTTGTGATTACAAGACTCCCTTTTACTAGGGAAGTAAAAATTAGATTAAGTAAAGGCAGAAATTGTGAATGTGTTGAAATAGGTCACCTGGAGCATTATACTTTAGGATGTTCTAGACATAACATATATATAGATAGATTGTAAACTAACCTGAGTAATCATGTACAATTTCTTTCAACTTGAACAAGTATTGATCGCGTCAGAAAATATCAATATCTATAAAGCGTTATATAAGTTTCTTACGTATAGAAATATTAAGTTATAGACAAAAAAACAAACAAAAAACAAAAGAAAAAATATAAATAAAAAATATATTTCAAAAAATATGTTTTAAATAACTTAAAATAAAAAAAAGAAAATATAAATATGCAATAAGTATGGAATGGAAGAACAAGTTTTCCATTCCCGTCGTCATATTCAAAGGTCATATGGGATGAAATGGTATTATTTTGGTAAAAATCCAATATAGCGGAATAAAAAAAAACTGCTTGCCGAATGGACCTCAAATTTTGCACTAAATCAGTGAGTGTGATAGTGATAAACTAGCAAAAGTGTAGTAGAACAGCATGGCGCACATCGGATCATTCCTGAATTTGTCAAAGATGACGCAACAACGAAATATGGCATTATTAAGTGTTACATTACGGATTGTGCCAAGTGCCAGAAAAGTCTGGCTTATTTCTCCTAGTAAATCTGACCGGAGGATTCAGAAAATTACAGAAAAATCCGGTTAGCACGGCAAGGGGCGTTGATTATGATAACTGCTTTTTATAGATCTAGTTACTTAAAGCTCCAATAATTATCTCAATGATTGTCTTCCGATTTCTCTGTTTGTGTTTTTTTGCATATTTATATTTTCTTTTTTTTTTTGTCTTAATTTAAAATATTTTTTATTTATATTTTTCTTTTGTTTTTTGTTATTTTTTTGTCTATAATTTATTATTTCTATTCGTAAGAAACTTATATAATCCTTTATAGATATTGATACTTTCTGACGCGATCAATACTTCTAAGTTGAAAGAAATTGTGGATGATTACTCAGGTTAGTTTATATATATATATATATATATATATATATATATATATATATATATATATATATATATATATAATGTGTTTTCATTCCGGGTGTACATCCGTTCACTACTGTCGTTCTGAAAAGAACAGTTTTGCTGACGTTTCGCCAAAATCACATTTGGCATTTTCGAAGCTTTCTTTCTCGCGTCCGAATAGAGACTGAAGTGTTGGTGACTGCGACGCTTCCTTTTATACGCCCACTCGGGGCCGAAGGTTATATCCGCGCAGGCGTTGGTCGTTATTTATGTTTTCCGGATGGTGCTGTTGTTGTTGCGCTAATTGCGCTTGAGTTTTTGCGATTTTAGGTTTGTCGATTATTGTCTTCCATACTGTTGGTAGTTTTAATGATTGGTCCCTTTTATTCAAATCACCTTGTTTTTCAATTTCTATAGCTTCTCGGATTATTCTGGTCTTATAATTTTCTATATTGGCAATCTACCTACACCCATCGAAATTTATTTTATGGCCGCTTTCCTGATGATGTAGGAATAAAGCTGAGGTTGTTTGTTTATTTCTGATGCTGAGTTTATGCTCTTCCACTCTTGCTGATATTCGCCTGTTAGTTTGCCCCACGTACAGCTTTTCACAGTCCTGGCACGGAATACTGTATACTCCGTGGTTTTCCAGTTTGATTTTATCTTTTGGATTTCCGAGTAGTTTACCTATAGTTGTTTGTGGCTTGTGTATTGTTTGTATGTTGTGTTTCCTAAGAATTGTTCCGATTCTGTCTGTTGTGCCTTTTACATATGGTAAGACTACTCGTTGCTTTCCCGGTTCATAATTTTTGTTGTTCGTTGTTCGGGAAACCTGTGCATTAATAGCTTTCTCTATGGTGCGATTTGTGTAGCCATTTTTCTTTAAAGCCCTAGATATTACCTTAAGTTCGTTTTGTCTCGTCTGTGTTTCAGTTAATCGCACGGATCTGGATATTAGAGTATTTGCCACAACTTGAATTTGTGCTGGGTGATGATGTGATTTTGCATTTAAATATCTGTCTGTATGTGTTGGTTTTCTATACACGGTGTATTCGAAATGTCCGTTTTGCAGTTTTGTGACCAAAAGATCTAAAAATGGTAGTTTGTTGTTTTCCTCTGACTCTAGAGTAAATTGTATTCTGGGGTGGATTGAATTTACGTGAGTCAGAAATTTTTCGAGCTCTGCACGACCATGTTGTCATCATGTCATCCACATAACGAATCAACAATTTGGGCTTTAAAGTTGCTTTCTCAAGAGCTTCTTTCTCGGAATATATCATAAATAAATTAGCGACTACTGGTGATAGCGAGGATCCCATTGGAGCACCATCCATTTGTTTATACATTTGCCCGTTGAATGAAAAATAAGTATTTTTGAGGCAATGCTCCGAGAGTTGTATCATGTGTGCCTGGAAATCTTCGTTCATAGCAATCTTGTCCAATGCTTCGTCGATGGGAATACTGGGATATAAAGATTTGACATCTAGACTTGCTATGATGTCGTTTTTTTTCAAGGACGATTTCTCGTATAATTCGAGTGAAATGCTCCGAGTTTTTTACAAATGAATCAGCCTTTTCTACAGTTGGTTGCATAATTTCAGAAAGGTATTTGTCCAGTTTTTGTAGCGGCGAATTAACAGCACTAACAATAGGTCTGATGGACGACCCTGGCTCGACTTTTCCGTGGTATGATTTTTTGTTGAATTTCGGGGTTTATTGGTGAACTTGGTTTATTGGTTAACATTTTAAACTGAATTTTTAAATAATTCACTCAGCCGTCATTTTGTTTCGCCAATTTGGATTCATCCCAAAATGTTAACAGTTGATTCCTATATAATACTTGAGATAATTGTGTAAACAGTTTTTTAGTAGTATTTTTTTTTAATATTCCACTAGGCCGCCATCTTAAATTAATACCACAGTTTTACTAGTTTATCTGTATACCTCAATTATTTATGGCACACAATTTCAAATCAGGCCCTTATGTGGTTGTTCAAGCTCATTTTTTAAATATTTTACCAAACCGCCAGGTTATTTCCATGTGACTTTTAATTTTGGAACATTTGAAGTTAACCGGGTAAGTAGTTTTTTAGCTATGCCACGAATAGACAGACCGACAGACCGACAGACCGATAGACAGACAGACAGACGGTTTTGAGAAAACTTGTTTTTCGGTATTTAGGGACCCTGAAACGTAACCATCTGAAAAAATCTCGGAGGGTGATTTTTTGTGATTACAAGACTCCCTTTTACGAGGGAAGTAAAAATTAGATTAAGTAAAGGCAGAAATTGTGAATGTGTTGAAATAGGTCACCTGGAGCATTATACTTTAGGATGTTCTAGACATAACATATATATAGATAGATTGTAAACTAACCTGAGTAATCATGTACAATTTCTTTCAACTTGAACAAGTATTGATCGCGTCAGAAAATATCAATATCTATAAAGCGTTATATAAGTTTCTTACGTATAGAAATATTAAGTTATAGACAAAAAAACAAACAAAAAACAAAAGAAAAAATATAAATAAAAAATATATTTCAAAAAAGTTGTCGTGTCCCTTGGAACGGGCCTATAACAATTATCTTGTAGGATATCCTGCATTTTTTGTACGTAATCTTGAGTATTCATAACCACAGTTGCGTTTCCTTTATCTGCTGGAAGGATTGTGATGTCTTTATTTTTTCGAAGGTTTATTAAGGCCCTTTGTTCAGTGGCATTTAGGTTTTGTTTTGGTGTTTTGCTTGATCTTAAAATTCTTGCCACCTCTTGTCGAATCTCCTCTGCTTCCTCAGAGGAGTCAAGAACAGCTTCCACTCCAGCTATTATTTCTTCTTTAGGGATTTCCTTAGGAGATATCGTAAAATTAAAACCCTTACTCAGTACGGATTTTTCAGTTTCTGAGAGACTGTAGGATGATATATTATGTACTAATTTCTCGACGTCTACTGATGATCTTTGTGGCTGACTCGACTTTCTTAGAAGATTGTCATACTTTTTCGAAAGTTTATCTGTCTAAATATTCTTATTTGATTCTGTCCGCCAAAAAGCCAAAGTTTCTATGCGATTCCACAATAAAGGGTGAATGATGTTACTTAGTTTAATGTGTAACTTTAAAAGTTCTTTCTCTGTCTCGGCTAGTTGTTTTCTAGTTTGATGGATTTGTTTTTTAATAATGCCTTACTAGCATTTTGAAGTATGGTGTTAGTTTTTCTAGTTTTAGTATGATAAGACAACCGTGTAAAAGTAGGAAGTAAATCGCTGTCACGACACTTAATTTGAAGGTTAGATCACACGACAGTAGTGAACGGATGTACACCCGGAATGAAAACACGTTGTATTTTTCCATCCGTGAAGGAGTAAAAATCAACATATATATATATATATATATATATATATATATATATATATATATATATATATATATATATATATATATATACATGTTTTGTCTAGAACGTCCTAAAATATAATGCTCCAGGTGACCTGTTTCAACACATTCACAATTTTTGCCATTAATTAATCTAATTTTTACTTCCCTCGTAAAAGAGAAGTATTGTAATCATACAAAAATCATCTTCCGAGATTTTTTCAGATCATTACGTTTCAGAGTTCGTAAATACCGAAAAACATGTGTTCTCAATACCGACTGTCTGTCTGTCTGTCGGTCTATCTATTCGTGACATAGCTAAAAAACTACTTATTGACTTCAAATTTTGGTCAAAAATTAATATGGGATGACCTGGCGGCTTAGTAAAATATTTAAAAAATCAGCTTGAACAACCACTTGAGGGTCTGATTTCAAATTGTGTGCCATAAATAATTGCGATATACAAATAAACTAGTAAAACTGTGGTATTAATTTAAGATGGCGGAACAAAATGGCAGCTAAATAAAATATCTGTAATCGTTAATAAATCGCCTTCTCAGGTTTTACATATCTTCACGTTTTAGAATCTCTTAATGCCAAAAAATATATTTTATCAATTCGGTCGCTCTGTCTGTCGGTTTGTTTGTCTATCTGTCAGTTCACGGCATAGCTTAAAAACTACTTACCCGATTGATTTCAAATTTTGGATAAAATTAAGGACGTGGCATAGCTAAAAAACTACTTATTGACTTCAAATTTTGGTCAAAAATTAATATGGGATGACCTGGCGGCTTAGTAAAATATTTAAAAAATCAGCTTGAACAACCACTTGAGGGTCTGATTTCAAATTGTGTGCCATAAATAATTGCGATATACAAATAAACTAGTAAAACTGTGGTATTAATTTAAGATGGCGGAACAAAATGGCAGCTAAATGAAATATCTGTAATCGTTAATAAATAGCCCTCTCAGGTTTTACATATCTTCACGTTTTAGAATCTCTTAATGCCAAAAAATATATTTTATCAATTCGGTCGCTCTGTCTGTCGGTTTGTTTGTCTATCTGTCAGTTCACGGCATAGCTTAAAAACTACTTACCCGATTGATTTCAAATTTTGGATAAAATTAAGGACGTGGCATAGCTAAAAAACTACTTATTGACTTCAAATTTTGGTCAAAAATTAATATGGGATGACCTGGCGGCTTAGTAAAATATTTAAAAAATCAGCTTGAACAACCACTTGAGGGTCTGATTTCAAATTGTGTGCCATAAATAATTGCGATATACAAATAAACTAGTAAAACTGTGGTATTAATTTAAGATGGCGGAACAAAATGGCAGCTAAATGAAATATCTGTAATCGTTAATAAATCGCCCTCTCAGGTTTTACATATCTTCACGTTTTAGAATCTCTTAATGCCAAAAAATATATTTTATCAATTCGGTCGCTCTGTCTGTCGGTTTGTTTGTCTATCTGTCAGTTCACGGCATAGCTTAAAAACTACTTACCCGATTGATTTCAAATTTTGGATAAAATTAAGGACCATATGGGGATGACCTGGTAATAATTTGGTAAAAATACAATTTGGCAAAACAAAATGACGGCCTAATGTAATATTAAAAAACATACTACTAAAAACTGATTATACAATTTATCTCAAATTTTGCACAAAATCAAGTATTATATAGAAGTCAAGTGATAATAATTTGGGATGAATCTAAAATGGCGTCTTAGAAAATTATTTAAAAATTTAGTCTGAAAAACTATTATACAGATGAACTAATAAACCTGTGGCACTAACTCAAGATGGCGGAACAAAATGATGGCTAAATAAAATATTTGTAATCGTGAAAAAATTACCCTCTCAGATTATACATATCTTCACGTTTTAGCGTCCTTAGATGCCAAAAAAATATGTTTTATCAATTCCGTCGGCCCGTCTGTCGGTTTGTCAGTGTGTCACGGCATAGCTTAAAAACTACTTACCCGATTAATTTCAAATTTATGTCAAAAATTAAGGTCATATGGGGATGACCTAGTAACATTTTGATAAAAATGCAATATGACAAAACAGAATGGCGGTCTAGTGAAATGTTAAAAAAATTATTACTATAAAACTACTTACACAATTTATCTCATATTTTGCATAAGAAACAAGAAGGCGGAATGAAATGGCGGCTTAGTAAAATATTTAAAAATTCAGTCTGAAAAACGTAATGGACTGATTTCAAAATGTGTGCCATACATAATTGTAGTATCCAGATGAGCTAGTGAAACTGTGTTACTAATTTAAGTTGACGAAACAAATGGCTGCTAAATATAATATTTGTAATCGTGAAAATATCATCATCTCGGGTTTATGTTTTATCAACTCGTCTGTCGGTCTGGCTGTCTGGCTGTCAGTTCACGGCATAGCTTAGAATCTATACTTATCAGAGTGACTTCAAATTTTGGTGAAAAATTAAGGGCCTGATGGGGATGACCTGGTAAGAGTTTGGTAAAATTGCAATATGCCGGAATAAGAGGCGGCCTAGTGAAACCTTAAAAAAATTAAAACTGAAAGCACTACTTACCAGATTAATTTAAAATTTTGTGCAAGCATTAAGAGTGATATAGGGATAAAATGGTAAAGTTGTGGTACGAATTCAAGATAGCGGAACGACGACCAAATAATTTTTTTTTAAATCGACGTAAAAAAATCTTATTCAATAGACTTTAAATTTTGTAGAAAAATTAAATATGATATAGGGATAAACTGGTACGAATTTAATATGACATAACAAAATGACCGTGTGTGTTAATATAAAAACTACTTATTGAATTTATTTTAAATTATGCCCACAAATCAAGTGTGGCATAGGTAGAAACTGGTAAAATATTGGTAGGAATCCAAAATGATCTAACAAAATGGCGACGAATAAAAATGTTTTAAAACGCAGTATATATGTGTTACTAAATGACTATGTACTGCACTAAAATGGGTCATACTTCACATTTCTAATAAAAGCAAAGATTCATAATGAGGGAAGTTCCGGGTAAAGCAAATGTACCAATTTTTTCATATATTTTGTACAAATTGCATATTGATTTCTAATGCGGCAGATAATCCTAATGGAATTTTTATTAGTTTCCGTAAAAAAACAAGGTTTATTCCCTAATTTTGGAAAGAGGTTTTTGAAATAGTAGCCCTTATCTGATTGGCGAAATTGCCCCTAGTTATCTTGCATGTGTTTCTGAAAATACCTGTGAAAGAGATATAGAAATTATAAGCAAAGGCTGAAGTTTTTGTTGCATCCCTGGCTAGTCTATCGACAACCTCGTTGGCTGAGATTCCATTGTGAGCTTTTATCCAGACCAGTGTTACATTTTTGTTGAGATCTTTTAGTGATTTAAGATATCTTTTATTATATAATTGGCAGGAACTTTGTGTTTTTAATTGGTGATAGCTTCTATAGGGCTTCTTCTGTCTGTAAACATAACAAAACTATTACTATAGTTAAAATCTATACAATATCAAGAGCTTCTCGGATAGCCCACAATTCCTCAGAGAAAACGAAAGTACTGTTTAATAATTTATACTGTTTAAAACATTTTTTATTTTAATGAAAGATGACACAACCTGTATTATTATTTATTACAGAACCATCTGTAAAGATATGTTTTCACTTTGACCAAATAGTGGTTGTATCTTCCAAAATTAGGTTTTTTTGTTAATGGATTTTATGCGGTTTAATGACGATTTTTGGTATATCTTTTTTGTTGTCATGAAGTTGAAAAAAATATGGTAATATTTTAGATTTGTAAAATCTTCTTTTATATGGAGTACCCGGGAATAACTTTGTACTAATAGAGGATTTTTTTACCTTTCCAGTAGGAGTGGCCGTAATTAAGTATTGTTGGAGTATACATTTTTCCTTTTAAGTCACTAGATTGAGAAGTAATTTTTAATACTAATTTGTCGCAAAGGTGATGCCTTCTTAGCGAGAGAGACTGTTCTGTTGTTTTTGCTTCGATAATTTAAAAATCCTACATAGTGTCTTAAACATTTGTTTATAATTCTTCGATTTTGTTTAAATGTGTTCCTGCAGCTGATCCATAAAACTGGCATCCCTAATCCAAAATAGATCGAAATCCTCTAATAATTTTGAAACGATAAGGCGCAACCACTTATTGTTATATATCTCTTAAACTAGTCTTTAAGAAACCTATTTAGGTCTATGTTAGTGTATGGTGTGTCCATTTAAAAATAAAGAGAAAATTGAAAACATGCAAAAATTTGGCAACTCTGCGGATTAGTTATTTGTAATAGAATATGAGCTGTTGAATAGCAAAAAGGGAAAAATTGTCTATTTCTTGGTGGTCACAAAATAATTATAAGTGTTAACGCAAGTGTGGATATTGCGTTTGTAAATCAGTCATTTTCTGAAGATAAAAGAAAATACGTCCAAAACGGCGAACTCGAGATCACGTTACTAAATTACAAAAAAGCAAATACCCTGTATATCTAAAAATTTGATAAACTAAAAGTTTAGATAAAACCAAACTTCAAATTCAAAATATATTAGATTTCGAGAACTATAATGTGTAGATAGAAACAAGTCATAGGTGTATAATATTAAAATCTAAAAAATAATAAAATTGTGCTTCAGCACATGACATATAGCAACAAACTACATCACACATATACTTAACTAATTAATATACAAAGTAGTCAATTTTCAATTCACAAACTTACAAAGCGTTAGTCAAATTTAAGAATGGATGGTTATTAATTCATAATGGAAGGCCGCTCGTAAATGATACTAGTCGAACAAATTATCTAAGGTTCCCCAAATAAACAACAAATTCATTTATGGAATAAAATGCATCAGCTGTTAATAGCTTTTTAATTCGAATTTAAATTTATTTGTAGATGCGATAGTTTTTATTGACAACGGTAAGAGATTAAAAATACGACTACCGGCACACAGGAGAGGGAGGAGATTTTTTATACATTCCTAAATTGTGCTTTAAAAGCGAGACATTATACTTATTCCGAGTGTCATAGTTATGGAAAGAACTATTAAGCCGACAAAGATGTTTGTTCTTATGAAAATAAGTCAACAATTTTAGTAAATAAATTGAGTGGACACTAAGAATATTATTTTTGCGGAAAGTTTCCCTGCATGACGTTTCGGATGAGAGACCAAAAATAATCGGAGCAACCGGTTTCTGTGCCACAATTACTCTATTGTCGGATCGCTGACCCCGTACAACAACATTGTAAGCAACTGAATAATAAACAAATGCATAGTAAACACTTATAAGGGTTTCAAGAGTTACATATTTCTTTAAAGAGTTTAAAATATAGGAGCCCTTTATGATTTTTGAACACACCTTAGAAATTTGCCCATTCCAAGTTAAATCACTATCACTGGAGACACCCAAGAAATGTATGAGTCACTTAAAACTAGTTTGTGGCCATCTAGATGAAAAACGAGACCACATGATGTTTTGCGTACGGTTTTTATTTCCATGCAGGCAGTTTTCGCCTGATTAACCATAAGTTTGTTTTTCCTACACCAGGAAGAAAATTCCTTCAGAATAAAATTAGCTTTACTCCTCAATGCAGCCATATCCGGATCTGAAACAACAACTGTGGTATCATCGGCATACAAGAATACTCTACGGGAAATATGTTCGGGCAAATCATTAACGAAAAGAAGAAAAATTAGGGGGCCCAAGATACTATATTGAGGTGTTCCTATATGTTGATCAAAAAGATCAGACTTTGAACCGTCAACTCTCACTGAAAATGTCCCGTTAGTTAAAAAAGAAATAATCCAGTCGTTTAAGTTACCCCTTATCTCAAAACTGTTTAATTTTAAAGCCACAAAATATTTATCAACAGTGTCGAAAGCGGGAGTAAGATTAAAAGAGAAGGAAATAGTTATATAGATAATAGAGTTTCTCTATTATCAATCTTATCTGTTACATATTGAACAAAGATCAGCGCAAGCGCTTTTAGTAGACAATCCTCGACGAACGTCATGCTAATGATCTGGAAAAATATTATATTTAACCAAAAAAGGATACGTTCTGTTATAAACGTTCCAGCATTTTAGAGAAGCAGCTCAGTGAAGAAATAGGCCTATAGTTTTCTACTAGACAGGGGTCTCCTTTCTTAAATATGGTTATGACAATGGCAGTTTTAAGGCATTTGGGAAACACTCCGGACTTAATTGAAACGTTAAATAGAATAGTAAGAATATTAGCTACCTCGCCAATAACTTTCTTTATAAATGACATTGGGATATCGTCAAATCGCGCAGAATTCCTAATTAGAAATTTAGACACTTAGAACCATAAAAATGAGAAAAGGACCAAATCCTTTTCTCATTTTTATGGTTTTTCAATCAGTTAAGCCTTCTAGGTTCTTCCAATTCATTATAAAATCCCCGTGAAAAGATAATTTTTTGTTTTTTATCTACAATTTTTTTTTCTGTTGCAAGAGTACACAGACCTTAAAGCTCCAGCAAAAGCTGTAAAAAAGTTCATTAAAGATATCATCGACATTGTGACCTTTAAGTTCATTATAAACTAAGTGAAAATAGTATGAAAAATGTTCAGCACTTCAAAGACGAATATTACGGAAGAAATAGATATCTGTGTTGGTTGTATTAAGAAGAATAGAACATCATTTGTATTTTTTTAGTAACCCTTGAATCTTCTGAGATAAGGTGGTAGGCACCCCAAAATAAACGGGCTACCCTATACAAAAATAGGTATTTAAATTAACATAAATAGGTGCAAATAAAATTATTTTTTTGTTTAATAATATTGTGATCTATTTATAGTAGCAATTTAGAAAAAAATATCTATAACGACAGGTGCGATTCATTCCATGTTTTTAAATATGTTTCTACAGCTGATTCATACAACTAGCATCCGTAATCTAAAATAGATCGAAAGCCCCTGATAATTCTGAAACGATGAGCCACAACCATTTATTGTTATGTATCGTTGAACTCATCCTAAATAAACCTATTTAGGTCTATATTAGTGTACGGGGTATCCATTTAAAAATAAAGAGAAAATTGAGAACATGCAAAAATTTGGCAAGTCTGCGGATTAGTTATTTGTAATAAAATATGAGCTATTAAATAATAAAAAGGGAAAATTGATCTATTTCTTGGAGGTCACAAAATATTTATAAGTGTTCATGCAAGTGTGGATGTTGCGTTTGCAAATCCGCCAGTCTTTGAAAATAAAATGCAATATGTCCAAACATATGTTTAATAATATTCTGATTTATTTAACTGTAGCAATTTAGAGAGAAACATATATAGCAACAGGTGGGATTCATTCCATGTTGCCTAAAATCAGACATATTGACGATAATAGAAGATCGTATACAAAAAAAAAATGCGTTCTCAGTTTTGTAAATCACTTTATAAGCTTTCATCAAAAATTATTTATTATGACAGAATTGCCCAGATTGTTATAAAGTTTAATTAAAAATATATCGTTATACTGTCTTTCTTAAAAATGTCAATTTCGGCACAGTAGAGTAAGTCATTCAAAATGTTAAATATTTTAAACGAGTTCGTTGCAAGTTCAAATTGTTGAAAGCAATAATTCTTTTTAACATTTAAATACTAAAAAGTCTTTGTCTTCTTGCATTGAGCAATATATTATTTATGAAAGTGGGAACTTTTACAGCCCGGTCGCCAAACTTCAGTTGTAACTAAGCAAAGATCTTCTGAATTCAGTTCACCTTGTCCGAAATATATCTAATACTGCGGTCTTCAACTTTGGAATTTCTACCCCACAGTGGCGGCTCGCGGGTGAAAAAGTAAGTGAAGTGCAAATGAATCAAGAAAATATCGCAATAATTTTTTTTCCAGAATTTTTTTTATATTTGGAAGAGGTAGAATATTTTTATACGACTTACCTAAATTTGTATAATAAATCAATTCTCCTATCCTTCATAGCAGCAAATTTATTTATAACATCCTCATAAAAATGGATGATTTGGCCTAATCTCCTCCAGACATTCCTTTTGAATTGAAATATTGCCTAGAGAAGTAAGTCTTTTTTTAAAATATTGTATTTCTTAAATAAGTTTTTACACGTTTGAGGCAAGAACAACTTGTTTCCACTGAAGCACTTGTCGCCGGTATTGTCAAAACAAGGGAAGACACTTTATATGCTTTGGTTAAAATATCTTTATTTTCATTAATTTTTTTCACTTGCTCTTGCAGCGATATTTTTCAATTACTGTCATTGGCAAAAATAAGACCAGGCTCATTTTTAAGTCGTTGACTTTTTGAAAATATTTTCCCATATAACTGTAACAAATTTTCAAACGGGTCAGTCGGAAAATTTAAACTATATTTGGAAAATTTAGCAGAATCTGCCAAACATAAAAATCTAAGTTTTTTAGAGTCTTGAAAGCTTAGTGTCATTTCCATTAAAATATGGTCCAATATTTCATAAAAAAGAGTTCTATACTTAGCCCTAATTTCTTCAGGTGAAACCTTAGCAAGCTCGCGTTTGTAGTGATTTCTTTCTGTAATAGAACGCAATATAAAAAGCTGTAAACAAGAGCGTTTTATATTGGATATGCAAAAATGAATTTTTTTGATTTTTTTTTTTGAAGAACGCAACTTGAAAAATCACATTTACTAACTTCGAATTTAAAGATCAACGAGTTTCTGTAATTGTTGGTAGACGCCTCGTAGATGCAGATGTAAGAGCATACGTTCGTTTGGCTGAGTGATGAAAAAATGAGGGAATACCACTAAGGCTTGCAAAAAAATTCGACATTTAGAAATATTTTTAAACTTTGCTGCATCAGGACAAATAGAGCAAATTTTTTAAAGGTCGTTTAGATGGCCAGACATCATACTTGCGCGATCATAACATTGCCCTATTAATTTATGTTTATAGTCAAATTGGTCCAAAATTTGATCCAATAGAGAATATAAATTCTCCGACGTTCTATCGCAGCTGACATTATAAAATCCTAAGAATCTCTCGACTACTGAACCTTCTGAATTAACGTATCTTAAAATTATGGAGAACTGGGAGGTTTGCGTAATATCAGTGGTGTCATCCATTTGCACAGAAAAAAACTGTGTGTTCATTATTTCATCTTTTACATCATCATTTAAATAATCAGAAATGCATTCAGATAAATTCAATTAATAATTAATTATTTCGTTTTGGAAACTTTTCCCCCTATTTATTGACTCGCTGCTCTCATCATGGCCGCGAAAGACTAACTCTTGTTTTGCAAGGTACAAAACTGCGCCAATTACCAAGCACATAAATAGTCTATTTAATCGGACGTTTTCGTAAAATGCATTTTATATAGTTTAGCATTTTCTTTTAAAGAGTCAGCTATAATGCTTTGATTTTTTACAAATGTTTTCAGCATTAATTCGCATTTTAAATGCACCGCCGAATCTTCATGTTTATGTAAAGACTTTCATATATTTAACATACCTGCAAATCCTTCCTTATTCTACACTAAATATTTATTGGAAACTAGTAAACAAGGTCAACAAAACCATTAACCATAACCATTTGTACACCGAAAACCAGGATGACGATTAAAACTCTGATCTTGTTCCTTCCATCGATTAAATGGAGTTTCCAACAAAATGCAAACCACATACCTGATCGGATTCATCAATAATGTAAATTAATAAACTCGATACCAAATAAAGTTGTAACAACACCATAAATAAATAGTCAAGTAAACTGCAAAGGAACTAACTGGTTGTAGCGAAATCCGCGAAAATAAATGTAAACAACCACCACAAATTTAACGACACGTGGGTGTAGTGTACTGCGTTAGCAATTTACCGAGAGCCTTGTATGGCGCTGGTTAACATTAATCTTCCATGCGGTCGACGTCATCACGTACGTGTTGTTATGGCAACGTAGTAGGAAGATCGTAAACTAAACATAGCACCTCCAGCAAAGTCGAAGTGGTTTGCGCCACTGTTATAGTTGTTATAATAAAGTTCGATTGAAAGTTTTAAAAAGACATCCCGCCAACGGTCAAGTAAAATATTTATTGGAGATGTACAGTTTATTTTTTGCCAATTAGGTGAATAAATGAATGTAAAAACTTAAATTTTAATAGACATAATAAATATAGTTAGATGTTTGCTTGTTTATTTTTCCTGGTAAAGTAGCACTTCACCTACTTTACCTGAATAGCCGCCACTGCTATCCCAGAATATATAGAGAAAGTTATCCTACAAGGGTTTTTGCATTTTAGCAGCTGTACAGGGTGTCCCACATAAGATCCTCTATCCCCTTATATCGAAAGATATACAATTTAGGAAAAAAAGTTATATATAAAGTGTTATTGTTTTTAAGTGAACTTTTATATTATATACCTTTCATGTATACAGAGTGCTCAGTTTTTCCTGGTTAGGAGTCAACTCCTAAAAATTAAATGGGACACCCTGTATATTATCCTGGATATGGATTCCTCATTAAAAATAAGGGTAACTTTCATTAAGATATTGTATACCTATCTCTCGTCGTTTAGGATATAATAGCCGTTTTATTTAATTTTTTGCTAAAAACATATATATTTAAGGTAGTAGAAAAAAATATAAGTATATAATATTTGGTGAAGCTGCCATTTTTATATTAAAGACAACACCACAATATATAATTTAAGTTGTTTACTTTGACTACAAATTATACAGGGTGATATCAGAAATTCAATCGATCGGAATATATAAAATTACTTATAAGTCAATAATCTTAAATGGAACACCCTGTATATTACTGCAGATTTCGATGGTTCACAAAAAATTAAAGTAACTTTGTATATAATAACCTATACCTATCTCTAACCGTTTAGAAAATATTCGCTATTAAACTTTTTTTATGCAATAAAAAATACCTTTGGTTTAAATTTAATGACGAAATACGTCACAAATATTTTTTAACGGGCTGACCATAGTAGATTTTCAACAAAATACTGTAGTTTACAATTTTAACTAAGATGTCTGTATTTTCTGAGAAATTAATTCTTTCCAATGATTGATATAATAAAATACCTATGGCCGACATAACAAAAATATTAATCTTTTATTTCAACAAATACGAAATTTTAGCAAATATAGAAATGTTTTAACATTTAACAATATGTAAATTTTGTGAACTATTAAATAAGTATGTAGTAAGAAGTTAAGTTAATAGAGAACATTTACATAATTACAAATGAATTAATGTGTAAAATCAAAAAAACAATTGCATGTATAACGAAAGGACCAATATACCTAATGCAAAAGGGAAAATTAAAGTAAATTTGCCACATGGCCTCCATTTTGGGCAATACATGTATATGTGTAGATGACTTCCATTTTTCTTAAGGCATCTCTTACTGCAGCACTTTCATTGATATTTTGAATTTCTTCCCTTATTCGATTCTTGAGGTCATTAACATCTTGAGGTTTATTTTTGTATACTTTATCCTTTAATGTTCCCCACAGAAAATAGTCCAGGGGCGTCAAATCTGGACTCCGCGGAGGCCAACGAATATTTCCATTTGGTCCAACGACCTCTGCATAGTTAACACTTAAATAAGTTCTTACTTGAATGGTGTTATGGCAAGGTGCTCCATCCATTTGGTAAACAATATTATTTATGTTACCATTGACCTCTAGTAACGGCCTGATATTGTTAGTCAGTAGCTCTAGGTACCTCGCACCATTTAAATGGTTATCCAGAAATAGAGGACCTATTACTTGATTCCTGTAAATCGCACACCAACAATGAACACTACGACGACCTTGATGTTGAATAGTTTTGATGTTGTGTTTGTTTTCTTGAGACCAATAGTGAGTATTCTTTCTATTAACTATCCCTGAGGTAGTAAAAATCGCTTCGTCCGTCCAACAAATTTGGTTAAAAAAATTAGGGTTACGAAAATGTCGATCCATCATTAGGTCACAATATTCCAATCGTAGAATATGATCGGTAGGTTCTAAGTGTTGCAATTTAGCGAACTTAAACGCCCTGTAGTTATTCATTTTCAGCGTCCTATGAATATCAGTTCTAGCAATACTTAAGTCTTTTTCTGCATCTCTGATGGAATTTTCTGTAAATTCTTCGAAATATAAGCATATATTTAATTGCGTTTCATAATCCAAGATACTTTTAGGTTTATTTCTTTTTTCATATTTTAAAACACCATGCTGTTCGAGATCTAGTTCAATTCGCCCAAACATGGATCTTTCCGGTATTCTTCTCTCCGGATACTTTTCATGATATGCTCTTATAGTCAGTGCAACGCTTTTGTTATTTTGAAGATAACACTGATATAAGTTCAACCTTTCTTCGGCAGTATAAGACATTATAAGATAAAGATGAACTTAACGCACAACAAACCAAAATTTATTATATTATTTGACAAATATTGTTTACATTGGTTTCCAAAGCACTTTATTTGTTTTCCATGGCAGTTTTGATTTTGCAGCGTTAGTTAATTACATGCAATATTGGTTTCATTTTATGATTTGTAATGAATTATTTTCTCAGGAAATACAGAATACAGACATCTTAGTTAAAATTGTAAACTACAGTATTTCGTTGAAAATCTACTATGGTCAGCCCGTTAAAAAATATTTGTGACGTATTTCGTCATTAAATTTAAACCAAAGGTATTTTTTATTGCATAAAAAAAGTTTAATAGCGAATATTTTCTAAACGGTTAGAGACAGGTATAGGTTATTATATACAAAGTTACTTTAATTTTTTGTGAACCATCGAAATCTGCAATAATATACAGGGTGTTCCATTTAAGATTATTGACTTATAAGTAATTTTATATATTCCGATCGATTGAATTTCTGATATCACCCTGTATAATTTGTAGTCAAAGTAAACAACTTAAATTATATATTGTGGTGTTGTCTTTAATATAAAAATGGCAGCTTCACCAAATATTATATACTTATATTTTTTTCTACTACCTTAAATATATACGTTTTTAGCAAAAAATTACATAAAACGGCTATTATATCCTAAACGACAAGAGATAGGTATACAATATCTTAATGAAAGTTACCCTTATTTTTAATGAGGAATCCATATCCAGGATAATATACAGGGTGTCCCATTTAATTTTTAGGAGTTGACTCCTAACCGGGAAAAACTGAGCACCCTGTATACATGAAAGGTATATAATATAAAAGTTCACTTAAAAACAATAACACTTTATATATAACTTTTTTTCCTAAATTGTATATCTTTCGAGACAAGGGGATAGAGGATCTTATGTGGGACACCCTGTACACAATTTGCTCATGATCTCAAGTATATAGCTGCCATACATAGATTTGAAACGCTTTCTGCTGCTTTTTTAGTGTTCTAAGATATTAGGAAAGTCATTATTTAAAACAGTACTTTGTATATTAAACTAAAACCCTTGTTAGGTTTTTTTCTAACGGTTTACTTTTTATTTACTTCCTTTTAAATGGTTTTTTAAATAGAGGGGGTTCCAGAATGGGTAGTAGCTTAAAAAATCATTGACAAATTGAGAAAACTATTTTACCCGTCTAATTGATTCCGACTCCGGATTTTTTGAAAATACCAATTTGATTTGGAAGAATTATGAGGTCGTACACTTATATTTTAAATGCTACACCCCACATTTTTTTTTAATATCTGAGGAACATTCTAAATAGATGTTATGTAATATGCTAAAAAAAATTAACCCTTTTACGAGAATATGGCATTTTGATCACTTGGAGTGTCTCTATCGACCAAATAATTAAATGTAGTTGTTGGGCAAAGTTTTAATGGTTGTACTAACAGGCCACACTTCCTAACACAAACATCAGCATCGTGTCGAAGCAGCTCCCACTTAATATCGACAGTACCCAAATTATTGAATTTATACTGGTTGAATGTTCAACCTTGTACATATTACTACCTACTTATTACCATCTCGTATAATAAGCAAAACTGGTTATAAAAAATTAATTCGTAGCGAACGTTTTAATATTGTTTTAAAAATAGATCTTTTTTATTTGGAGCATACCTACTTATAAATCAGTGTTAAACATTTAAACGGAAAATCCAGTAACTCGAATTCGTCTCTAGATCTTTTGGTAACAACAATTCGATTGTCACGTTATCTGTGTAAGAGTCATGACGTCATCACTGAAACACTCCTAACATATTCAATGTTTCATGTTCTATATCTACATTAAACTGTCAAACTTAGGATGAAATGACACTTCTCCTATTTTAACTTTTTAAAATCAGATGACCTGTCATCCGGTTTAACTAGAAATGTCAAAATTCGTCACTGGTGTCCACTTTCGGTTTGAGCGCAAGTGACAAATTTTGACATTCGCTTGTTTTCATCCAATAGATTTTAGAAAGTTAAAATGACAGCAACAGTTGAATTTATTTATAGAACATATAACATAAAATATGTTTGAAATGTTCCAGTAATTTACAAAAGTAACAATATACGGGGTGTTGCAGAAAAGAAAATGCGTATGACGTCATTAGTGTTACATAGGTTCAAATTTCTATTACCAAAAGATTCGGAGCCGAATAAGTCAATTTGGCTATTAAAACAGAGTTTTGAAATGATGAACAATTCGAGTTATTCAATTTATTACGGTAAAATTTTCCACTCTGTATACTAAAAATGTGTTAAACTGAAAAACACTGCTTGCAGCGATGCATCCGGAAAGCTCATTATGGAATTAAATTAACAGAGAATCTGGAACGTGCTATGTTGAACCGGAATACAGTGCATCGTTTTGCTGATTAGCTCAGCTGATTGGGCATAAACGCAAACTATGCTATCATAGAAATTGCAATCAATATATATGGTATATTCTTCATTACTATCATTAAACTATTAGTGTGTATGTTAAAGCTATGAGTAAAGCTTCATAGCTAAACGCGGAGTTATGTTTTAATATCTAATTTATATTCTTCAAGGATTAAGAATGAATGGGCCTTATTCTTATATTTCGGAATAATAGCTCTTATTAGGAACATTCATATCCAGGGTGGAATGTTTACCGTGAATAAATTTCTTAACTCGAAAACTATTTATAATTTGGTGAATGTTTAACCCGTCAAATTTATTCTTTCGACTCCGGATCTTTTGGTATTATCACTCGATCATGACGTCATCTCTGTAAGTTTAACATCATATACTTTTTTTTTAATGCAACAAGTCGTATAAACATTTTTTTTAGAGCTCAGTGGGACATTCTAAAAACTTCTTTTCTTACATGTCCTATAACTAAATGCAACTGTTTTTGAAAAATGGCGAAATTGTCATTTTAAGCTCTTTAGAGCCCTCTATCGGTCAACCGGTTAAACATAGTGCGAAATGACGTACAGCTTTCTATCTCAAGGTTTCTGGGCCTTTTAGAAGACATCCACTGAATGTCAAAATTCGATACTTCCGTTCAAACCGGAACACCAATTGTTTGGATCTTGTGCAAAAAAAAAACGTGACAACGCCGCCTTACGCCCTACTCTGACGAACGAGCAACGAAGAGAAACATTCAATGTCAGCTGTTTTTAAACGCAAGTTTGTAAAATGTTATTCTCATACATTTATTAAATTACTAAATTAAAAAGTCAAGTCAGTGTTTTATTTTAACAATAAATCACAAAATAAGATGTTCTCAAAGTCGAGAGTTATAGAAAAACCTCTATACCGAACATTTGGTCCTTAAATCGAGCCAGATTTAGCAACCTGTTGATGGAAGTTACGTTCGTTTTGTTTTACAAGACAACGATTACTCATTGAATAAACGCACAGATCGATAATTACATAGTTCGTGCCAAACTGTAAGTATCTATTTAGATAATCTACAATAAGCAAAGGATAGAAAGCAGGCAAATATTCACATTAAATATCAATTCGGCCGCCATAGTCGGCAATCGACATAGTCAGTTGTCCGCCATTTGCAGGCGCTTTGAATGGTAAGCGCTGTTGCCGCATTGACTGGTTTGTTTTCATTTCGTTAGCATTCCTTCTATTCCTTTAAATATTTCTAAAACTTGTTTATTTTACATTTAATTTGTATGTTTACTGTTACACTGATTTAACATTATTTTCGTTGGTGTTTGGCGAATTTTACAAAATGAGTCAAGAGGACGATAGGAAAAATCAAGGTAAATTTTTGATTCAGAAACGCGGTCTTATTAAAGTTGCACTCACACGTTTTACAGCATATGTTAATGGCTTTCAAGATCCCACAAACATTTTTGAATTACAATCAAGACTCGAAAAAATTAATTTTTCGTTAAATAATTTCGAATCAATTCAATCAGATTTAGAATTATTAGATACGGTTGATCACTCTCAGGAAAGTATTAATTTTGAAGCATTATTGATACACACATTTCGGCTGTACGCCCTTCTAATCAATCAAACTTATCAAATTTAACATCAGGTAATAATGCAAATTTACCAAAACTCAATTTACCGGAATTTTACGGAGCTTATTATAAATGGCTACAATTTTCAAACAGTTATAAATCTCTCATTCACAGCAGCAATAATCTCAATAAAATTCAAAAATTTTGATATCTTAAATCTTGTTTGAAAGGTGATGCTGCTAATGTTTTGAACTCACTTTAGGTTTCCGAAGCTAATTATGACAAGGCTTGGGATCTGTGTGACCGCTTTGAAAATAAGCGAGTGATCATTCAAACACATCCTTAAGCTATTTCTGATATTCCCTGCATATTAAAGGAATCACATATTCACCTTAGAAACTTAATTGATAGTCTTGTTCAACATCTTCGATCGTTAGAATCTTTGGGATTGTCGGTTCATTTTTGGGATACAATAATAATTTTTCTAATATCGTCTAAGTTAGATCCTGTCACAAAGCGAGAATGGGAAAAGTATTCTATAAAATTAAACACAGATACGCCCACAGTAGTTGAGTTTACATCATATTTAAATAAACGCTGTCAGTTATGAGAAAACTTGCAACCATCAAAACCTTCTGTATATTCAAAACCACCTCAAAAAACAACATATCGTGAAAATTCAAAAGGTGATCGTGAAAAAACATATTTAGCCTTAAGTCAGGGATCATCTCTCATGTGCCAAAAGAACCACTATATTTTTTCATGTCAAGAATTTTTAAAATTAACACCTTTTCAACGTTTGAATAAGATTAGGCGATTACATGCTTGCACAAACTGCTTGCGTACAGGTCATCAATCTAACGATTGTCGAAATCAGTATTCATGTAAAAAATGCTCAGAAAGACACAATACATTACTTCGCTTGAATAACACTCACTCCTCAGATACTCAAAATGTAAATACTCAAAATCACCCAAACACAAATGAGCTGGAGTCTTCGTCACAACAAAATACCATTCAAAACCCATCTCAAACTCTTTCAGTTACAACTGGTGTAAAATCTGAACCATATACTTTGCTTTCTACTGCCATTGTTTTTATCTTTGATAAACATGGACATCAACATTTCTGCAGAGTTTTACTAGATAACTGCTCTCAGTAAAATTTTATAACGAAAAATATGTTTTTTAAACTTGGATTTCCAGTAACAAAAATCTCACATTCTGTTGAAGGTTTCGGTAGTGGTGTAACTACTATTTTTGAAAAGGCTCACATTTCTTTAAAATCTCAATCAAATTCGTTCAAACTAGAAAATATCCCGTTCTTAATCACAAAGCAAATTTCTAAAAATTTACCATCAATTTTTATTGATAGTTCACAGTTAACAATCCCAAAAAACATTATACTTGCCGATAATTCGTTTAACGAAACCAAACCTATAGATATGCTCCTTGGGGCCTCAGTTTTTTGGAATTTATTGTGTGTTGGACAAATTACATTGCCTGACTCTGGAGCAATCCTTCAAAAGACCAAACTTGGTTGGATTTTGTCTGGGCCAATACCTTTTAGTCATATAAAAAAATTCTATTTGCAACTTATCTATTACGTCATCTCCAAGTCAAGACATTTATGATCAGCTTGAGAAATTCTGGCACATCGAAGAGCTTAATACTGCACCCAAGTTCTCTCAAGAAGAGATTGAATGTGAGGAGACATTTTTAAACACCACTACTCATGATGAGCTGGGCAGATTTGTTGTGAAATTACCCGTGAAAAATAACCTTCATCACTTGGGCGACTCATATGAAACTGCACTAAACCGTTTTTATGCCATAGAACGAAAATTCAATAAACATCCTGATTTTAAATGTCAATATGTCAACTTCATGAGTGAATATGAAAAATTAGGCCACATGACCCAACTCAAACCCGAAGAAATAAATACTGAAAATGTCAAATTTTATTTACCTTATCACGGTGTGCTGAAGGAGTCAAGTACTACCACTAAATTACGTGTTGGTTTCGATGTTCGGCTCAAACATCCAGTGGTATCTCCCTCAATGATACACTCTAAGTTGGACCGAAGCTGCAAGTTGACCTAACTGATAATTCTTCGATTCAGCATCCATAAAATAGCCTTCACCGCTGACGTGGAGAAACTGTACAGGTGTGTCATCATGCTAAATGAATTTGACCGCGATTTGCATCGTATACTAGTTCGTGTTAATCCAACAGACGAAGTAAGCCATTATCAACTGAATACCGTGACATATGGCACTTCTTGCGCAGCATTTTTAGCTATAAGGTCTTTGCGCCAAGTTGGCATTGAATGTAAACAAAATAATTTCTAATATAATATTATCCAGTTTTTATGTTGACGACCTACTTTCAGGCTGTGATTCTGTGGAAGAGGCCAAACATCTCATATCAGATCTTATTCAAGTTCTTCAAAAACGTGGTTTTAATTTACGTAAATTTATTTTAAATAATATTGAAGTTATGAAAAACATTTCAGCTAATAAATCAGAATCTCCTTGTAAGGTAATATCCGATGACCACACAACCAAAACTTTAGGCCTTACTCGGAACTCTTCAAATGATACACTTCAATATTCATTCAATATATCCCCACATAATCGTGTCACGAAACGAAGAATTTTATCTACTACTGCTCAGATCTTTGATCCACTTGGACTTGTCGGTCCTTGTGTAAAGTGTAAAAGCCAAACTCATTCTTCAACAAATTTGGCAGTTGGGAATTAACTGGGATGAAAGTGTTCCACTAGACTTACATGAAGCTTGGATACATTTTTCAAAACAAATATCTTTAATTAATGATATTTCTATTCCGCGGTACATCACTTGCTCCAATTCCACAACACTAGAATTGCACTGTTTCAGTGATGCATCACAAAGGGCTTACGGTGGCTGCTGCTATCTACGTAGCATCGATGTCACAGGAAAGGTACATGTTCACTTAATTTGTGCCAAATCTCGCGTGGCACCATTAAAAACCATCCGTCTTCCCCGTTTAGAACTTTGTGGAGCATTGTTACTTATTCGATTAGCACAAAGGGTTATTGCTGCCCTCAAGATTAATATCGATAATGTTTTCTACTACACTGATTCTACAATAGTTCTCTCATGGATTTCTATACAACCAAGTCGGCTTCAAACATTCGTAGCCAATCGGATTTCCGAAATCCGACAAAGTAGTAAAGAAAATCAATGGTTTCACAAACAATGCGAAAATAATCCCGCAGACATCATTTCTAGGGATCTGGAACTTTAAGCCTTAGCCCTATCCAAACTTTGGTGGAATGGTCCAACATTATTGCATGACGGAAGGGTTATTCTTCCTCCTATGATTGAAACATCCAATTTGGAATTTCCACAAATAAAAAATAACTCCTTGACATTGACAATTCAACCTTTGTTAGACATCACACTCATAGATAAATTTTCATCATTCACCCGTCTTCAGAGAGTCATAGCTTATTGTTTACGCTTTATAAACAACTTTAAATTCAAATATAAAAAATCACATACTTTTTTATCGAATTCATTATCAAAGGATTAACTTTCTAACTCTACTAACGCTATTTGCAAAATAGTTCAGTCTCACTACTTTCCTGTGGAATACAAACTTCTTAAACAATCAAAACCTTTGCCTTCCAATAGTCCAATTTTAAAATTAACTTCATTTTTGGACCCAAATAATTTAGTTAGGGTTGGAGGCAGGTTAAAACACTCGAAGTTTTCATTTGACCAAAAACATCCAATTCTTCTACCCAGTTCTGGAAATATTACAAAGTTAGTTATCACATACGAACATTTACGATTGTTGCACGCTGGTGCTCAAGCTACATTGTCAAGTATTCGCTTGCGATTTTGTCCTATAAATGGTCGTAATATAACTCAGAAGAACCTACGTTCTTGTATAACTTGTTTTAGAGTAAAACCTCGTGATATTGAATATAAAATGGGTAATTTACCTCAAGAGCGCTTAACATCTCAGCGTTCCTTTCAAACAACAGGTATTGATTTTGCCGGACCGTTTTTGGTTAAGGATGGAAAAACTAAAAATAGAGTTTTGGTAAAGTGCTACTTATGCGTTTTTCTTTGATTTGTTACAAAATCTTGCCACTTAGAACTTGTAGGTGATTTATCTACTGAATCTTTTTTAAATAGTTTTAAAAGGTTTGTATCTCGAAGAGGTATTTGCAGTACTGTCTTCACAGATAACGGTACAAATTTTGTTGGTACTGAAAGAGAGCTACGAAAAGTTTTCATTGATATCACTAAGCGTGATGAATTTACTAAATTTTTATCAGCCAAGAATATTACTTGGAATTTTTCACCACCTTATGGGCCTAACTTTGGTGGCCTTTGGGAGGCCTGTGTGAAATCGGCCAAATACCATCTAAAAAGAATATTAAGTGATGTTCACTTGACATATAAATCTTTGTATACAGTAATTGTACAAATTGAAGAAGCTGTCCTTAATTCAAGACCTCTTTTTCCTTTGTCCAACGATCCCAACGATTTTTCCGTCCTTACACCCTCACATTTCCTTATTGGCGAACCCATCACCGCCTTGCCGCAAATTGATTACAAAGAAACCAATTCAAATCGACTATCTTTATATCAACGATTACAACAACAAGTACAGCATTTTTGGAATAGATGATCTTATCAGTATATCTGTACATTACAAGAACGATTAAAGTGGAGAAAGGATACGCCAAATCTACAGCCAGGAGTAATGGTTTTACTGAAGGACGAAAATGCTGCTCCACTTCATTGGAAAATGGGACGTATTACTCAAGTCTTTCCGGGAACTGATGATGTGGCGCGCGTGGTGAATGTACGTACTATCAATGGTGTATTTAAAAGGCCAGTTTCTAAATTGTGCGTGTTACAGTTACAGAATTAAATATTATTTATTCTCGTGTTTCGTCTATGTTGAAAGTCAAGCCTTTCAAGGGGGCCGGTATATGTTTGGACCTTGTGCAAAAAAAAAAACGTGACAACGCCGCCTTACGTCCTACTCTGACAAACGAGCAACGAAGAGAGACATTCAATGTCAACTGTTTTTAAAAGCAAGTTTGTAAAATGTTTTTCTCATATATTTATTAAATTACTAAATTAAAAAGTCAAGTCAGTGTTTTATTTTAACAATAAATCACAAAATAAGATGTTCTCAAAGTCAAGAATTACAGAAAAACCTCTATACCGAACATCAATATCGAATTTGACATAGGACCTGTAACATACATTGGATTTAGAATATTCTACAGAACTAAAAACATAAAATAATATACATGATGTTGTGTTAAAGATCGTCGTAATTCTTACACAGACGGCATCACAATCTAATGGGTACTTTGAAAAGGTTTACACTCGAAGAAAACAATATGAAGAGTATAAGACTTATGAATACTTTCCAAGTTCTGGACTTTATTCAAGTTTAATGTTTCACCTTATATAGCTTCACATACCAGCTGACATACCTCTTGTCCAAAACTTTAATAGGTGATTTATCTCATAAAAACAAGAAAAAATATCGATAAATTTCGTTTACCAGAAATTTTCCTCGTTATGAATTTTTCCTTTTATTAGGTATAGTCAAGTCTGACCCAATTCAGTTCAGCACAGTCATTTAGTAACACATCTACTGTCTTTTTACCAGTTTCTAACCATATCACCTTGAGTTTTTACACTACTTTTTAAAAAAATTATTAAACCGCCATTTTGTTTTGTTGTGTTGAATTCGTACCAAAATTTTACCAGTTCACCCTGTCACATTTTATACAAAATTTGAAGTCAAATGAATAAAAAAAGCCTTTCGTAAATTTTTTAAACATTTTATCTTGCCTCCATTTTGTTCCGACGTACTGCATTTGTAATAGAATTTTACCAGCTGATCTCTATATTACACTTAATTCTTGCACAAAATTTAGAATCGATCTAATAAGTTGGTTTTCAAGGTTTTTTAGATATTTTATTAGGCCGCCATTCTGTTTTGTCATCTTGGATTTGTACTAAAATGTTACCAGTTCATAACTACGTACCACTTGATTTCTGTGCAAAATTTAGGATGAATTAATTTTTTAGTAATAGTTTTTTAACTTTTCACTAGACCTCCAGTTTGTTAGCCATATTGAATTTTTCACATAATGTTACAAGGTCATCCCCAACACTTAGTAAGTAGTTGTTTGCTGTTCCGTAAACTAATAGACAGACAGACCTACGGAATTGAGAAGACACGTTTTTTGGCATGTAGGGACTCTAAAACGTAAAGATTTGTAAACACTGGGGGGGGGGGCGATTTTTTCACGTTTACAAAAAATTCATTTAGCCCTATTCTATTCCGTCCTCTTGTATTCGTACTGTAAATTTTAGTAACATTAGATCAGCAGTTTTTTAGTAATCTTTTTTAAAACATTTCACTAGGCCGTCATTTGCTTTAGCGATATTGGATTTGTGCCAAAATGTTACTAAGTCCTCCCCATATGATCCTTAATTTTTGGCCAAAATTTGAGTCAATCGAAGAAGTAGTTTTTCAACTATGTCTCGAACATATAGATCGACAGACAGACCGACGGGATCGAGAAAACAGGTTTTTTTTTGGCTTCTAGGGACCCTAAAACGTGAAGATCCGTAAAAACCTGGGAAGGTGGTTTTTTTCATTATTACAATACTTCCCTTTTACGACTGTAGTAAAAAGTCATATATACTGGGGTCAGTTGCTTCAGTTTGGAAATACATAGAGTTAGAATGTTAAGGTTTATTTTTTGTTTTTTTATACACCCTGTTCATTGCAAGAGATATGTTAATCAAAGTTTGTACACTGTATACTAAGACTAATGTCACTAAACCCACTGAATATGTTATAAAACAATGAGAAAGGGTATTACTTTCTCTGGGTTGCAACCCCTTTAACTCTAATGAACTTTTTACTACTACGTACCTGGACATTTTAACATCAAAGTCAAATTCCTTATTCTGTTTTGTAATTTTTTGATCTCTGTTTACAAATTATTTAGAAAAATGCCCATTTATGTGTAGTTAATTTAAAGAACATAATGAATGCAGCAAATTTAAACAAGGTAAAAACGTAATATTAGTGCATTACGACTTTTAAATTAGGAATGTATGAAGGACAAGCGCGTGCTGGGCCGCCGGGCTACAGGACAGTGCCCGGTATACCCTTGTCGGCCTGACGTATTATGCCCTTTCTCCTTGTTTAAAAAGATAATGAAACTAGAATTGAAATAATTGCAACTTATTTAATTAGACTGTCAGAAATATAGATTTTATTTAATTAAATAATTATTAGGTATTAGAATATTTTTGTCGTCTAGACGGCTTATTTTCTCGATTCATTTGCTTTATTATCGACTCCACAACCATCGATTGCTGCGCTTGTAACGTCGCGAATTTTTCTTGGGTGGTCGCATCGCTGTTCACTAGAGGAAAGTGAAATTATTTAAATTTTCGAAAACCTTGCATATCAAAATGAGAACAGCTATGCAGCGACAGCATATAAAATGCTCAAGCTTACAGCTTGTTTTTAAACATCAGTAACAAAATTTTGGACACTGAAAATAATACTCAATCCGAATCTGATAACGTAAAGTTGGTATTGTGTGATATTATTTTGCGTATTATTACATACTGTTAAGTTTAAAGAGTGTAAGATTTTTTTCATAAGAACCAAAAATATACAATCTTTTGTACGCCAGGTCAGTGAGGGTCATAGTCAATTCGGCTTTGGCGCTTAATGTGTTGTGGGTTTATTTTAGAACTTTTTGTCAGGGCAGGTATGATTTATTTTTAAATAAGATGATAATAAACATAAATAGTATTTTTAAAATGTGTATTCCAGTGGCGTAACACTGCAGAGTCTTTGTGTCTGCTCATTCAAGTTACTGGTCTATTATATACAGGGTATCCCAGCTCTATTTACTTATGAACTATCTGGTCCCCTGTAGGTTATATAAAAAATCTTTTAAGATGAAAAAAAAACATTTTTACAAGTACTTTAGTACCAGTATCTTTGCATGTACAGGATGTCTCAAAAATATACTTTTCAATAAAATTTTGCTTTTTTTAAATTATTTAGAATTTTTTGATAATTTATGGATCCTAATGAATGTTGATAATACTAAATTTCTTTAAACTTGGCACAAAATATGTGTGGTGCCTGTAAAAGAAGGGAGGTTAAAGGAGGGTGGTAGAATGGTCTTTAAAAAACATGTGGTTACATATTATTTTTATAGTTTTGGCGACTACGAAGTTAGATTTCAATGTTCATAAATTCCCCAAAGTCTTATTATATTAGAGACGATTCAAAAGTGCAATCTCGCAATGTTTAAAAGATAAGTGTTAATAATATTTCAAGAAAAGCTACCATTTTTAGTCACTGCAATAAAAAATGGTAGTTAGTTGAATGTGTTAATATTTAAAAAAATGGAACTTCGAATAAAATAAAAACTGACAGGGTTAAAATAAAAATGTATATTAAAAAAAAACCGATTCCAAAAATAAATACTAAAAAACTAATTGGCGTTTTGCACCATCTTGAAAATTTGACTTTTTGAAGTGATATAAAATTAAGGAGGAACTGCACGCAGTATTATGGATCCTTTACAAGCCTTCCGCCGCTGCAATATTATATTAAAACTATAAAAGATATGTATTAGCTTCAATGTGATTTTAATAGGGAAATATGTATAGTTGGGCGCTAAATGCGAATTTTTATGAAAAAATCAAATCTAGAATTATAAAATAGAACTAGATTTGTCCATTTTTGACCACTTTTTAACACAAATGCTGTCGCATATAATTTTTTTTTCCACAAAATGGCTCTTTACCGCCTTGCATTGAGCCTTTGTCTACGTAACTGCAAAATTTGAAATGGTAAATCGTACTCATGTCTTTGTATTTCTGCAGCGCTTGAACCCCTTTGAACCCATTTTTAAAAGAAATGTAATTTAAATTGCCTATGCATAACACATTTTTTTTAAGTCGGACGTGCAGGAGGTTTTCTCTAATACGTAGGTACCTTTTCATCTTACTTTGAACTTGACTAGACCTTATCGCTGGTTTTTCACTTTTTGCGTGCAGTTCTCCCTTAATAAAAACAATAAACAGATAAATTACTTGACTTATTTCGGTATCGTATCCCTTAATCCGAATATGTTTAAAAAAAAGTCTGAATTAGAAGGGAAAATAACTAATGTGAAATACGTAGAAAAGCTCAATATAGGGTGAAGGTGGGAGTACGAAAACTCCCTGTGGAGCTATGAAACGTTTGTACTGTGTTGGCTAATTACTAAACAAACAGTTCCTCGTAACTCCGATCTTATTACGAATATTTAGCAAGATCATAGTGAGTTCTTATTAGATATATGTATAAAGCAGAGACGCCTAATTACAGTTGAACGTATGGATGTGTTACCCTAACTAAACTAATCGTTTACTGCCATTAGGACAAATATTAGCCATAAAATAAACCTGTAATGATATAAATGTCTATTTGGTGCTCAAATCGCTGGGTTTATATTTGTATATTATAAATATGTATCTGAAACATAATGTAATTTGCATCTACGTAAATAATGAAAACAAATTATTTGTAGACTTGTTCGAGTAAAACGAATGTTGTGGATTCTCATATTTATAATTTCTCGTATAACAAACCATATATTGTATTATTCATATTATAATGTGCTCTATAGGGGAAGTTTGGAATCCCAAAAAAAAAATCGGTTTTTTGGGCGCCCTAGAGCCCTTAGATAGACCCATTTTTAGAAAAAATAATATGATACCTGTACTGTTTGTGTACGTAAAAAAAATTGCGTGAACTTTAGAAAGTTCAAACCGATTCGTTGGGAATTTGCACCGAAAATAGTCTAGGTAAATCTCGAGAGGTAGATCTACGATATTTTTAAAAACATACAAATAAATATATTTTATGAACACACAAAAAGATTTTGAAAATCATTGGCGTAGTTACTTGATTTACTTCGATTATACATATTAAAAAAAATAACGTTATAATTCAAATTTATTTTATTTTTTGGTATATATTGTGTTCACTATATAGGGTAGCTCTAAAAGGATGAGGCGAACCCTGAAAACGAGAAAAAACATCAAAAATGGTGAACTACATTTTTTTTATCTGTGTATATAAAAATATGTTTTATAGCCCCCGAAAAAACAAAAAAAAATCAAAGGCACTTGTGTTTTTTCAATTAGAGAAATGCGTCAAATTTATTTTATCCTTTTGTATATGAAAACATTTTTTCCACTGTATTGAGCAGCCCTAGGAGAATGAAATAGTCCTCTGGAAATAAAGAAAAAATCAAAAACGATCAGCTTTTCTAAAAAAACGGTGAAATGCGTTAAATCTACTTTATTTTTTATATATACATAGAAATTTCCCCACTATAGAGGGTTGTCCTAGGGATATGAAGCAGCCTCCAAAAATCAAAAATACCTATGTGTTTATTTTAAAGCAGTTAGTAACAAAAAACACACCAAATTTCTTTTATCTGTTTGTATATTACAACATTGAACCTTATTTATAGATATAAGATAGAAGAGTTTTTAGTTCCATAACGCTTAGCTTTTTAAAAGATCGGTAAAACACTGCAAATTTATTTTCTTTTATTGCATAACATTAAGTTTTTACAGTATATACTGTTACTGTAAAGTAATGAAACAGCTCCCTAAAACCAATTAAAAAAAAAATTATACCTTTTTGATTATGTTGTGTACATATTCTGTTTCGCCTACACAGGCTGACTCTAGGGAGAAAAACAGCTTTTTGAAAGTTAAAATATTGTTTAATTTGGGAAATTATTAATATTCCTTTAAAAGGTCAAAACAATAAACCTCATCTTGAGTAAACCATTGATGTATATGCATAACGTAGAAATACTGTATATATTTATATAATATATTTTTTTAAATGTGCCTACAACTTTTTCATAATTTTTGAAACGTCCCTCCGTTAGCTTGGGTGTCAATCGTTAATCTTCACCTTGAAATGCAAGCCTGCTTAAATCGTTTATTAAAATATTCACTGGATTTCCGAAAATAAACTCCGACAAAGCAATAAAAATCTTGCAAAGAAACAATCTAGAAATGCTCAGTATGCCATAAATATGCTTAGTATGTATATTTTCCTCGTTGCAATTTCTAAGGAAGCCTTGTTAGAAAGCCCTATGTCAGTTTTAAAGCATACCTTTAAAATTCGACAAGCTTTGTAGAAAATATTTTTCATAGTTGTGGTTTCAAATACCGGATTTCCTTGATACAAACATGGCTACTTATTCTACAGCAGTGCTGACGATATAACAAAACTGAACAATTTCCTGTTCGCTCAAGAGAATATAAAACTCTCGGAAGTTTTAACGTGGGATATGGTTTCGAGGCATTTTTTATGCCAATGAATTTTGTTTTATTTCAACCAATTCGAAATGTGTTAAAAAAGTTGATCCAATATATTGCAGCAACTTTCGTACAACAATAATATTATTTTCTACCCAAAACGACTTAATTTGGGTATAAATTAAGTCATATTCCACTTTTTTTTTGCAAAAAAGTCCTTACTAGAAACATACTTCAAACTAAAGTAAATTACCGATTTTTTCTGATTAACGATTATACTAACTTATATTATCTTGATATATTATTCAGTCGCGGGCATTCTTTTTTACTTCCTCGACAGAGGGTAGTATTGTAATCGTGAAAAAATCGTTTACCGATATTTTTTTGGCGTTTCAGGGTCCGTAGATGACAAATATTTTTTCTCAATTACGTGTGTCTGTCCGCGGCATGACTCCAAAATTGGGATGAAATGATATATTTTGGTAAAAATCCAATATGGCGGAACAAAAGGGCGGCCTAGTAATATATTAAAAAATCATTAATAAAAACTACTTACCAAATTTACAATCAAAACCTGTACAAAAATCAAGTGTGACATAGTCCAAGTAGCAATTTTAGTCATGAATACGTCGTTGTTATCACAAGTATTTTCATTGAAGTAACCGGAACTTGGTGTCGCCACGTTCTGTTTAAGCTGAGACCACGTAGTCATGACCAAAATGGGGAATAAGTTTTGGGTAATTATTTCATGAATAACATGTAACTGTGACTATGACTATTGCGTAGATAGTACGGAATTGTGTAGTTCCATTTAAGTAGCCGAATAGTAATAATTCACCCTATTCGTCACCTCCTTATTTCTGTCTTTATTTAATCCGTTTTAAAAATATTTTCTTTTTGTTTTACCGCTTCAACCGCGCAGGGTTATTAGCGAGTAAATATGGTTTGCTATATTATTATGCTTATAGCTTATCCTAATAACTCTAAGGCTCTAATAACTATATTTCGCTATAGAGGTGGCAGTCTTTAAGAAAGTCTAAAACATTTTTTAAGTCTTTGTTTAAGGTTTGCTGCATACTGTCTTTGAGGTTGTATTTGGATCGTTCTGCACTGTGTTTTTGACATTCTGTAAGAATATGTTTAACTGTCAATGACACAATACACAAATCACAAATTGGTTGCTCTTCCTTGGATGTAACTATGAGTCAACTTCGTATGCCCTAATCTTAGACGCGCTATAAAAGTTTGGTCTCTTCGTGACGGTAAGTTGCACTGTTACGGTTTTACCGTGTTTTTACACTCCCTGAGTTTAGACGGCGAGTTTTTCCATTCGTTTGCCACGAGCGCATGATCTCGGTTTTTACAAAGCACTTAAGGTCGCTGCTTATAGTTTTTGGCACAAGTATGGAGTTCTCGTCCCTTATCGCTTCTCGTGCGGCTGAGTCCGCCAATTCATTTCCAGTAATTCCCACATGTGATGGAATCCATATAAAGACGACTTGCTTTTTATTTATGTGTATATCATAAAGAGTCCTATAAATCATTTGAACTATAGGATGCGTAGAGGGGTGTCTAATTGCGTTGAGAGAGCTTAGCGAATCTGTGAGGATTACCGAAGATTTTGAGTTGTTTTCTTGAGCGTAAGTCAGTGCCTGTAATATAGCATATAACTCGGCGGTGAATACACTGGTAAATTTATTGAGGAGAAACCTAGAAGTACGACTAGGTGTCAACACCGCAGCGCTTGAAGCTTTACTTGTCTTTGAGGCATCCATGTAGATTCTAATACTTTCTGTGTAACCATTTAGAAGTTTGTAAAGTTCTTTCCTGATTAAATTTGGCGAGGTGTCTTGCTTCTTCAGTTTGGAAAGAGATACAATTGGGTCTAGGAATAGTCCATGGCGGAGTCATCAGCTCGTCTTGTTGGAATAGTTGAGGGATTTCAGTCTGGTATTTATGTCTATATCTGTTTATACGTTCATAAAACGCAGGTTTATATCGGGTTCTGCATTATATAGGGTAGTGTAACGTGTTCAGTGAACGTTTTTATATACAGGGTTACTGGAATTCTCAGCTATTGATATCGCATATGAAAAAGATAGGTAAGCTCGTCGTTGACTCAACGCAAATTCAGATGCTTCATAGAGCAAGCTGTTAATAAGGGTGGTATAAAAAGCACCAAGGGCCAGTCACACAGCAGAGTTTTGCACAGGATTCAATATCCTCAGCACCGATCTTGAAGCGGAGTCGTATGCGATAGAGCCATAGTCTATTCTGGATCGGATTAAGGCCCTATAAACCCTCAACAGCACATCTGTATCAGCGCCCCTTGTTCGATTTGCTAGTAACTTAAGAATATTTAGTTCTTTACAACAAATAAACAATGGCGTTCTATTGGACTTTTACTTTTAGGTTGGCTGCATTTCTTTACTGAGAAAATTACTGAACATCAAGTGTCTACGACTGCTCCCATACGCTTTTATAGTTTTAGATTCTTTAAATACGCAACTGTCACTTATACCCAATTACACTGAAGTCCTGAACACTAAGGTGGTACGAATAAAGTTATCTACAAAGTTCCCATTAAACTTATACTGTATATTATCACCAAGCGGTTACGATTTGCGAACATTCCTCCGGTTCTTTAAAATATAATGCGTTGTGTCGTAGCATGCGGAGAGTTGCGGTACTTGAGTCACTACTATAATTCTGCCGTCTATCATAACCATAGCCCTTTGTTTCGTTTTTATTTTTTGTTTCCTTAAAATACCGCTTTAGGTTGTTTTGTTCAGGTATGACGTAATGAAGTTGTGATATTTTTAATGTTCTATAAAATGTGGCGTGACGAAAACTACTTTTTTTCTTATGGTATGTGAAACCATTGTGAACAATTATAACTTGTTATACGTAGACGATAACACAACACATACACAACTAATTAATAGCTGTAGGCCGAATTACAATGACTTTATAAGGACAGTGGCGACAATAGAAGCCCACCCTCCAAATTAATGCAAAATTTCTAAAGGTTTAAATGGGGGCACCCATATTATCGTTAGTTTTTCGCAAAATATGATTAATCTACTTTTATATTACTCTATCGGCGTCAGTTGTAAATGTAGTAAATGGTAATGTTTTACTTCAATAATCTATTCGAACTATCTAGTACAAACTTACTTTTTCATTTAGATTTTTAACAAATTAAAATGTTTGTGCAAGGGATTATTGAGATAAAATGGAATCACAAAAACAACTACTCCGCTGGCTAATACTAATACCACGACCGGCATTGAATTACACTGTGACGACTCCTGGCTTTCGTTGTGAGCATTAAATGATAGTATATCTTTAATCCACGTACACCAACGTCATAACAAGGATATGATCATTGTTTGGAACATATTCTGCATCACAGCAGCCACAATGATCCATTTTAATGAGAGTTGTCTACCAATTGAATTTAGTAATGTAATATGTACTGAAGAAGGCCTACAAAATAAGATTTCTTTTATGCTTTTCTTAGAGAGCTTCTACCTTTAATTGAGGTGCTGAATGGAGTAAAACTTACATAAGACATGAAACAATATTATCTTTAACAGCAAAATAAAACCAAAATATAATAATGTGCAATATTTAATAACTTTTCTTGGAGTAAACTTAAACTTAAGACATTTACTGTCATAGTAATTTACACGTTCATCACAAACACTTTATAATTAAAAGCAAAAAACAGATGAACCAGGCTTAATTACATTTCTCCATATGGCCCATGGCTGAGAACTTCTTGTTTGAATCAATATTCATTTTAATAATCACAAAACCTAATAAAATGAGACACTCAAACAACAAACCTCATAAGAAACCCACGTAAACGAAAAGTAAACAAAACGATTTTAGCAGCAATATGGCCGAACCAATTAAAAATTGGTTACTCTATTATTGCCACTGTCCTTATAAAATCACCGACCGAATCTCGTACCAGCGCTCCCTATCTCCGGAACCTCAAGTACAAGAGGTAAGAGTTTACTTCTAGTAAATAATTACTGTAAGTCTTACTTCTAAGTTGCAACAGAAGAATAACGACAGGTAATAGCCAGTTTAAAGTAACAGTAGACGATAACTTTTTCTACTCTGCAACGACTCGTTTTACTTTATAGTAATACGTTATAGGAGTACATTTGAACGTAATGGAGTAGCCTCTGCAAAGTTCAAAAAGGTACTGATACTTAAAAGTTGTTATTTAGTAAACAGATTAGAAACAATAACTTTGAATAACTACTATTATGTCACGGAAAAGAAATGACGACCTTGGAGTCAATTCCTTAAGTAGTTGCTTGGCAGTAGTTATTGTATAATTACTTTACATCAAAAATTACTATAAAGTATTATTCGCAGTAACAAATACATATATAATACTTAAAAACGTGTAACCCAAAGTGTTTGTTGATAGATAGTGGGATTATTAGTAATAAATACGTAAAAACTCTTAAGTTAAATGTTTAGTTTTTTTTCATCCGTTATGGGGGTGGCATCAGGAGGTTGAACATTTGAATTTTTAATACAATCTTATATCGAATTAGACAAATATTTCTGCGCAAAACAGAGGTGTCCACGTCGACCCCTTTTCGAATAGGGAAGGAATAAAAACGAAATTAGAAACATTGAGAGAGAAAATGAAATGCCATCTATAGTCATTGTTATTGACAAAAAAATTGTTTTTAACTTCTCGTTACTAGGGATGGGTGATAAAATAATTTACCTATCACCGTTCGATATATGAAAATTAGACTTGCCACTTATCGATAGTTCATCGCTACCTGTCGATTTTTACGATTTTGACGATTTGGAAGCTAAAATTTATTAACATTTATGCCATTAACCCCTAATATAAGGCAAAGTATTAATAGTACTGTGTCAGTTGTTTCAAACAATCAAACATCGATTGAGAATAAAATTAATGAAATAGCTGAAGACCTAGAACAAACAAAATCCAATTACGCGCATTATTTAGAAATACACGACATATTAGACCAGATTAAACTTATATTAGACTCCTTATTACATTTTTCAAATGATATAGAAAACGCTATAAATTTTGCTGCTCTTAAAATTCTACATCGTAACATAATATATCCACACGAATCACAGGTTATAGTAAAACAACTTTGAAAATCACACAATCACCTATTATTATTTTCTGAAAAATATAACCATTTTTTTACTAGTATTCCCGCTGGTGCATTCAGATTTATTTAAGTATTATTCTTTGTTTTCCATTCCTAATAAAGATAAATGCATTATTATTCCTCCGCCAGCTTACCTTGATATCAACATGGATCAGTAGCAGTACTAAAATGACGAGTGCCTTGACCTCCAGCCGAATTACCTTTGCAAAAACAACCGCCTCCTACCTACACATGAAAAGCCTGATTGCGTTACGTCATTGCTGTCTGGAAGAAATTGATTCTCCTCACTACGTATGAGTTTTTCCCGGAAATCAGAAAATCCAGCAGTGCTGAAAACGAATTTTCCTCTGGGACCTTTCTTGTTGTTGTGCCTCCAAAATGTTCTCTGAAAACTGCAATTTACACTTATAAAACTGAAAAGGAAATTTTTCATGGTCACCCTGTAACTTCGCAACACATTAAAATAAAGAATGTACACCATTACTTCAAGGTAAGACATTTAAACTCGAAAACTACCATTTGACAAGCTCCATGACCTCCAGTTCCAAATATCATAAGAGAAACCCTTAAAATTTTCAAAGACTAATTTCTTTTATTCCAAATGGTCTTTTTGGATTATATTTATTTTATTAATCATTATCGCTGTATGGTTTCTGTTTAGAAAGAAAGAAAGATTACAAGAAAACAGAAGAATGGACCTGTTGACGAAATTCAAGTGGTTCCATCATCGAGTTCCTTCTAGGGATGTGTGTCCTAAAGTATCCTTCCTTACGTTCTCATGGGAACCAAGTTGAGTTGACAATTGCATGCGAAGCAGTTCCGCACATATACTCAACGACCATGAGAAGCGACAACCACAATCGACATAGACTTTAGTCGGTTAACACGTGTCTTTGATTTGAAGTTGTATATATAAATTAAAATAAAAATAATATTTTTTGATGGATAAAAGCATAACGAATAAGCAATATATAGGGTGTTAATTAAGTATGTGGATAAACTTTAATGTGTTATAAAAAAAAAATATATATATATATATATATATATTTATAATAATATAATAATATAAAATATATATATATATATATATATATATATATATATATATATACTATGTGTTACTAACACATAGTAACCCACAGTTATCTAAACTGTATTGCCTTCCCAAAATTCATAAACCTGGGAAGTCCATGAGACCTATTGTTTCAGCTGTTGGATCACCAACGTACAATATTTCAAAATGGTTAGTAGAAGAATTCGGCAAATTAAATATCTCGTATGATAACTTTGAGGTTACTAACTCGTTAGAATTCTGAGAAAAAAGTAAGAATGTTCACTTAAAAGAAGGTGAAATTTTAATATCTTTTGATGTAAGCTCATTGTTTCCTAGTGTACCCATACCACTAGCTTTAGAGTACCTAAAGGAACTACTTGAAATCAATAATTTGAAGAAAGAAATTATTGATGAGTATTTACTTCTCACAAAATTATGTATGAATCAAAATTTTTTTCAATACAACAATAAATATTATAAACAACTAGAGGGAACTGCGATGGGCAATTGCTTATCTCCGTTCCTTGCAAATTTGTTTATGGGCAGATTAGAAACCCAATTCAAAAAAGAACTCAAGTACTTCCCAAGGGTGTGGTATAGATACGTAGACGATATATTTGCTATTTTTGATACTAAAACAGAAAATTTGGACACTTTCTTAGAAACATTAAACAATAAATATCCTTCCATTAATTTTACGTACGAAAAGGAGAACAATGGGCAATTACCTTTTCTCGACACGTTAGTTATTAGAAATAACGATAAATTAGAATTTGATATTTATAGGAAATTTACTAATACTGATAGATATATAACATCCGACTCATTTCATTGCCGTCAACACAAAATGGCAGCGTTCCATTTTTTAACTCACAGGTTAGTCAATTTTCAACTAAGTAAAGAACGTTTTAACAATAAAATGAATCGGATTAAAAATATAGCTAAAAGTAATGGATATAATGATAATTTTGTACATAAACTAGTAAATAGACATAAGCATAAGAAAATGTTAAAAGATGCCACTACTCTCCAAATACCTGAGGCTTCCAATAAATTCATAGTAATCCCATATGATCCCAGATATACGAGAGGTCTAGAAAAAGTATTTAAAAACGTAGGTTTTAGAGTAGCCTACAAAACGGAGAATAGTTTGAAAAATCTCCTTGGAAACCCCAAAGACAAAGTCGACTTGAGGGAGAGGAGTGGCATCTATGAAATTAGCTGTAATGACTGCGATCTAAAATATGTTGGGCAAACTAAACGCTCCATAAACATTCGTTTTAAGGAACACATGACACATTTAAGATACGGAAGAACAGAAAAGTCAAGCGTTGCCCAACATGCTTTGGAAAACAATCACCGAATAGGAATAAATAATCTTAAGTTGATTAAAAATGTATCTAATAATAGATTATTGGATGCATTTGAGAGTATAGAAATAGTTAGATGTGGTAAGAAAGCACTAAATAAAGACAGAGGGCCTATTCCCTATAGTCCCCTCTATTGTTTACTTGACAACGGTGCAGTCGGGTGCAACCAAGTGTGACCACATTTACCTATAAATAGTCTCGGTTAGGATAAGTTACTTTAGTTTATATCATCTGCTGATGATGCTAACTTGGTTAGCGAAACGCGCGTCCAGAACGTAACAAGTTGTGGTGTAGTGTGGTTAGAACTCTTGTATTTTGATCTGGTCTTATAAAGTTCTATATTGGCAATCTCCCTACACCCATCGAAATTTATTTTATGGCCGGTTTCATGATGATGTAGGAATAAAGCTGAGGTTGTTTGTCTATTTCTGAGTTTATGCTCTTCCACTCTTGCTGATATTCGCCTGTTAGTTTGCCCTACGTAAAACTTTTCACAGTCCTGGTACGGAATACTGTACACTCCGTGGTTTTCCAGTTTGAATTTATATTTTGGGTTTCCGAGTAGTTTACCTATAGTTGTTTGTGGCTTGTGTATTGTTTGTATGTTGTGTTTCCTCAGAATTCTTCCGATTCTGTCTGTTGTGCCTTTTACATATGGTAAGACTACTCGTTGCTTTCCCGGTTCATATTTTTTGTTGTTCGTTGTTCGGGAAACCTGTGCATTAATAGCTTTCTCTATGGTGTGATTTGTCTAGCCATTTTTCTTCAAAGCACTAGATATTACCTTAAGTTCGTTTTGTCTCGTCTGTGTTTCAGTTAGTCGCACGGATCTAGATATTAGAGTATTTGCCACAGCTTGAATTTGCGCTGGGTGATGATGTGATTTTGCATTTAAATATCTGTCTGTATGTGTTGGTTTTCTATACACGGTGTATTCGAAATGTTCGTTATGCTGTTTTGTGACCAAAACATCTAAAAATGGTAGTTTGTTGTTTTCCTCTAACTCTAGAGTAAATTGTATTCTGGGGTGGATTGAATTTACGTGAGTCAGACATTTTTCGAGCTCTGTATGACCATGTTGCCATATAATAAATATGTCATCCACATAACGAATCCATAATTTGGGTTTTAAACTTGCTTTTTCAAGAGCTTCTTTCTCGAAGTATATCATAAATAAATTCGCGACTACTGGTGATAGCGAGGACCCCATTGGAGCACCATCCGTTTGTTTATACATTTGCCCGTTGAAAGAAAAATAAGTATTTTTGAGGCAATGCTCCGAGAGTTCTATTATATGTGCCTGGAAATCCTCGTTCATAGCAATCTTGTCCAATGCTTCGTCGATGGGAATACTGGGATATAACGATTTGACATCTAGGCTTGCTATGATATCGTTTTTTTCAAAGACGATATCTCGTATAATTCGAGTGAAATGCTCCGAGTTTTTTACGAATGAATCAGCTTTTTCTACAATTGGTTGCATAATTTCAGAAAGGTATTTCTCCAGTTTTTGTAGCGGCGAATTAACAACACTAACAATAGGTCTGATAGGCGCCCCTGGTTTGTGTATTTTTGGTAAACCATAGAGTTTAGGACATCTGCTCGACTTTTCCCTTGGTATGATTTTTTGTTGAATTTCGGTGTTTATTGGTAAACTTTGTATTTTATTTTTTCTAGATAAGTTGTCGGGTCCCTTGGAACAGGCCTATAACAATTGTCTTGTAGGATATCCTGCATTTTTTGTACGTAATTTTGAGTATTCATAACCACAGTTGCGTTTCCTTTATCTGCTGGAAGGATTGTGATGTCTTTATTTTTTCGAAGGTTTATTAAGGCCCTTTGTTCAGTGGCATTTAGGTTTTGTTTTGGTGTTTTGCTTGATCTTAAAATTCTTGCCACCTCTTGTCGAATCTCCTCTGCTTTTGTTTCTTCAGAGGAGCCAAGGACAGCTTCCACTCCAGCTATTATTTCTCCTTTAGGGATTTCCTTAGGAGATATCGCAAAATTAAAACCCTTACTCAGTACGGATTTTTCACTTTCCGACAGACTGTAGGATGATATATTATGTACTAATTTATCGACGTCTACTGATGATCTTTGTGGCTGACTCGACTTTCTTAGAAGATTGTCATACTTTTTCGAAAGTTTATCTGTCTTAATATTCTTATTCGATTCTGTTCGCCAAAAAGCCAAAGTTTCTATGCGATTCCACAATAAAGGGTGAATGATGTTACTTAGTTTAAGGTGTAACTTTAAAAGTTCTTTCTCTGTCTCGGCTGGTTATTTTCTAGTTTGATGGATTTGTTCTTTTAATAACGCCTTACTAGCATTTTGAAGTATGGTGTTAGTTTTTCTAGTTTTAGTATGATAAGACAACCGTGTAAAAGTAGGAAGTAAATCGCTGTCACGGCACTTAATTTGAAAGGTTAGATCACATAAAAGATTAGTTTTCTTACCTCTCAGTTTCTCATACAACTTGATTGTCTTGAAAATCTCGTCCCCGTAGAGGTGTATAGTGTTGATCTTTACTCCTTCACGGATGGAAAAATACAATGTGTTTTCATTCCGGGTGTACATCCGTTCACTACTGTCGTTCTGAAAAGAACAGTTTTGCTGACGTTTCGCCAAACACAGACGAGACAAAACGAACTTAAGGTAATATCTAGTGCTTTGAAGAAAAATGGCTACACAAATCGCACCATAGAGAAAGCTATTAATGCACAGGTTTCCCGAACAACGAACAACAAAAAATATGAACCGGGAAAGCAACGAGTAGTCTTACCATATGTAAAAGGCACAACAGACAGAATCGGAAGAATTCTGAGGAAACACAACATACAAACAATACACAAGCCACAAACAACTATAGGTAAACTACTCGGAAACCCAAAAGATAAAATCAAACTGGAAAACCACGGAGTGTACAGTATTCCGTGCCAGGACTGTGAAAAGTTGTACGTAGGGCAAACTAACAGGCGAATATCAGCAAGAGTGGAAGAGCATAAACTCAGCATCAGAAATAGACAAACAACCTCAGCTTTATTCCTACATCATCATGAAACCGGCCATAAAATAAATTTCGATGGGTGTAGGGAGATTGCCAATATAGAACATTATAAGACCAGAATAATCCGAGAAGCCAAAGAAATTGAAAAACAAGGGGATTTGAATAAAAGGGACGAATCATTAAAACTACCAACAGTATGAAAGACAATAATCGACAAATCTAAAATCGCAAAAACTCAAGCGCAATTAGCGCAACAACAACAGCACCATCCGGAAAACATAAATAACGACCAACGCCTGCGCAGATATAACCTTCGGCCCCGAGTGGGGGTATAAAAGGAAGCGTCGCAGTCACCAACACTTCAGTCTCTATTCGGACGCGAGAAAGAAAGCTTCGAAAATGCCAAATGTGATTTTGGCGAAACGTCAGCAAAACTGTTCTTTTCAGAACGACAGTAGTGAACGGATGTACACCCGGAATGAAAACACAACGGCACGCAAAATTGAATAATTTTTTTTTATAATAAAAACTGTTTACGTTATCAATTCTTACAGATTTTTGAGAGTTTCGTTTTATATGTATTAGATACTTTTTAACTCAACCAGGTGTGGGCACGGGTAACCATCTTAAGTATTTTTTACAAAATACTTGAAATACGGATAGATAAATACAGATGATCAAAATTTTGCAAAAACTGATCACGTAATAGAATATAATACTCATTAAGAATAACAAAATTGTTTGCAAATTTTTGGCGATGTTCAACTCTCATTCAAATTCAAGTAAAAAGTTATCCCTTGAACTTTGGCTACAAACCTAATAACACCCTGATGAAGCTAAGTAGGCACTGAATTATCTTTGTAAGCATTGATTTACCTTTTGGCTCATAATGACCTTAAAATTGTAAAACAAGAGATCACTGTATCAGTGGCGGCTCGCGGGTGAAAAAGTAAGTGAAGTGCAAATGAAGCAAGAAAATATCGCAATAGTTTTTTTCCAGAATTTTTTTTTTATTTGGAAGGGGTAGAATATTTTTATACGACTTACCTAAATTTTGTGTACTAAATCAATTCTCCGATCCTTCATAACAGCAAATTTATTTATAATATTCTCATAAAATGGATGGGTTTCCCCTACAGACATTCCTTTTGAATTCAAATATTGCTTAGAGAAGTAAGTCTTTTTTGAGATATTGTATTTCTTAAATAAGTTTTTACACGTTTGAGGCAAGAAAAACTTCTTTCCACTGAAGCACTTGTCGGCGGTATAAATAAGGGAAAACACTTTCTATACTTTAGTTAAAATATCTTTATTTTCATTAATTTTTTTACTTGCTCTTGCAGCGATATATTCCAATAACTGACATTGGCAAAAATAAGACCAAGCTCATTTTTAAGTCGCTGACTTTTTGAAAATATTTCCCAGTATAACTGTAACAAATTTTCAAACGGGCCAGTCGGAAAATTTAAACTATATTCGGAAAATTTAGCAGAATCTGCTAAACATAAAAATGTAAGTTATTCAGAGTTTTGAAAGCTTAGTGTCATTTCCATTAAAATATGGTCCAATATTTCATAAAAAAGGGTTCTATACTTAGCTCTAATTTCTTCAGGTAAAAGCTTAGCAAGCTCACGTTTGTAATGCTTTATTTCTGTAATAGGATTTGCTTCAAACATGGTATTAAAAAAATGTTCATTTCTTTTTTTACAGAGCGTCTCACGACAGCGTTTTATATTGGATATGCAACAATGAATGTCAAACGATTTTTTTTGAAGAACGCAACTTGAACAATCACATTTACTAAGTTCGAATTTGAGGACCAACGAGTTTCTGTAATTGTTGGTGTACGCCTCGTAGATGCAGATGTAAGAGCATACGTTCGTTTGGCTGAGTGATAAAAAAATGAGGGAATACCACTAAGGCTTGCAAAAAAATTCGACATTTAGAAATATTTTTAAACCTTGCTGCATCAGGAGAAATACAGCCTGCGGCGCTTTTTTTTAAGGCGATTTAGATGGCCAGACATCACGCTTGCGCCATCGTAACATTGCCCTATTAATTTATATTTATAGTCAAATTGGTCCAAAATTTGATCCAATAGAGAATATAAATTCTCCGAAGTTCTATCGCTGCTGACATTATAAAATCCTAAGAATCTCTCGACTACCGAACCTTCTGAATTAACGTATCTTAAAATTATGGAGCACTGGGAGGTTTGCGTAATATCAGTGGTGTCATCCAGAAAAAAACTGTGTATTCATTATTTCATTTTTTACATGATTATTTAAATAATCAGAAATCAATTAAATTCAGTTAATAATTAATTATTTCGTCTTGAATAGTTTTCGAGTCACCAGTAAAAACATTTTTATTTTTTTGTGATGATCTTTTAGTTCTTGGAAACTTCTCAATATTAATAAACCTAAAAGCTTTTTAAAATTCCCTTTACTTATTGACTCGTTTTGCAAGGTACAAAACTGCGTCAATTACCAAGCACATAAATAGTCTATTTAATCGGACGTTTTCGTTAAAATGTATTTTATATAGTTTAGCATTTTCTTTTAAAGTGTCAGCTATATTCCTTTGATTTACAAATGTTTTAGCATTAATTCGCGTTTTAAATGCTCCGCCGAGTCTTCATGTTTATGTAAAGACCTTCATATATTTAACATACCTGCAAATCCTTCCTTATCCCACACTGAATATTTATTGGAAATTAGTAAACAAGGCCAGCAAAACCATTTTTGTAATATTTGAATACTACATAACCATTTGTACGCCGAAAACCAGGATGACGATTAAAACTTTGATCTTGTTCCTTCCATCGATTAAATATAGTTTCCAACAAAATGCAAACCACATCCGTGATCGGATTCACCAATAATGTAAATTAATAAACCCGACATCGAATAAAGTTCTAACAACACCATAAATAAATATAAGACAAAACGGTCAAGTAAACTCCAAAGGAACTAACCGGTTGCAGCGAAATCCACGAAAATAAAAGTAAACAACCACCCCAAACTGAACGACACGTGGGTGTAATGTACTGCGTTAGAAATTCACCGAGAGCGTTGTATGGCGCTGGTTAACATTAACCTTCCATGCGCTCGACGTCATCACGAACGCGTTGTCATGGCAACGTAGTAGGAAAATCGTAAACTAAACATAGCACTCCCGGCAAAGTCGAAGCGGTTTGCGCCACTGTTATAGTTGTTATAACAAAGTTCGATTAAAAGTTTTAAAAAGACATGCCGCCAACGGTCAAGTAAAATATTTATTCGAGATGTACAGTTTATTTTTTGCCAATTAGGTGAATAAATTAATGTAAAAACTTAAATTTTAAGAGATATATAATAAATATAGGTAGCTGTTTGTTTGTTTATTTTTCCTGGTGAAGTAGCACTTCACCTACTTCACCTAAATAGCCGCCACTGCACCGTATAATTCGAAAATGTCTCATCCCAATTCTCACTATTAAAAACTAAAAAAAAATATTTTTATAACAACTTTTCCACTCCTTTCCCATTTGAAGAAGTGACACTGAACTAATTGGTATTTCTATCGGAGTCCCTGCTGTTTGTTACAACTTCTATATTAGTAAAGTAATTTAGTAAAAATGTGTTTAAAAGTATAGAATTTTGTTGGTTTTGGCATTATCTTTTATTGCCTTTATATTAAAGGCTAAAAATCATAGCTCTTCCAAATATTGGAACGGAAATTCTGGATACCCTGTATAAGACCTGCAGGTTCAGACGCAAGCAGGATATGGAAGAATTTAAGTAAAAAATATTCGGTATTGCTTTTAAAAATCACTATTCAAGTAAAAACGATTATTTAATATCCATTTTTATGTTTTTTAAATTTGCATTTAATCATCTTCAAAAGTCCACTGTTTTATTATTCCACCAGTTACGGAGAAACCTATTTTATTAAAACTATACACTTTTAAGCAATTTTAATTTTAAAAATGGTATATTAATAAATATTTAAAATTTAAATAACTATTTAGGTTAATGGAAATAATGACTATTGACAACGCTATATACAAGTAAATTAAAAAACTCGTTGATCCCAATACATTTCTTTTTTCAAACTATTCTTTAAAGACAAACGTTTAAAGTTTTCACAGACTTGTGTGACTTTAGACTTCTGTTTTTGTCTGGAAACTAGCAATATAAAGTTTTTTCCGCCTCATAAAAATATTTGAAGAGTTTGTTACAATTGTTTTCTAAAAAAGCAGTTATGCAAGATCTTAGATCGGCCTGAAAGTTTGATAGAAAATAATTTTATTATAAGTAACGAAAAAATGTTATATATATATATATATATATATATATATATATATATATATATATATATATATATATATATATATATATATATATATATATATATATATATATATATATATATATATATATATATATATATATATATATATATGTATATATACATATATATATATGTATATATACATATATATATATATATATATATATATATATATATATGTATATATATATATATATATATATATATATATATATATATATATATATATATATATATATATATATATATATATATATATATATATATATATATATATATATATATATATATATATATATATATATATATATATATATATATATATATATATATATATATATATATATATATATATATATATATATATATATATATATATATATATATATATATATATATATATATATATATATATATATATATATATATATATATATATATATATATATATATATATATATATATATATATATATATATATATATATATATATATATATATATATATATATATATATATATATATATATATATATATATATATATATATATATATATATATATATATATATATATATATATATATATATATATATATATATATATATATATATATATATATATATATATATATATATATATGCGTATATATATATTATGTTTAATATAAAAATAAATAAAGTAATACGGTGCAAAAAAACGAATATAAAAAGAGCTTCTGCTTGATTTATCTCCCAACTGTCATCACAAGTGAAAATAAGAAAAATTGACTTAACATGATGATAAACTTCATTCTAATACAGTTTAGGAATGAAATAACAAGTCTAGGTGTGGGAATTGTTTAAATGCCCTAAAGCGATGTCAAGGCAGTAACATTAAACAAATGTAGAATTCATCAGATATGGAGATGTTAATAGAATTTTAATGAAAACATATCTGTAAGCCAGCCTTGAATTTAGCAATATTGGCTTTAAATTTACTTTTATCGTGTTCGCACTACACACTTCAGCTTCGTTCAAAGTGATATGTTTTCTGTTCTCATTATCGATTATGTACTTGAATACTTATTAATATTATTCGCTTTAATTTAGCCATGTATTTTATCATGCGGGGATTATTTTCCACAACTGTGATACATCTGGTGCAATATTTTCAGGAGAATTCGTTTTTAATCATCCAGATTTGACACAAAATAAATTAAATTTTAGTGAAATAATTTTTAAAATGATTTAAATTATTAAAAAAAAACCACAGCCCCTAGAGTCAGCTGGAAGAATAAATGAAATCATTAAACATGCACATTAATGGAAGAATTAACATTTTTTACAACAAAATCCTTCCGTCTGAAAGTATACCTATACAATGGAAAGAAAATATTACCATTCCTTTATTTAAGAGAGGAACGAAGGCTGGTGCAAAAAACTATGAAAGTATTACTATTCTTAGCGAAGTCTTAAAGATTTTGACTAAAATCCAATGTACGGAAATCATGGAGACAAATATAAATGAAAAACTACAAAGCTTGGTGTTTCGAGAAACCAATCCAGTATAACAATACATCGTTAATTGTTTCATAGATCAAACGCAAGCTTTTGATAGATTAAAACTTCCGGACTACTAAGAAAAAGAAAAGTCTCTAGGAGTAAATCTTACTAGTGATAAAAACATTAACGGAGAGATAAAAGAGATTTAGTTAGACAGATAGACTATTCTACCAGCTTCTGCCTATGCAACATATGATTTTGGGCATAATTTAAAACAAATTGAATAAATAGTTTTAATGTAGAATCTACAATAACACCGCCATTTTGTTCTGTCATGTTGAAATCGTACCAATTTATTCCTATATCATATTTAATTTTCTGCAAATTTTAAAATCAATTGAATTGAATTTTTTGCTATTTTGGGTTCATACCAAAATGTTACCAATTCATTCCTATGTAACACTTGATTTGTGTGCAAAATTTGGGGTAAATTGGATAATTAGTTTTTTAGTAATATTTTTTTTAACGTTTCATTAGGCAGTCATCTTGTTCCTTCAATTTTTTGCCAAAATTTGGTAAAATGATCCTTATATGATATGATCAATCGGGTTAGTAGTTTTTAAGTTATTTCGCTAACTGAAAGACAGACTAGGGACGCTAAAACGAGAAGATATGTAATACATGGGAGACTGATTTTTTCACGATTACAAACATTTTATTTGGCCGCCGTTTCTAACTATTACTACAATTTTACCAATTCATCCCGCTACCACAATTCATGACTGCATAAAATTTGAAATTAATCTATTAAGTAATTTTTTCAGGCCGAATTTTTAAATATTTTATTATGCCGCTATCTTGGGTTCGTACCAAAATTGTACCAATTGATTCATACATAATACATGATAATGAGGTAAATTGGATAAGTAGTTTTTTATTAATATTTTTTTACCATTTCACTAGGCCGCTATTTTGTTTTGCCATATTGGTTTTTTTTTACCAAAATGTTGCCATCATACTCATATGACCCTTAATTTTTGACCAAAATTTGAAGTCAGTCTGCTATGTAGTTTTTTAGCATGCCGCGAATGGACAGACCGACGGAATTGAGAAAACGAAGGGTGATTTTTTCACGATTACTCTACTTTGCTTTACCGAGGGAATAAATAATGTCAAAATAACGAAGGAAAAGACTGGTTTAAATCGTTGGAAGTTGAACAATATGAAAGAAATGTAATAGGAATAAATCGGCATTGATTTTATTTCAATAGGGAAGTTTCATCATTTTAGCGGATATAAGGAAAACGCAGATTTTTTACAAATAGGACCAAAAAAGTTAATAGGAAATACTGCATGAACAACTTTTCTTCCAAAATTAGAATAACTATATTCTAAAGTATTCCGCCCATTTTTCAAGCACCCTGTCTATAAAATTTCATCGAAACTACTGTAGTTCTTTAGCCAACTAATTTAAAATACATAAAATAACTGTAACAAAAATATTGTTACAGTTAAAAGGAGGGGAAAAAAATGATAAAATGTTGCAGTTTTAATATAAATATTTCAACAGTTGGTAAACATCTAACAAAAATTTCAATAAACTACTCATTTATCTTTGAAATTGCACAAAAATAGGGAGAATTTGAAATGCGGCCATTTGCGCAAGAAACTTCATGTAACATAAAGATGTAAGATTTGTCGTGCAAAACAGAGACATCAAGAGTGATAAATCTGTGTATGCTGGAATTTCTGGATAGCCCACTAACGGAGTTATCTTGTGAAATACGGTTCCTTGACAAACCGTTTCTTAGTTTATTTCAAAGTTCAAACAATAAGAGATTTTTCAATGTCTCCGACGCGGTTTCATGGAACTTGTAGCAGTAAAACTTGTTTATGTTTTTATTTTGATCGTATGAATGTGTTTGTTAAATGTGCACAGTCAACAGTTTCAGCAAATGATAGTCTATAATATTATGGAATGGATAGTACGAAAGCTTTCACGGCTGGAGTCAATTAGGAAATCATAGTTATTTGGTTTAGACCGTGTCAAATTGGAATTACTTTCCAACGTTTCTTCTTTGATTACACGAGGAATCTTCAGGAATCTTCACTGCGCAACATCAAAACCTTACAGATAGAATAAAAATTCATTATTTACATATTTAGCCACTGCCAAGATTACCTCACAGTATAAGGTCGATCGTACGACGATGGCAAGTCTAGTCAGGAACACCAATTTTTATACCAATTTATATTACGGCGAATATGTTTAAACATGATGCAAAAAAATTTTCATACAAAGAATAATAATGTTTTCCAGTATTAGTTTCTTAGCAGTATAAAGAAATTACTTTTATTTCAAAATTGTAAAATACAAACTAAAATACCCAGACCTTCAGAGCAGATTACACCAGTAACAAGAGTTTTAGTTAAATACGGCAAACTCGATCGACAATTCCACGTATTAGACCATCCAACTGTGGTATTAGAACCTCCCACTTTCATTGACAAGGGATCCTTATAGTAAAAAAGTATAATAGTCTAGAGTAAGTGTTACAGGGTCACGTGACGGGCGTGGCTTAAAACCAATAGCGGGTCGTGAAACTACAATAAATTTCAACATTAAAAAAATTAATTGCGACATTGCGAAACTAGGAGCTTTAGTTGACCTAACTATGGTGCGGCAATTTGAGTTTATAAAAAAATGGCTTTGGAATTTTCTTTTAACCACTAAGTAAACAGCAAGATTTCCTTTTCCAGGCGACATGTCTAATAAAAGATACCTTATTCACTTATTTTGGATCACATGACGTATTGACCAATCCTGTTCAGTATAATAGAACGTTTATTTCGTCGGGGGGCATGTGAGAATCCTCAAAATCAAAATGATACAAGAAAGACTCTGAGGTGATTTTTTTGACGATTATAATAGTTTTTCCTATCAGAGAATTAAAATAATTATAGAATATATCTATACTATATTAAATTAGTCAAAGGGCGTCTCACGCTCAAAAAAACGTACTGCGATTTCGAAAATCACTAGATTTTGGATGAAATCTGGGGAAATAATAAAGTTTCGGATGATTTCGTGCCTTTTTTTAATTTTCACTTGAGTTGAGCCAATTTTTTATATAAGTGTTGTCAGGTAACGGCTTGAACATGGGCCATCCCCACTTCTTGTTTTATCGTAAACATTGGTCGATAGAATGGGAAAAATAGGGGAACATGTTGGCGCATACCCCTAACGTGATTTATGAATGGATTGTGATCTCTACTTTAATTCTTACTCTAAGATCAAAACGCTATGTTAGCTCCAATCATAAGAGTTCAGGTATTTATACCCGACCTGTGCCCACCGACGCGTGACTCACAGTGACGATTATTTTCCACGCATGATTTAACACGTAACCCGTGTCTCTATTGAAATTTCCAGGGTCTTTGATAATTTTAATAGATTCTCTAATTTTCCGTTTATAACAGCCCGAGACTGATGCAAGAACCTTGGTATATTTTTCATTAATCATATGCCTTATTGAGTACTGGTGTTCAGCGGCAGCGGATTGAATGATTTGCTTTTCATTTGTACATATTTAATCTTTCTTAAGTACAGTAGACACAGACTACCCAGTTTTACACATATACACTATGCCGCAGGAACAAACAATTTTATAATTTCTTTCTGATCGAAAAGGAATTACACCTTTTGGCGACCTTAAGCATTGAGCAATTTTGTGTGTGTATCAAACTGTGCGAATGTTAGATCTCCGCAGAATTGTGTTTATTTAATGGATAAAAGGTAAGAATGCACTACTTGATAGTTGAGTATCTAATACTGGTTGAGCTCTGGGATTATTATAATACCTAATTAAACGCCTAATATCCGTTTGATTTTAAAGCTTCGGTTAGTCTTTCTGTTTTCTTCGGAATTGAATTTGCATCACATATTGACTAAATACTAACGAATTGATGACGAATTGTTTTTGATGTGGATGTTGGTGGGGATTAAAATTTAAATATCTATTCGTATGTGCTGGCTTCCTATAAACAATATGGCCTATGGTGCCGCTCTCTTCTTTTTGTACTAATACATCGAGGAAGGGACCGGCACTATCTGACTCAATTTTCATAGTGAATTTTATATTAAAATGTTGTTGGTTCAGAGGATATAAAAATATAGCTAATTTTTCATCTCCATGAAACAATATTACAAAAGTATCATCGACATATCTAAAGCAACATTTACGTTGTAAAGGAGCTGAGCTAAAAGCAGTTTCTTCGAAAACATCTATAAAGATATTCGCTACCACAGCAGATAACGGAGATGCCATGGCGGCGCCCGATTTTATCTAATACTAAGTTCCTTGAAAATATAATATGTGGACGTTAAGCAATCTCTGATTAATTCAATTAAGGTTTTTATGTTGAAATATGTGTGAAAAACGTGGTACGGGGGTTTAAACGGTATTAAAGTGAAATTACTTTTTTTGGTATTTCTCTTTCTATTGCAAGAGGTACCCTCAGTGATCCTTATTCTATGTAGGCAGAACACTTAAGGAACTCAAATACTCTGAAGCAGAGTTTTATCTCTTTTCTTCACTGTCATCAGCTATGGTAATTATCAGTGCTTTTATATTATTTTTTCTCCAACTTTTACAACATGCTGAATTGAAATCTTCCAACTTGCACCACTGACGCACTCAAAGTAGGAGAAACGTTTTGTGTCCTTACTCTTGATTTAACTTGATGCCAAATATTTTCGATGGGATTAAACACCAAATAATATGGAGGATGCCACAAAAGAGGGTGTTCAAGTTTCTTAGTCATAATATCACATATTTATTTTTCAATTTATAGTCTTTAGAAACTTTAAAAAGATAACTTTTTTTGAGGCTAAATTCAAGATAGCTGTTAGTTTCTAATATATATTCCTGTATTTCAGATTTGGTGTTAGAACTTTATTTCGTAGGCGACTATGGTAACTTGCGTTGTCCATAACAATAACAATTAGTTGTAGATAAGCATGTGGCAGGATGGATTCGCATGCTTTGTGATTCCATCACTTCTTGCCTTTTGTCAATTTTTCGGAACGTGAATCCCATTTTAAAGAGAATTCTGTGATATGTTGATCGGTCACAATGTATATTGATCCTGTTCTTTTGTCCAGTGTCAACACCAACTGCTTTTTGTTCACTGGTTCCTTACAAAGTACTTTATTTATTAAACCTTTTTTTTACCAAATTTAAATATTTTCACTATTTGTTTAGCATCAAATAATAAATGTTTCCTCTTGCAATAGCCGTTAGTGCAATTTCTTCAGACACGCCACATAATTAAAAGAAAACGAAATAACTACTTTGCGTTGTATGCACTTAAAAGTATCTTTCGAAACTAATTAAGACCTCTGGTCAACATACCTACATTATAAAACATTTAATGAATTTCAAACAGGGTTGCCAGGTCATAAATGTATAGGTTAAAATAGATCCAATATGATTGCACTTTACAAGTGAGGGTATCAGCAAAGCAGGTAAAATAAAAATCTCCTGGCAACTATGCACAAAATATTCAGGGATGTACTTTACCTTTAATTTCCTTACGTGGTATAGTGTCAAAGTAATCGTACTAGCTCATCTGTGATACTAGACCAAAATTAAATAAAATTGTAGTCGACGAGCACATCTTTTGGTAGGTCTTTTTAAATGGCGGCCAATTGAAGGGACCCAAATATTGGAAGTGTAAAAACTTTTAATAACGGCCAAAACTTAAATATTTAATTTCTCATGTGATCCTTAACTCTTCAATATTAACATAATTTTTGTAGCATTAGCCTAAAATCGGTCTGTGGGACCGAAACCAGATAATACGAAAAGTTATTTTCTTTATAAAAAAAATAATAAAAGTAGTGTAATTATTTGTTAATTATAGTAAAATTGTAATAAAAGTAAGAACATAAAATTAATTAGCCTTCTTCGGAATTGGCAGTGATAGCATGTCTAATGCATTCGCTATACATAGCGGCAACCTGTTTTAGACATAGAACTTTGTTGCACTGATTACACTTGTATTTTGTCTTCCTACTTTTCTTCTTACTGCAAAAGGAACATCTACCATTCGCATACGTGATAACTGTGGCATTTGTCGGACTCTGGTTCGTGTTTTGAGATGATCCGTAACCAAATCAATCGAAAGTGTTTCTAAGAAAATCCTTCGAAGAATATTTAAGTTGAGATCTTTTGAATTAAAGACTGCAAATGCATTTGTGGCAGCTATGTTTAGTACTCGATAAAAAATTACCTAGGCCATCTTCTTGTGTTTGTGGCCCAGTTACAGTTTGCACACAATTGGCCTACTATGTGAGCACCACCCTATCAAAGTACATCATAATAATTTCTGGTTTACACGTTATTTCGTCTAGGCTGTCATCGTCATGCATGGTCGAAACAAGAAAAATATTTTTTCCTTTTTTGGGAATGTACATTTTTTTTTCAAAGCCGAACATCCCTGGTCTAACACCTGCCACAAATTCACGGGGTAGTTCCCATGTAAGCTTTTGCATAAAGGTAAACTAGGACTAAGACAGTTTGAGTCCGTGCTGACGTTTCTTCCAGTGTTAGCTATTGGTTCCACAAGGTGCTCAACAAATGATTTTGCCAGATTCTCGAGGGAAAAAGATTCAGAGGGTTGCTTTCCGACGTGAACTTCCATGTTTACTGTATAATAAGCCTGAGCATCAACCATTGCAAATATTTTGATGCCGTATTTTCAGGCTTACTGGGGATATACTGCTGAAAATTGCATTTTCCTCAAAAACCCTGGATCATTTCGTCGACAGTGGTAGACTCCGATGGCGTAAAATTGTATTTGCAGCTAGAAACAAACAGTTCTCGAATTGCTGTCTTTTTTTACCTTTCAGATCGAGTGTTCTTATTATCAAATCTCAAATGTCTCAACAAAAATCGATACCGTTCCAATCGCAGCCTGAATATTCTAACTGATGTGGTGTTAGTTTTGCACAAATCTTATGCCGAAAGGTATAAGAGTCCCAGTAAAGTCCAGTAAATTTCAAATAAATATGTCAGTAGTAATCGCTGTTCGATATTCATGAGAATACCGCTGCTGAAATATAGATAAGTTGGTTCAACAACTAAATTTAACTTGTCAGCGGTGAAGAAACATGACCGAATATCGAGAATATCTTTCGATGAATTGCTTGCTGGTCTATAACGTCTAGCAAGTGGATTACAAATGTTTTCTGCTCCAGTTTTAACCCTCTGATCGGGCGTATGTTAAATAACGTGGAGGAGGTTTATACTGGTTCTAACCCTTGCTCCGACTCAGAATCTTCTTCTGGTTCATCTTCTAGTTCTAGAACTGTATCTTGGTCTTCTTATTGGTTCTATAACCTCCGAAGTCGCTCCTGCTATGCAATTTAACTTTAAATATTCAAAAAAAATTAACTTTCCTAATAAAGCAAATAGTCTCGGTAGTTTTTTTGTCATTGGGGGTGGGAACAATACTAGTACTAACACGCATACGGAAGGCTGATCTATGTATAAGATCGGCAAAATTGCTAACATACGCTTCCCACTGACAGATCTGGCCGGTAATTAACTAATATTAAGAAACCGGACGATCATATCGATGCGCCATGGGCGATGATTTGGTGAAAAGGTGGGAGGTCTGTCTACGGAAGGTTTTAATGATAAAGTTCTTATTGATCATGGGAGGGAGCTAAATGATGCACTTTTCTGTTATTATGGGGTTTTATTTTTAAATAAATTTCAAATTTTCTTCTTTATATATAATAGATGGAGTTAAATAATTCAAAGAAATTTTATTTTAAATAAGAAAACTTCTTAGCCACAAAAGTATCATACAGTTATTAGTATAATTTATTCTTATCTTTAAAACTCCCTTAAAACCTTACTAAACTCTTTAATTAGATCTTGAGGGGATTAAGAAGCTTATACTAAAAAGTACAATTTTAATAAAGAAAGTCTTTAGCTTTCTAGTCAGAAAATCGTTTTTATTAAGTTATCCTTTACTATAGTAGTTTTGTTAAGAAAGTTGCAATAAAAGGGTTTATAGCTAATTCCTTACGAAGCACAAGTAACTAAACATTGTGCATTCTCCTGATAATTCCAATTGCAATGTCTACCTATAATTAAACCCTTGGTCTCGCTTTATATTGTGAATATATAACGCTTCCGGCACCACGTTGCGTTATCTAGGAAACTCCAAGAAATGAGAAACTGAAACGTCAGACAAATTTATTCATTATAATAGAATTTTCGACATCTCTGAGTAGGCAATATTTGTACGTTGTTTTTTGCTTTAAGACTTGTATTTTGCCAGAAGCATTAAGATCAAAGTTGGTCTGTCATGTGCATTCCTTTATTAGCTACTGAACCCACCCCGTTTGCCAAGATTTTGTTTCCTTTCTAGTTTTTTTATATGGTGATTTATCTCGCGCTTCCTTCTGCTCAGCCTGAAGTTAAGGTCGTCATCAGGGCCGGAGTTAAGGGAGGATGTCACACCCTCCATAACCAGAAGTCATTCACCAAAACGAGAGAAATGGTTTTGTAAACTATAAAAATAAACAACCCGACGACCTTATTACATGATTTATCTATGAGGTTGTGATATCTCTGAGTAATAATGCCAAGCTGGACTAGTTTATAAGTTGTTGCTTTTTAATTATCTGCCTTGTATTGTTACAAATTTCACAAAATTTAAAAACTGGTCCTCCTTGATATTATTGTTTAGAGATCTGCTTCGTATTCGTGTTGAAACCACTGTATCATCTATGCATTCGGATAATAGAGACATAGATCTTAATGACTAATAATCATAAATAAGCTCAAATTTCCTTTAACACACTCCTCGTTTTAGCGAGCTCATGGTTTTCTTGGCTTAGTAATCAAGGCGTTCACCAAGGAAGTAAGAGGTCCTGGGTTCAAATCCCAACGAGGACTACTTTTTCAATTTTAATAGATTTGTCTGAAATGCCGATTAAATAATTTTGGGATATTTGTAATAAGAAAATACAGACAAATTCATATCTTATCATAACACCGTTAATATTTTTTATTGGGCTTTTTTTAATGTTACATTGAACCGGATTTTTGTAGATATTACTTTTAATAGTATAAATAAACATGATAGTCCTCATCCATTCTATATTAACTAAATTGTATAGTATAATTAATCACACGACAAAACTCTTTTTCTATTTAAAGCTGGAAAATGTTTTTTATTTAGATATCAGGTATGATTTATTAATCAAAAGTATTCAATTTTAAGTATTTTTTTTTAGCTTCCCGTGTAATTTATTTATTCCTATTTTGATGTTTAGTACACTATGACGCCTATATGAAATTATAATATTAAATCTCAAATTGTTTAATTTTCAAAACATTGTTTACTGTCAGATACAGAACCAGTGGAGAGGCTTGGCGGGAGGAGGAGAAATAAAAAGGAATTTAAATATTTTTGAATATGTTCTCATGCAGTTTAAGAATATTAATATTTGATTAATTTTTTTTTTGATACTATACAAAAAATTAAATTGAAAAATTTTGAATCCTAGGTATCACTGGAGTATTAGCGTGGAGTCATTAAGAAAACCATGGAACAATGTAAAAGTTCATTATACTTAGGCTTTAGACCGTCATGATTTGTCCAAACATAAAAAAATATATGCAAGGGATCCATTGACATTATATTCGATGAGGAGAATTTTTTTGTCAATTGAGGGGTAAACTAAAAAATCTGTTAGAAAAAATTTAGTAATGCAGTACAAAAGCTAATAAATTGATTCCTATATTTCATTTGCCAACCTGCTTTTTTGAGAAACGGCCCTATTGCGAAAAAAAGGTAAACATTTTTAAAAGACTTCGTTTTTTTTTTGGAAGCCCCAAATAGTCAATATATATATATATATATATATATATATATATATATATATATATATATATATATATATATATATATATATATATATATATATATATATATATATATAGGTATACGATAGACGAAAAGATATTCCAGTCAGCTGATAGTGGTACCGACATGAAAATATAAGATTTAATGAACAGCGTGTGCTTTTGGACGCTTTTCTGCAAAAGGATGGAATTGGATAAACATTTACTTCCTGGGTCTATGTTAGAGAACAGATGGAAAATTTTATCTCGTATAACTTATTGAAACAATTAAAGTTCCCAACAAGATGTTTGTATATCAGTAGGATAATTGTCCAGTCCACTTTGTTATGATCTTCGGGAACGGTTTCAAAATAGTATTGTGTAACCTTTTTTTAATCCGGATATTAATCCCATAGAAACTTCTGGACTGGAAGTTGCAAGGAATTGGGAATTTCACTCTTATATTACTAAAATTTTAATTCGATGTTGAATAGATTACGCCAGTGACCAGAAAACAGGCTTTTTTGAATAAATATAATTAATTTAATAATAATATTACCTACCCCTTAATATTGTTGTTGATACATATTCTGATTTTACTTTATCATTATTTTGATTTCGTGCGATTTATGCTAGTTTATTTAATGTAATGCATCGGTTGTTTGTTTTTGTAAAATCCATCTTACCTCGTACTATTTGGCACTATAATTTCGCTAACCGGTATGGCTTGCGGCATTTTTACTCGTCCCTTGAAATGATGTTTCTTTCTCTACCCACGATCCTTCCGAAATTCGTTAAAAAATCTCGGATGTAGTCCAATTAGGAATAGAAACCTTTATATCATATTCTATTAAGACCTCCCAACGATGAACCTTACAAAAAAACTCTGCAAAAAGGTCCGGAATAGAGAAAATTCGTATTCTACTAAGTTCTGGTGATGAAAACTTGTCCACTTCTAAAGCAAAAGCTGAGCATTAGAGCGCAAATTCTACTTTAATCCCTCCTCTGCACTTCCCCCTCTATCATTTCCAACTTTCCGATACAATATGCACAAAATTACCTTCAGGATTAAAAATGTACGATGTATTCTCAAAACACTTAATACCAAAAAGTTTTCTGGCCTTGATGGTATTCCGCCCATAGTCCTAAAAGATCTGAATAGGTCCCTATCCTAGGTTATTCGAAATGTCCAAAGATCCACAGCAGATCTTCTTACTTTCGTAACCCAAACCCGAAATAAATCCATCGAATTCTACGGAGAAACCCATTTGATCAAGTCTGTCATGACGCACTTCTTAACAAACATCCTGTCTGTGACCTTCTTCTAAAACTTTGTACTTGGATTTCCAGTTTTCTTTTCAACAAAAGTATTTCTGTAGGGGTTGACGGCCATTCATCAAACTTTCACCTAATCAACGCAGGCGTTCCACAGGCAGTGTTGGCACCTATCGTAGAATGTGGAACAAAGAACCTTGTCCATATTAATCCCACTAAGACATCCCAATAAGACATAATCATGTTTCTTATCTCACAGATTATCTCCCACAACTTACAACATTCAAATTAATAATCAAATGCTTGAAGCCAGAAAAATCTTCGCTTCCGAGTTCGAAAATACTTTTCTTCTGCCATCTTGTATACTCTTTACACTTCGAAATTCAGACCCGGCCTTGAGTAATGCTTGCACATACGGACATCGTATGACTTAACTTGACTATGTCCAAAGGAGAACTATTCGCCTGATTGATGATCCAAACAAGAAGAAAGCTTGCATTACTAGAGCATCGTCGAATATTGCGCGATCTGTCGCTGTTTTACAGATACTACCGCGAATTATGTTCTGATGAATCAGCATCCATTATGCCCTCCTTAATCATTCTTGCCAAGGAGACACGAGCATCGTCCCAAATGCATGCCTTCACCGTCCAACTGCAAGGACCAACGACCTCCCACTTTGTTCGCCCTTTATTCCGTCCCGATTATGGAATGTGTTACCAGAAAATGCTTTCACTCCTTCTCCTAGTCGGCATATCTTTAAATCACGCATCTATAAACTTTCCTTGTCTTCAATTAAAGCAACCACGGTACCAAGTACATAGGTATTTGGCCTTCGTGGCCCGCTCATAGATAAATAAAAATATTAATGGCTTAAGTAAAGTTTTTGAATCCAGGAAAAACAGCGAAATTGGACTATGGCTAAATTCGACATTACCATAAAATACCAAAAAATTCACTAACGAATATTCTTTAAATTTTCGACATTTTTGAGTAAAACCTCTAACACGTAATAATCTCATAGCAGCAACAGAAAAGTCGGTTTTACGTAAATACTACAAAACTCCCCACAAGTCGTACACTTTTTTTATACACACACTTTCCATTGGGTCACTTTGGTCTGTCGTAAAGTGCATTCGTGATCGTAATAACCAACAGACAGACAAGGTCAAAGTCCAAATTAACGCATAAGGCCCTTTATCACTTTTATAGCATTTGCATTGAAAATTATAGAAGTTTAAAACTAATAAAAGCATATGGCTCCAGCGAAGACTGAATTTAAATGAAAACTATTAAGTTAGTTGCATTTAAGAACTTTATGCCGTATAATATGCTCCTCTGAATTTAAAGCACATTTAGATTCCTACTGTGAAATAAGCCGAAATCTAATGCTTGAAAATATATCTGGTGGCTTTAAGTTGCGTCAGAGTTAAAGTGTTTATTACGCTTTATCGCTTTTGAAAACTGGATTCATTTTAAGGTATCATAACTTGCTGAGTTTTGGTTTTAATAAATTCACCCCTAAGGCTTATTCTATTGTAAGAATTTTTATTTACCTTTTTCTAACAACCAACGTCTTTTTTTTAAAAAAAGGTTAAACAATACTATTTTGAACCAAATATCACATAAAGACTACAAAATAAACTTAGAAACACACTAAATATATAATCCACTTGGAACTTCATATTACTGAAATAACTAAGGCAGTAATTAATTATTAAAATACACCAACAAAACTTAATGTTAACAGTAGGTTATGTTGACTGCCGGACATCTTCAGTGTGCCTGGCCCACTCGACTTTGGCTGCAATGCATGTATATCCGAATCCCCGTTCAGGCGATGACATGTTTCTTAACAAAACTTGTAATTAAAAAAATGCGTATTATTAATTTTTTTCTTAAAATTAGGTTAGGTTATGATTGGTTAGATATGTTGTAAACAAAGCAGCGCGCCAATTTTATGAGTATTGAACAAAATTCCGGGTCTATATTAAAACAAGATTTTTTTGTAACAGAACTTATACTGTTAAATAAATCTGTCCCGTTAGCGTTAGGTTAGCTCAGGTTTGTCGATAAACCCATCATTAAAGCCATAAACGATCATTAAAGCCGTAAACTCACATACTAAGTTAACAACAAATCATCGAAAGATTTGAAATATGCGCGTAATGTAAAGTGGTGTGATTGAAATGACCTATTTTTTAGTTCTGCACAATATTTTCTATTTCTGGTTGTCTATAGATAACCACCAATACGTGGAGATGTTGGTGACGTACTCCCCATACATACTTGATGATTATTTTGAACCAAATACGAGGACGTGAGATGTTGGTGACTCCGTCGTGCGCCCGATCTTTAAGAAAAAATCACCTTTTCTAGACCCAGGCTTTAGTATGGTATATGAGGATTTTGTTTTTATTACTTGTTTGTTCCTTTATTTTTGATTATGGTAAGAAAGATATATTAACTATATTTATTAGCTTCCTTGTTAGGCCTCGAAGTATGATGTTAAATTCGAAACTTATCACTTTTAAAGAAGACTATTCAGTCAAAACACAGAATCCATTTCATATTAAGTTTTGCATAAAATCATAACCTTTGGCCTTTATGATACACATAGACAAACACGTTTCCCTTTATAATGTTAACTAGCTATTTAAACGACGCTGCACTACTGACGAGGCTTTGTTATTCTTGACGAATATGACAATATGGAATAAAATATTCCGTCAGTTGAGAGCAACTTGAATAAGTATTTTATTACTAATTTAATTATATATCTACCTTCTTATTTTGAACTGAAAAATATTGTTTTATCATAATGAAATTTGGTTTGTGCGTTAGTCCGCTTTTTTGACATATTTTTTCGGATGCACGGCGTTACGTTCAAAGCTTCTGCCGGCACATACAAAAAAACTCGCAATATCTTAACTATTTGGTGAGGAGCTTTTAAACTTAGTTAGCAAGGAAATAATGTAAATTTATTTCTCCCTTGGTTGTTTTCGCTATCGGTAATATTATCGCCAGAATTTCTTTTTTTTTCACTGGTACTATTGCAGATAGCGAAAATTATCAAAAATTATCTGGTATACGATTGCTTGTCCATAAAAAAAGCTCTAAGCCTTTTTTATAGACAGATTTGAGATTTTGTTTGTATGTGACTGAACATTTAATATTACTTATTACCCAGAAAAATAGGTCAAGAAGAATCTTTTTGTAATGCTAATTCATAAATTTCATTTTCATTGCTAAAAGGAATATTTATTCAAAATAATAAGTTTTTTTTAGTTTTGTCGCTTGCAACGGTCTAGCGAAGCTCATTCGCCACTTCATTTACATTACTGTGAGCTTTGGCCCCTTAAAAATAAAAAATGTACAATTTGAATCACAGAAAATATGCCACAAAAACCCTCTTTGCAGTATTAATTTATACCTAATTTCATTGTGATCTCTGGGAGTCATATTTTTCTACTCAAATATTTTTTTTAAATTCCAGGTAAGATAACACCGTAGCGAAGCACTTTTGGACTAATGTAAATTAGCTTAAGTTGCTCTATTTTTGCCTCTTTGACCTTTCGTTCCATTTTGTAAATTATCCTTGGAATTCATTCAATACTGCAAACAACGAGGTAGATAATGTTAAAAAAAAATTCGATCACAAATATTTTACGTGGAGAATATGACCAAGGGATAAAAATATTTGAAACAAAATTATAGACCTGTAATGTAAGCTCAACAATATGTTCATCAACCAAATAAAACATACGTGCTTTCTTTTCTTGTATTTCTTGTTGCAACATTTTGTTATTCAAAATATTAGGATATTTTTTAATTTTGACGTTCGATAACTCCCTAACGAAGCCCTTCCAGACTAAGACAGTTACCTTAAACCGTCCTATTTTGTTCTGAGAAATACGTGGTAGTATTTTTCCTGATCTTTTAGAGAGACCCTGTATATGATTGCCAAAATGTTAGCGCTGCGAGTTTCAGGATTTTTTTAAATGTTAAATGAAAAAGTAGTTTTCGTGGTAAACAGACAGACAGACTGGTAGCTTGAAATATTTGTAGTTCCAATACTTTCTGTTATGAGTTAGATGGAAAATAGAGATTGTATATTTCTAATAGGCAGTTAGTTTATTAAATAATAGGATAGAATTATATTTAAGCCTTTAATGGGGAGAGCCCTGAAGCAAAGTGTTCGATATTGGCGTTAGAAAGCACTCCAGTTAAGTCCTAATAACAAATTATAAGAGGATTTTCCGAAGATAGCGTCTTTACAATAGCTCTCGTTATCGAAATGCTTTTATTACCAATAGCAACGGGAATATAAGAATTTCAGTATCTTTTTCTATGAACTAAAACATTTTTGCCTGTTTTAAACTGTATATATGCTACTGAAAAATCATATAAAAATCGTACCTAATTAGTACATTTTCAAAAAAGGGTTATTTCCGTGACATTTTTTGTCGAGTTCAGGATACAACCAGACTGAAACTATTGCCCTTTTCCATTAAGCTTACCACAGATAATGTAAATTATTTATTTTTGGTTAGAGTTATACCGCTTTACATTCATTTTGTGTTATCTAACTATTTAATACAAGCTAATTTATATATCACATTTATTTTATACACGTTAGGTTAGCTTTGACTAGGGGGATGTTTGACACTGTCATTATATGTCATCCATATTTCTGTTAATACTTCTTTTGGAATTGCTCTATTATATTCCTTGAGTTTTAACAATGAGTGTTACTTTAAGAAACTTGATCTTGCTGGCGATTGTAATTCTATTGCAATATTGTAAGTATCTTTTTATATATAAACGGCACAGTGTTCATTCAAGATGTTCCGTGGAGGTTTCTGCCTTTACGGATCATCTTTTATCTACATTATTTTTTAAACTATCGTTCTTTTGGGCCTGTATTATTCTTCAAGCCTATAGTATCGCTAGTTTGCTACCACATTACATACGTAATACAATTATGACAATTTGATCTTCCCTTAGGTAGCCTTTTCTTGTAGGATAATAATATGCTTTATGGCTTTCCAAAAGTTTTTGGTATTTCGCAGGCTTTCTAACAGAGGGACGCTTCTACAATTGAATTTAGATGGAAGATACGCACCTCTGTTATGAAACTCTGGATAAAATTGTTTCTGAAAATTAAATTACAAAATAACCCATGTATAAATATAACCCTAATATGTATATTTTAGATATGTACCATCTCATAAAGAGTCGTCTTAATGGTGGAAATTTGGGTGCCCTGGAGAAAATAATGTTCGTAGTAATGCTAGGACTCTACTTTTGGCTAGTCTGGAACAATTATCACTTCAACTAGGAAATTATTTGGTGTTATAAATATGTTGTTCGTTTCAATACTGGAATATGTAATGAAATAAATAAAACTTTTTGTTAGCCGTTTACTTACAAGTTTTATTGAATTTTTATGTAAAATGAGTGTCTAAGTGTGATAAAATAGTGGAAAATTTTTAAAAAGATGAATGTAAATAAGTACTGATGCAATTAGATAAATCTGCGAAATACAGATTTCAAATAAGTGATAGGTGTGATCATTCGACAAATAAAAAATGCTTAAAAGTATCTAAATTAACATCTTTTGCTCCTTATTTAATCATTGATCGAAGGTTCTGGAACAGAGGTAAAGTAATTACTCTGGAAATGGTTTAAATTGGGGAAGAAAGGATAAGTGTCAACACTGGAATTTGTGAGGTCTCTGATCTGGATCAGCTGTTTAGAGTTATGAAAACTTTCTGATTCCATTATTAGACCGACGACAGTAGGATTTTAGTGAAATAAATGTCGTAGTTTAAGTATCACGTTTCCGAGACATCTAGTAAAAAGTTGTCTACTCTAAAGTAAAGCTCTCACGTCAAGTTATTTTTGTATCAGAGATAAATATGATAAATATCCTGTAAAACAACACACAGCTTAATCAAGAAAGATGTTGAATCCCCACCAATTTAATAAAGAACTTTCTGGTTAGAGCACATCCTATATAGTCCCTCTAAGGGTTAACACATAGATTAAATAACAAGACCCTTAAATATGTAAATTAAAACCAATAACGAGCTATTATCGTTAATACAGTCTGTAAAATAATTTTAAAAGAACATTTTTAGTATATAAGGCGACATCTCTATAATTTGCAGTCTGTAATTAACAGAGACGGATAGTTTAATACGTTTTATCTAAAACGATGCAATTAATTAAAAGTAATTTACGGGATATTCTATTATTAGTATTCTCTGAGGATACAGCTAAAGACATCACAAAATTACCTATATCCGTACTATATTAATTTAAATCACCGGTTATAACCAAACACCTAACAGCAATCTCCTCTAGATATGTATGAATTAGATTCCCTTATCTATGTAAGCAATCTTGTAGATGGGAAATTTAATCCTATCAACAGGAAGCATATACAGGATAGTCAGTTTAAAATATTCCTCAAAGCATTTAAAAGGAATATTATTTCAAATTGTTCGTCAAAAAGTGCGAAAAAGCAAAATCTTGATCAAAATCGGCGAGCTGCTAAAGACTGCAAATTATAGAGATATCGCTTTATATATGGAAAATGTTCTTTTAAAATTATTTTACAGACTGTATTGAGAATAATAGCGCGTTTTTAGTTCCAATTTACATATTTTAGGGTCATGTTATTTAGTCTGTGTGTTAACCCTTAGATGGACTATACAGGATGTGCTCTAACGAGAAAGTTCTTTATTACATTGGTGGAGGTGCCAATATTTTTTTTATTAAGCTGTGTGATGTTTTACAGAATATTTATTCTATTTGTCGCTGGTACAAAAATGACCCTATGTTAGTTTAGGTTAACAGTGAGTAGATCAAACCGATCCTCCACTGCGACTCTGTGGTGTATTGTGGCTCACACCCATGTTTACACTTCCCCAAGTAATTCCAAATCCTCAATGAGTCTTATCCTTGCATTTGGGGAGGTATTCTTCAAGTCCTCAGGCAGCAGGATATCTCTACCGAGTATGGAGAATCTGATCCTGGCAGCTGCCGGACATTCACACATCACATGCCTGGCTGTCTCGTCATCCTCCATACATAGGCGGCACTCGGATTCGTCTTCAAGCTCCATCCTGTGCATGTGATGTCTTAGACCACAATGACCAGTGTATCGGCTTATTGCTGTTTTAAGCTTAATTCTGCTCATATTTAACAGACTTTCTGTTATTCTCTTCTTCATAGGAAGGGGGATAAATGCCTTTGCATGGGACAGACCTGGCAAAATGACTCTAACGTAAAAGCTTTACTTTAGGGTAGACAACTTTTTACTAGGTGTCTCAAAAACTTGACACTTTAACTAAGGCATTTATTTCACTAAAATCCTACCATTGTCGGCCTAATAGTTCAATCATAAAGTCTTCATAAATCTAAACAGCTGATCGAGAACAGAGACCCCACATTTTTCAGTGATGGCACTTATCCTTTGTTCCCAAATTTAAACCAAACCCAGAGTAATTACATTGTGCCTGTTCCAGAACCTTCGATGAGTCATTAAATCAGAAGCAAACGCCTGTTTTAATTTAGACACTTTTAAGCATTTTTATTTGTGTATCTCGCAGAATTGGTTAATTCCGTCAATACCTATTTGTTACATTCATCTTTTTAAAAATGTTCCAATATCTTATCACACTTAGAAACTCATTTTACATACAAATGCAAGAAAACTTCTAAGTAAACAGCTTACAAAAAGTTTTATTTATTTGATTACGTATTACAGTATTGAAACCAACAACATATTTATAACACCAAATAATTTCCTAGTTGAAGTGATAATTGTTCCAGACTAGCCAAAAGTAGAGTCCTAGCATTACTATGAACATTATTTTCTCCAGGGTACCCAAATTTCCCCCATTAAGACGACTCTTCATGAGATGGTACATATCTAAAATATACATATAAAAGTTATATTTATACATGGTTTATTTTGTAATTTAATTTCCAGAAACTATTTTATCCAGAGTTTCATAACAGAGAGGCGTATCTTCCATATAAATTGAATTGTAGATGCGCCCCTCTCTTACAAAGCCCGCTATACGGCGTAATATTACATTACAAGAAAAGGCTACCTAAGGGACGATCAAATTTTCATAACTGTATCACGCATGTAGTGTGGTAGCGAACTAGCGATACTATAGGCATGAATAATAATACAGGCTCAAAAGACCGATAGTTTAAAAAATAATGTAGATAAAAGATGATACGTAAAGGCAGAAACCTCTACGGAACATATTGCATGAAAGCTGTACCGTTTATATACAAAAAGATACTTACAATACTGCAATGGAATTACAATCGCCAGCAAGATTAAGTTTCTTAAAAAAACACTCATGGTTAAAAATCGATGAATACAATAGAGCAACTTAAAAAGAAGTATTAACAGAAATATCTATGACATATTATGACAGTGACAAACATCCCCCTAGTCAAAACCTAACATGTATAAAATAAACGTTGTATATCAATACGGTTGGATTAAATAGTTAGATAATATAAAACTAATGTAACGTGCTATAACTCTAACCATAAAAAAATAATTGACATTATCTGTGGTGAGCTTAATAGAAAAGGGCAATTGTTTCACTCTGGCTGTATCCCGAACTGTCAAGAAAATAACCCTTTTTTTGAAAATGTACTACGTTTTTTATATAATTTTCGAGTAGCATATATACAATTTAAAACAGGCAAAAATGTGTTAGTTCATAAAAAAATATACCGAAATTGTTATGTTTCCGTTGCTATGTGCATTTCGATAACGCGAGCTATTGTAAAGACGCCCCTCTTTGGAAAATCTTATCATTACTTATAATTTGTTATTAGGTCTTAACTTTCTAACGCCAATGTCGAACACTGCTTTAGAGCTCTCCCCATTAAGGGCTTAAATATAATTCTACTCTATTATTTAATAAATTGAACCGGACTGGCTATCAGAAATACACGATCTCTATTTCCCATCTAACTCATAAAAAAAAGTTTTGCAGCTACGAATATTTCAGGCTACCAGGCTTTATGTCTGTTTACCTCTGAGCTCGAAAACTACTTTTTCATTTAACATTTTAAAAAATCCTGAAACTCGCACCGCTAAGATTTTGACAATAATATACACGGTTTCTCTAAAACGTCAGTGAAAAATCCTACCACGTATTTCTCAGAACAAAATAGGACGATTTAAGTCCGGAAGGGCTTAGTTATGGAGTTACCGAACATTAAAATTAAAAAATATGTTAAAATTATAACAAAATGTTGTTTTTAGCTAATAGGTCGAAATTTGATATGTGAATTAGTACTGGACATACAAGAAAGCACGTATTTTTACCTGTTTGATGAACATATTGTTAAGCTTGTTTACAGTATTAAATGAATTCCAAGGATAATTTACAAAACGCAACGAAAGGTCTGTAGAATATGATACCGGATAATCCTGCAAAAACAGAACAACTTAAGCTAACTTCCCTTAGTCCGAAAGTCTTTCGCTACGGTGTTATCCAAGGTCGAAATTAAAAAAAAATATTTTAGTAGAAAAATATTACTCCCAGCGATCATAATAAAATTAGGTGTAAATTAATACTGCAACGAGGGTTTTTGTGGCATATTTCTTTACATGCAAATTGTACTGTAAGGCCAAGAGTTTTAGAGTATTTTTACGGACAGGGAAAAAAATTGAATATGTCCATAATTTGTATTGCAATGAGAATTATTATGTAGATAAAATTAAAAAGAAAGTCTGAGGATATAGCTAAAGACAGAATTCCTACCAACAGGAAGCATATACAGGATAGTCAGTTTAAAATATTCCACACTTAAAGCATTTAAAATGAATATTATTTTAAACTGCTTGTCAAAAAGAGCGAAAGAGGAGAATCTCCATCAAAATCGGCTAGGTCGTTTTAGAAATACAGATATTTGGTTAGTCAAATAAAACTTTTGAAGTTCGCCGTATTGATATTTTAATAGCAATTATTAAATTATTAATAAATGGTAAATTTTAGAATATTATTTTACTCAATTATCAATGTCCGGACTTTCGGAAAAAATATATATATCTATATATATATATATATATATATATATATATATATATATATATATATATATATATATCTATATATATACATATATATTATATATATATATATATATATATATATATATATATATATATATATATATATATATATATATATATATATATATATATATATATATATATATATATATATATATATATATATATACATATACAGTGTGTATCAGCCAAATGGAATAAATTCGATAATTTATTCCATTTGGCTGATACACAGCGGGCGTGTTCGGAAAAACGCTTGGACCCGTCGATTAGTATTTTTAGTTGCTCATTTTCTCCAATAAAAACTTTTTATACAGGGTGTATCCTGTAACAGTGGTCAATGCCAACTTTCTTATTTCAAATGCAGCACCCCGGATATTATTTAATTTTTGGATTCTTTAGGAGATTCTAAACATATTTTATGTTCAATGTCCTATACCTATCTTCAACTATTTCGGCAATATTAAGTGTTTTCAAATTTATTGCAAAAATTAAGATTAAAAAAATAAAATTATTTATTTCTTCATAATGTATAAACAAAAGTAAAAAGTTAATTTAGGAACTGTTGAATATGCTCGCCGCGAACGTCTTGGCAAATTCCTAATCTTAAATAGAAATTTCTTCTAACGTTATTTAGCATCTCAGGCGTGACCGATCTAATCGCAAGCGTTATTCGTCTTCTTAAGTCAGCTAAGTCGAGGGGTTTAGTTTTGTATACAACATTTTTAATATGTCCCCATAAGAAAAAGTCTAATGGCGTTAGATCAGGGGATCGCGCTGGCCATTCTATCGATCCTCGTCTCCCTATCCACCGATTTGGAAATATTCCGTTGAGGTACTGCCGGACATTAATTTGGTAATGGGGCGGTGCTCCATCTTGCCGAAACCATATCATATTCGCTGGAACTTGTGGGTTTGCTGGATCCGGATACAAATTTGTCAAAGTTGGCACGACATTATTTTGGAGCAGTGCTAAATAATTATCGCCATTCAAATTGCCGTCAATGAAAAAGGGGCCTATGATATGATCCCTAACAATTCCTGCCCAAACATTAACCTTTTCAGGATATTGAGTATGTTCTTCGCTGATCCAGTGAGGATTTTCCCTAGACCAATAGCGGCAATTTTGACGATTTACATGACCGTGAAGTGTAAAGGTGCACTCATCCGAAAACAAAACATGTTCTAATTGAATAACATTTTTATCTAACATAGCCATCATTTGTTCACAAAAATAAGTTCTCCTATCATAATCGTCTTCCATGAGCTCCTGAGTTGGTATCACTTTATAGGGATGCATTTTATTTTCTTTTAATGTTCGAATAATCGACGAATGGCTAATATCGAACATTGCGGCGGCTTGTCGACTAGAAATATGTGGGTTTTCCTCAAACTCAAGCATAATATCCAATTTAGTATCATCATTTATTGAATTGGCAGCTGCTTTTTTTATCTGCCTCACATGTCCAAGCTCGCGAAACTGCTTTTTTTGTTTTACTAATTGTCCCTTGGGATATATGCGGCAAATTTGGAAATTTTTCATGAAATAAGCGAGCAACTTCCACTTGTGTTCGTGTGTTATCTCCATAACCAATCATTTGTAGAATTGTTATTTTATGCATTTCTGTTAAATGAACCATTTTTCTGATATTAGGTATTATGCAGTTAACGAAATTCAAAAGACTATGACACTGACACGGACAACTACTGTTTTGCAAAGAGAAAGGCCAGGTATTTTACACAAAAGTAAACAAAACTTAAAAGTAAACAAAACTGGCTCTTTTTGTTCCATATCAATAAAAAGGAACGCTAAAATGGTTTTTGCTTACATTCTTAATATGAAGACCTAAATGGTAAATAAGTATTGAGTGTGTTGTAGCGAATTTTTGTAATCAAATAAATAGTTCAGTAACTAGAGCCACTTTCATGAATAATAATAAATTCGAAATAAATAAAATAAATTTGAAAACACTTAATATTGCCGAAATAGTTGAAGATAGGTATAGGACATTGAACATAAAATATGTTTAGAATCTTCTAAAGAATCCAAAAATTAAATAATATCCGGGGTGTTGCATTTGAAATAAGAAAGTTGGCATTGACCACTGTTACAGGACACACCCTGTATAAAAAGTTTTTATTGAAGAAAATGAGCAACTAAAAATACCAATCGACGGGTCCAAGCATTTTTCCGAACACGCCCCCATTTATTTATTATCGAATTTATTCCATTTGGCTGATACACACTGTATGTAAAATAAACTGACGAAAAAATAGCTTCTACCCATAGGGGGCTATATATCTCATGCACCAAGCAATGTATTAAGGTATTGCAATTTTATTTTGGAAACTCGAAAAAAAAATGAAAAATGGTAACATTTTTAATACTCTAGAATTGGTGTCCTTTATTTTAAAGTCCGTTAAAAAAGTTTTGACGTGGCTCAGTTTTTCGGTGACCTTTTTGGGCATTGCAGCCCATGTTATTATCCTAAGACGTGTTTGGTTGTATTTTTCCATAAGAATTCTCTAAAGAAACTTGCATCGCATCAGCTAATTACCACTAGCATTGGTTAATAAGCACAAACATTAACATATAATTTTAGACAATTAAACGTTGTTATACACGATTCTCTCGTTTTATGAAATGGCAAATCTGTTGTACCGATCATGATTTTTTCCGTCTTGTTCGTGGAGTAACAAAAATAGGCTTTGCAGATAAGAAGTAATATACTTGACCGGTATCCCTTTCCCAAAGCTTTAACGAAAGCCCGAATCCCCAGAAAGTTTTTATTGAAATAATATTTTCTTGTGATTGCCTATAAAAGTCAATGGAGACTTCGTTGTTGTTCTTTTTGGTATACTTCGACCATCATAATAAAAATAAACAGGTTATAAAATTGTACATTACCACGGACAAACTGTATTACGCCTCTAGTTCTATGGCTTTGCTAGAGGAGAAAATAAATTTTGGGCTGCGTTTTATTAAAATACTTTTTCGACAAAGCAAGAATTAGAGTTTTTGGGATTTATAACAGAGTAATTTTTTAACACCACATATTATTGTATATATATATATATATATATATATATATATATATATATATATATATATATATATATTCTTATTATTGTCGCAAATTTGTGACATATAAGATACATGTACGATGTCACTAAATGTGCAACAAAATAAATATTACAATATTGAAATATTTAAGTTAAGTTAAATCGCAGCTTTATTGCTAAAATATAAGCCTTTAAGATGTTACTGATGCTTGTCCCCAAAATATGAAAATATGTTTTGCGGGCGTTTTAAACAAAACTCATTTTTTACATCGCCCTGCACAATAAATAAAATGAATCTCATTTATTTTGAATATGTCCTTCTATAATTAATATATTTCTGAAGATATCCGAAAAGTTTTAATAAATAATAATAATAAAAAAAGAGTTATAAAAAATTTTAAAATGTAGACTCGTTTTTGGTCCATATATATATATATATATATATATATATATATATATATATATATATATATATATATATATATATATATATATATATATATATATATATATATATATATATATATATATATATATATATATATATATATATATATATATATATATATATATATATATATATATATATATATATATATATATATATATATATATATATTTCTAGAAGCTCTTATATAAACAAATGTTAAGTTTGGATGCATGCTAATGGTTAAAAAGTGAAAATAATCCATTATATATCAAAAAACCAGATTAGCAGATTAAATTGTGCCTATAAAAGGCACAAAGAGAACTTTCACGTCAAATTATCAGAAGAATTGACATTTCACGTAAGGAGTATGCGGGATCCAAAAAGTAAAATTTTAGAACGTTAGTTGTCCCCACTGCTAACTGATTTGGTATTTTATCTGTATTTGGTAGTATGGTAACATCTGAACTAATGTCAAAATAGCATATTATGCAAATACATTTAACCAACTGGAAAGTGCAGTTTCTTTTTAGAAGTGCTTTCATTCGGTTTCAAAATTTAATGTAATTGTTATAATGTTTCCGGATTAAAAAACGGTGGATTTTTGTTCGCCAAGGTAAACATTAACTTTTTAAATCTAGGAAATACCAAGGTAACTTAGAGAATGCGAGTGTAATATGCCCATAATATGGGAGATTTTCGTGCTTAAAAGAATTGAGATGAATTCTTGATAGGCACAGAATTTGATCTTGTTACTGACAACGTATCCGGCGTAGGTGAAGAGTGCGTGCTATTTTGATTCGCAAAGATAATATCTTCTGTTTAGATCAAGGTAAGTTACAATATATCTATTTCCAGTCCAGTACAACGGCTATCATTGCCATTCCACAGCGCGATCAAACTGCCGTCTTGATTTCCACTCCCTATAAGAAGAAGCTCGAGGAATGTGTTGAAAAGAAAAGTATAAATAAAAGACCAAAGGAGAATACTATAAAAAGAAATATAGGAACTGTTGACACTACAGAGAAGACTAGCAAGAAAACTACGAGAAGGGCAAAAAGTATAAAAAATGAAGCTGATCATTCAAGTGATAGGGATGATAGTCGTGACGGCGAACCGGACCGTCTTTATTGTGGTTAGCTTTATTCTACGTCTTTGAGACGAGAAAGAAGATGAAGCTATATTAGTTAGTGAATTATGTACCTAAATAGCTAGTTTATGTTTTTTCCCTACTTGTCGGTATCTTGGAATGCAGTGCCCCGTTTTGCCCTACCTAACGAGTAAAACGTTATGGCGCGGCGTTATGGTTATGGTACGAGCGGGGATTGAACTAGCACCTCTGGATAATTAGTTCATTGCTCTAACCAATTGCGCTATCGTACCACTGATACCATTGTTGATCCTGTCAAATATTCCAATAATAGTTATGATACTGGTGGGTTTGAATATGTACAAGTTCTAACGAATTGCTTATGAGTAGTACGATAGCGCAATTGGTTAGATCAATGGACTAGTGATCCATAGGTGCGAGTTCGATCCCGGTTCCTACCATACCTTTTGCTGTTGATTATAAATATTTCTAATCAGCAAGATTCATAAATAGGTCAAGAGTAATTAAACTGCGAAAAAGCCAAAGTCTTACAAAGCGTTTTTTTTTTGTTTCAAAAAGTGACGGTCTGGGAAAAAGTGCCTCAAACCAATATACGCCTTCTGTATATTCTTATCTATTTGCAGGAGTAATCTCAGGGATCTATCCACGATTAGAGCTAAATTTTTAGCACTATCCGCGATTTCAATTTTCTGATAATTAGTTTTCCTCGATTTATTTCAATGATAGTTCAATTTATATTAGCTTTTTCAAATTACTTGTAAACCTGTAGAATGAGTGTGTTTATAATACCGTCCTAAAAATTTGACTTTATTTAAAGTCTGCGTCAGACACTAGTTACAGTGAAAATTCTAAGAGAAAGCAATTAATATCAAATACAATTCCTAAAGAAACTCAATACATAGATAATCAAGTTTTCAATATGTAATCCTAATATGATTCGTGCTATTCGTGCATGTGAGTAAATGGTGGTAAGATCCTGAATTTAAAGAACTATTAGTATGCGTTCATTTCTGATATACTAACGGTCATAACATACCAATTTCCTTCATTTAAACAAGTAAGGAACAGCCGGAAAAAACTGGGTAGGTGGGTAGAAAGGGGTACCCATGTTTTAAAAAATACTGGTGCATGTGAGTACTAATAATTTTTTTTAAATTTTAAACGGGAATTTAAAATAATTCAAAACTTCATCTCCGACCACTGTGCTTCATTTTGCTGTACGTCAAAAAATTATCCGTACATTTATATATTTCATTTTAAATTTAATATGCTCTGCATGTTTAAACAGCTGAATCTGTACACATTTTGTGCATGTCGCTAGATGCATACGAGGAAGAAGAAATTAGCTGGAGAAACCTCCTTCGAACTTTACCGTTTACGCTTGACATATCCGCTAAATTTTCCAATGAAACTTCAAGAACACATAAACGTGAGACTATGCAGAACACTGGTTTATAGCTTGGATTATACCGAGAAATTGAGCAACATACTGATATATGTGAGTGCATATTTTAACCGAAAATGCCTTGTGCTTTGTGTTTTGGTGCAGTTCTTATTTATATATAGGGCCAGTCAAGGTAGTGACATTCTTTTAAATTATTTTTTAAACAGAAAAAAAAAGGTTAAAAGTTGTTAGGCGCGGTTTAAATGCAGTTTCTCAAAAAGGACCCTGTACATTTTGTAACATTTTTGTATTTTTTTTTTTAATTATTTATTACATATTCAAGAACTGTACAAGATTTTAAACATATAGGTACAGGATAACATATACTTATGTTCATTTTGGGAGGCTGTAAAATCTCCATTGTTCGACTTAGAGTAAAAGTAGAATTGCACATGCTTATCTTAGTTCTTTCTTATGATGACTATTTTATAGTTCTGCTTAGACCAAAAGTTGATGCTATAAAAAATCACACTAAACTAAGATACGAATGTTCAATTAGTTTTGCCCTAGGTCAGAAGATTTTACAGCCCATTAAAATTCGATTGTTCCGTCATTCTTAATAAATACTTTTTTTCTATTAATAAGTAATTCTATGTCTAAAATGTCGTTCGCCCTTTTTATAGAATAAAAAAACTCGACACTAACATGTTGATATTTGAAAGTCAAACAAACGGACTGTGGTATAGTTATAGAAATAGTTGTTTAGTAAAAAAACAACCATCGATGTCATATCATCTTAACATTTCAGCATGTATACTTGATACTAGTGTCACGAACAGCGTAATTTATTAAATCACTTTACATATTTTAATATTTTGATCAAAAGTAATTATCTAAATTTAAATCGAATATGTGCAAGACTTATAGGCGCACTGCATATTGTTAGTCAGTTTTAAACTTATTTAGGATAAGGAAAAGTTACAGTTAAATATTACAATCAAATGTTGCTGGCTTAGGCATTAGACAAGAACGAGGGAGCCTAGTAAGGGCAGCACTTAGACTCGCTGGGACCTATCCTTCTAACGAGGCGCCTCAAACCCAGAGCCCACCCTTTCCGAAAAGGAAAGGACTATTTCAGAACGAGCAGGTTTTTTAAGCACGGGGTCTACATAGGTGGTCTCCAAGCAAAGCAAAGTCTGGTGTTGACTAAAGCTTCACATCGACAGACCAACTGTTCGCTAGTTTCATCTATCTCAACAAAACCTGCAGCCAGTGTTTAGTTAGGTAATGGCTCTAAACATGTTAGCTTTAGAACGGCTGAAAGGGCCTGGCATGTCTGAGCCTTCATTGTACGTGCCATTCTTCATCGAATTCCTGATCCTGGTTTTAATAGCTCAAAGAGCAATTCCAAGGCTCGGTCCGGTTCAGTGATAGCAGCATTACTACCTTACCGAGCTAGTTGATCCGATCCCTCATTACCCCAAGGCCCTGATGGCCAAGCACAAAAATGAGGCTAATACTCTTGGATTGACAAGGTCTCTCTCTCTCTAAAGTTCTCCTGCGTTCTAGTTTAAGCAGCGAATTAACCCTTCTGGGAGGTAGAGTTAGATAGCTTTAGTTACTTCCTAATAGCCAAGTCTCTGTAGCTTGTTAGGCTTCCTCCTGTGTCATCCTGCCAATCGCAGACCACCACACAAGAACGTCATAAATGATCATTGGCCTTATTACCAAAGTTGATTCAAAGGACCTTCTACATGAACATACACAAGATGTGGCCCTTCTGGATCTCAAAAAGGGCCACATCATATGAAAGAATATCTCATCACATCTTGATGAGATATTCTTCCATAATATGTTTAAAAAAAAACTTTCTTTTATATAAAATTTCGTACTCAATTTTAATTGTCTACTAAAATGATTAGCTATGATTTATTTTCTTATTATTACTCTACTTGTGATGCTGTGAAAATCGAATAGAACTTTACTATACAAAAATTATCGATTTCCATAAAGAGCTATTGCTGACCCGTGCATAAGCTCTTAAAAGCGGGAAGCATTTAAATAAGACTAAGTCTCATATTATTCTTTTCTCTGTTCGATTTCTTTTCCAACTCCTAGTTTTCCTACCTCTCTCTCTCTCTCTCTCTCTCTCTCTCTCTCTCTCTCTCTCTCTCTCTCTCTGTCTGTCTCTCTCTCTCTGTCTTGTAGGTATTTTTATGTATATTTTACATAACCTATCTACCTGTACATATTAAAATGAATTTTTATATTTCTCAAATAAATGTTAGATGACTTGTAGCAAATTTTCCTAATTTTTACGACTTTTTGAACGGTGAGGATTTTGATGTTGTCGGAGTGACTGAAACATGGCTCCACGAGAATATTGACAGTGCTGTTGTTCAGATACAGAATTATGATTTTATTCGGCAGGATCGGGTCGGTCGAAGGGGTGGGGGTGTCGGATTTTATATAAAAAAAGAAACCAAATGTAATATTTTGATTCAGGGTAGTTTTGATTTTTTAGAGTATGTCTGCATAAACTATGCTTATCTGGAATCAAATATGTTATTCTCAATATATACAGACCCCCTAATGCAGATTACAATTCATTTTTCAGTCATTTTGAAGATATCTTGAGCAACTTGTATACCACATATGAGAACATAATATGTGTGGGCGACTTCAATATTGATTTTCTTAATGTTGGTAGTAATTTATATAGTATCCTTGAAAATATAATGAGCACATTTAACATAAAACAATTAATTTCTGAGCCAACAAGAATATCAAATCAAATCAAAGTTTTTCTCTCTTAGATCCTATTCTCTGCAACTTTGACAGTGTGGTTGATTGTGGCACAATTGATCCACACATATCGGATCACTCTTTAGTGTACTTTAAGTTTAAAATAGGCAGGGTGTCCGAACCTTCATTAAAACAGTTTAAATATCGACCTTTAAATAAAATTAATCTTAACTATTTTCAGGCAGATTTGGAGTGGTTACCTTGGAGGGTTGTTTATGATATTCCTAATATTGATAACAAAATTTCGTACGTTTGCGATCTAATTCTATTTTTATTTGATGCACATGCACCTGTAAAAATATTTCTCCAAAAGAAAAATTTTAAATATAACCCGTGGCTGACAGATAACCTCAAATTAATGCAAAAGTTGCGAAATAATGCATTGAACAGATACAAATCAAGTAAGTTTCCGACTCACTACGATTACTATAAACAACTTCGTAATTATACTACTGCTGCAACTCGTGCTGAGAAAAAAGAAGCATATTTACGACAAAAAATGTCGAATTCCAACACACAAGAAAAGTGGCGGGAGTTAAAGAAATTTTCTATACTTCTTAATAAGCAAAAACAAATTCCGGAGGCCTTGTGTGATGTAAATCAAATAAACAATTTTTTTTGTTAATTCCACTGTTAATCTAAATAAACCACCTGATAATCTTCTTAACTACTATAATAATAATATTAATAATAATATCACAGGAATTTTTGAGTTTTCGCAAGTGTCTGAGAATGATGTATTAAGAGCAATTATGAGCATAAAATCCAGAGCCATCGGATCCGATAACGTAAACATAGTGTTAATTCAAATATGTATGCCATTCTTGTTACCATTTTTCACTCATATCATAAATAAATATATCGAGGAGGCATACTATCCATCAGTTTGGAAACACGCCTTTGTAATCCCCCTTCCTAAAATAAGACAACCCACTGAGTACGGTCATTTAAGATCTATCAGTATTTTGCCAGCTTTTTCAAAAATCTTGGAGAAAATAATTTGAAGTCCAAATAAGATCTTTTGTGGAAATCAACAATATTTTACCCGAAAAGCAGTCTGAATTTCAATCAATGCATAGCTGTGCCACTGTTCTTGCTGACATAACGGATGACATTCTACGTGGACATGATAACAATAGAATAAGCGCTCTGGTTCTTTTAGACTTCACCAAAGCTTTCGATATGCTCAACCATAAAGTACTTGTTTCTCTTATTAACTATCTCGGCTTTGGACACGGTGCTCGAAAATTTGTCTCGTCGTATTTATGCGGAAGGTCACAACAAGTGGTTTTGAATGGTAAATTTTCCGAAAGGCAAGTGGTAACGTCTGGTGTTCCACAGGGAAGTATACTTGGTCCTTTGTTCTATACATTATATACCTCACAATTTCACAAAAATATCAAACACTGCCATTATCATCTTTATGCTGATGACACCCAAATTTATTTGTCTTTCGATTCAGGTCATAGTAATGTGGCGAATCGCCACATAAATCGTGATCTTAATGCCTTATTTTGATCTTAATGCTTTATTTAAGACCGCAACCGATCACATGCTAAAAATTAATCCTAGTAAATCCACCGTAATTCTATTCGGCAACCGAACACATTGCAATTTGGCCAAAGACACCCTAGATATTCAAATGGACAATGCTTTTATTCCTTTTGTTGACACCTGCAAAAGTCTGGGACTACAGCTTGACTGCAACTTGCGTTTTAAGCAGCATCTAACTAATAAGCTGAAGGTAGCCTATTCAACACTAAAATTACTTTTTTCGCATCGCCACTACTTTACACTAGAGACAAAAAAACTCCTTTGTGATTCTCATATTGAAGTTAGGCGTATCCAAAAAGTGCAAAATAGCTGTCTTCGCTTTATTTACGGAATATCTGGAAGAAACCATATTTCACATAAGTTAAAAGATGCAGGTTGGTTGAGTATGCATAATAGGCGAAAACTGCATATGGCTATGTTATCATATAAAACAATGAAATATAAAAAACCTCAGTATTTTTATAACAAGCTCAAATTTCGTAGTGACGTTCACGATCGAAATTTAAGGAACAATCATATTGTTACAATTCCGCAACATCGCAAGGAGCTGTTTAAGAGGTCGATTTCTTATAATTTGTGTACTACCATAAATTCGATGCATTTTCTGAATACAGATCTGTCCTGCCTTTCTATTAAACATATTATAAAGAAAAAATTATTCATGAATCGGTAAATTTTCTTGGCTATTACCTATTATTCCTGTGTTTTAAAAAAACTACCGATGTTCTTTGAAACCTTTTTTGTTCCAAATTTCTATGATATAGCCTATCATTTCCACCCCCCACCCCCCTCTCTTCACCTCCTCTTCTTTCAATTCTTCTCTTTTTGTGTCTTTTCTATATTCCTTTTCTTTTCTTTCTTTTATGTCCTTAAAACTACATATTAAATATATTTCGTAATCTGTAAATTTAGTTACTTAACCGAAAACACGTCATATACCTATCTGGTTTTCTATGCATAAGTTTTTAACGGGCTTTATCAGTACCCGGACTTGTCTGGGTGGCTGCAATCATTTTATGGCCCTTTGTCTAACCGTCTAGCATAAAAACTGGAATATAATAAATTATTTGTGTAATATTGTACGGTTCAACAATAAATGTATTATTATTATGATTAATGGAGTAAAGACCTTCTAGACTGGATCCTGGTTATTTTATTACATTTTTGAAATAACGACATTTATACATATTATATTAGTGAATCTATTATTATCCAAACAACTCTTTTCTTAACCCCTATTTTAACTTAAGTTTACTGTTAATAAACTTACTAATTTGATGAAACCCGTTTTCCCAGAAGTTAACGTGGAATAACTAACCTCTAAATATTCATCTTTTAAATCCACAGTTGGCAAAAGTAAACTTTCAGCTACTTTCACTCCTACATTGTGCGCTAGCGGAATGTGCATCAATCGGATTTTTTTTCGAAAATAATGCTTGACAGACGATCGAAAATTGAGCAATAATTTAATCGATAAAGACCTTTATTTTAAGAATGCCATTTCATTCACGCATGATATTCTCTCGTTAAAGACCCGGGGTTTTAATACCGGAAAAGCCAAATTTCTTGAGGTAAGTTAAAGTGACAATGGCATACATTTCTATTGCATTATTGCACAAAACGCGGTGTTGTGTAGTTGATATGTCAATTCAAGGGTAATCCATTTAAATATTCTTTATTGTCGCAAGACGTTCTCACATGATGGTGTGGCGATATGGACCAAATACAATAAAGACTGTACTACAGTTGATGCAAGCGAGTTTTGTTTTGATAAGAATATAGAAGTCTATTGTGTTAAGTTGCATTATCACGTAAATAAGTTTATATTATTATTGGCAAGTATGTTAGATGCATTTTATAAATTCGATTACCAGATTATTCTCACAGGTGATTTTAATACCCGTTTACTAAACCGTGTTGATTATGAACACTTTATAAATACTATAATGTCTTTCATCCTAAAATTATTTCGACTCGTGTCGGGGCGACTAGTGCTACTTCACATAATGTAGTATTTACTAATCTGGCTCACTATGGTGAGGCAGTAGTAGCGACCAACATTGAGTCCGATCACGAGACGGTTCTATATAGTACAGGGGTAAACGTTAACTAGTCTCAATAAACTATTTTAGTTGTAATAATATTGTTAGTTTTATCTCTGCACTGGCAAATGAGCTAGATGCCTATTGTAAAGAAATTAATGATCCGTTTGACTATTTTTATTGTACTCACCTAGGTACTTATAACTTATCCTAATAACAAAAAGTCATGCTGAAGTAAACGAATCTATATAAACGCCGATATTTTTATCCGAGCTTGACGCTAAGCATAGGATCCAGAGTAGTTTACATAGACCATTGGTTAACTTGGTTAACTATAAAAAAAACTATATTAACAAAAAAACTTAATTCTGGTAATCCCTCTAGAGGCATGCGGTGCGAAATTATAGGTAGATAAGGGCAGGGTGTTCAATGAATCAGTAGATGCTGCTAATTGTTTTAACAATTTTTTTAGAGAGATTCCTAAAAATATATTGAGTAACCTAGGAACAACAAAGAATCAAAATTACTTTTTAAAGAGGGCTTGGAACTATGCATTTTCGGCGAGCATAAGAGTTTTTTCTTTCAACGAGGATGAAATTCTTAATCTGATAAGAAATAAATTAAAAAATAGGAGATCCGGGGGACTTGATGACGTGAATCTTTAACATACTTATTCACTTGTCCTTGGAAACTGGTGTTTTCCCTAGAACTTTAAGAAAACTGTAAGGTTATACTCGTATTAAAGAAGAAAGACCTCACCTTGCCTGATAATTAATTATCGTCCAGTTGCTCTAACCTCATACTTTTCAAGACCTTATTTAGTTAAAAACAATTATTAAGGCAATATGGGTTTGTATCTGGTCGACAAACGTTATCTCTTACTTTGTCTTTTCTTGTCGAAGTTATGGAGGCGCTCGAGACTGTTGGAATTTTAGGGATCTTAGCAGGGCGCCCTGCGAAGCATAAAGTCAATAGGGATGGCTTTAAATTGATTATCTTTGTTTTTGGATGAGCGTAAGCAACAGGTTGAGAGGGGCTAGGGTTGCCAACCATCCTCTATTTGAAAGAACGTCCTGGATTTTAGTACGTACCGTATTTGTCCTTCGTCCTTCCGCAAGAAGGACGCATTTTGTTCTGGATTTTGGCAGTAATTTTTCCTGAAACGACACAGCATAACATACAGTTTTGTTATTTTTAATGACTTCCGGCCACATCTCGTTTTCTTGCGTTATGTCATCTGTCGACTGTCGAAATAATGATGAAAACGCGCACTTAAAGAGCGATTATGTGGTTTTTGCTATTTGTATTTATCTGAATAAGTTGTGAGTTAGTTTTATCTAAGAAGTATAAGGTAAAAGGTAGATACTTTATTATAAGTTAGTTGTGTGTTAAGTGATTTTCAAATTTTCTTTTTTTTGTTTACTGAAAATATTACTTATTACGTTTATTTTGTTTAAAATTAATAATAAAATACGAAATAAGCTGACACGTTATTAATAATAATACGTCTACTATACCAAAATATCATTTGTTCCTTCATAACATATGTTTGGCGTATTTTTTATTGTCTAGTTTGTATTTCGTTTCATAATACCTAAGAGATAAGGTAAGGTAGATATATTTTATAGCAACAAATATGTTAAGTGATATTTAAATTTTAATTTTTTTCCCTCTCTGAAAATATTGTTTGATACGTTTATTTTGTTTAAAATTAATAAAATATAACACAAGCAGATACATTAATTATTATAATAACTATACTAAACCAAAGTTTTATTTGTTCCTCCATAACAATATGTTTAGTTTTTATTATTTAGTCTGTATTTTCTTTTTAATATTATGTACCTGCCACCTACCTAATACAGTGCCAATACCTAGGAGGAAAAAGATAACCTTATTATAGTACAGTCCCTTTATTCAACTTTATAGAAAATAGTTGCAGGTTGAGTTGTGGTGGTATAAGTGGTTTTCAATTTTTTTTACTACTCAATTAAAATATTATTTATCACGTTTATTTTGTTTAAAATTGATACAATATTTATATGATCAGGCGATTTCTTTGCTACCCTGTATCCTGGATTTTTTACAGATTTTGACTGATCTGTCCTGGATTATGGAAATTTATAGTTGGCAACTCTAAGGGGGGCAGTCTAAAAAAGCATTGGTTTTCGCGTTTATTTGAACTTGATGTTAATTTGAGGGTATTACAGAGTTGAGTCCTGGGCTTCATGTTATTTCTTCTTTTTACAAATGATTTGCCATATTAATTGACAGCCACAACACTATGAATAAAGACGACACATCAGCACTGGTTAAAGCCAATTGGGAGTTTAACGTAGAAGTTTCAGCAAATAGGGCACTTAAAGAATTGAACGAGTGATTTGCTCTTAACGAACTTTTTCTAAACGCAAAAAAAACTGCAGTATTTGTACTCAAATCAGGACAAGCATCAGAGTGAGAAATCTAGAATTTTTGGGCTAACCCTGGACGATACTCTTTTTTGGGAGGTTCACTCTATGTGTTTATCAACTAAATTAAATAGTCTACGCTATGTGGTCAGAAATCAGAGACTGGACATGGATGTTTTTCGTGTTGGCCATAACATCCTACACTCCAAGAACTTTTTCAGTGTCTGTTTCTGGGGAACAACTTACAATCAGTTCTAAAGGCAAAAAAGCATTCTAAGGTGCACAGTAAATTTAAAATATTACCAATACTGTATGTAGTTATCTTTGAGATATGTTACTTTATATTTGAAAATTGTAATATATAATAATATAGGAAATTACGTGATTATCACTCGATCTAATAAAGTGTTACTATAATGATAAGGATGTACTCGACTAACATGATCGAATGTAATTATATTCTTTTGTTAGTTTTGTTGTTGTTAGAGTTTATTTTGTAAATTCTGCCGTTTGGATAATAAAAAATGAATTTGTGTTTTTAGTTTAAAAGATAAAGGGTCCCCTTCTTGACTAGCCACATAAGTAACGCTAGCTTTTCAAACGAAACACATTCGGAAGTAGTAAAATTTCATAAAACCACTTTGGTTTCTTTAAAAATGCTCCGTAAAATTGACTATACTTATTTTCAAGTCCGCAGCAAAAATTATCAAGGAACCCTTAAAAGGTATATTCAAAATCACGGAAAATATTCTCAACAGAAATATTTTTCTAAAACGTTTCGCGCTATTTTTAAAACGGTTATATTGTAAACACATTTTAAGCAACGTGAAAACAGGTATATTAGTAGATAAGTAAATAAAATGATTATTATGATTTCACCTGTGACATGGTGCAGATTCAACGCCGAATAGAGATATCAAAGATCAAAACCGAGCATGAACATCGATAAAGTTTTCTTTCGCTGAGCTCCAGAAATATTTCAAGAGTAAGAAGCTGTCGGAGCTTTCATTTAATCTGGCTTTAGATCAGTTAGGTTTAAACGTTTTGCGTTGAGGTGCTGCTTTTTCGTTTTACCTTAGTTTACGGGGTTTTATTGGTATATACAAAGCTAGAAAAACACCCCAAATATATAGTGGATATTTGTGCATAAAAATAATCTAAATAATTTCCATAGCGTACTAGTTCTGACAAATACAGAGTGCTTTTATGATTGTGATGTTAATTTTAGAGGACTACGTTATTTGCGTTTAGTTTTCAAGTGTTTAAATACAAGAGGCTTCGCCTACAAACAGCTTAACTTGAAGAGAGTCGGTGTGGCACTGTAAAAACCGCCAAGCACTGGATGTCTCAATGCTCAATTTGCTCAAAATCCTATTATGCCTATTTTTATTGACTATTAACGTCCACAATTACGCCGAGAATTAATAAATTCTCGGGTTACGGTAGAGCTTTTAATATTTAACAAGTAACCTACTAGTGAGTGTGTATCTGCGCCAACTGGCTCTACCCATCTCACGAGATCCGCCATACACTAGCCTATATGAACGTACATATCTAAATTCGAAAACAGGATCTAACAAAGTGTGTCACAACCGTATTAGTACCAGTCTGAAAGTCCATACATTTTCTTTTTTTCTAATAATGTTGTTTTTGTATAATTTTGGCCTTGACTTACTCCATTATATAGTGCTTAGGTCAAGCATATTGCATCAAAAGGGCGCCCTGTCTTCCCTATGTATACACAATGAAATCCCGCCCCAGCTAATTTCGTTTTTATTGGAAGAAGGGGGATGATGAAATACTTCGATTGAAGGCTATTTTTATTCGGTACTAAACAAATAGAGAGGATGAAAACAAAATTTATCTGAAAAATGTATGTATTTAAATTATTTTATTAAAGGTTGAAAATGTCCTTCATTAAAGGTAATTTAAACTTATGTGTAATTTGCTTAACATTTCAGGAGTTGTGAAACGGTATTCTTAAATAATTTGATATTTTAAATCTTTAAATGATTCAGGTTTGGTCGTATACATCTTGGTTTTGGGATGTCCACAGAAGAAAAGCATCTAATTCGTTGAGTGGTTAGGTGACAATTCCACTAAACTTCTTCTGCCAGATAATTGTTGGTCTAAAAGTTGGCGAACGGGAGCGATATAGTGTGAAGATTCAACATCGGATCAATATTTAAATTTCGACAATCTTGCCGCAACGAGTTTCAACAGAATTCGAGAGGTTAAATTTTAAATATTTTCACCAATAGTCGGTGCCAAACATGTTTCTAAACCACCGTTTATTTAGAACGCAGCTCCAAGTAGCAATGGTAAACCTTAATTATAGTTAACACTCGTCACTAAAGTAACCAAAAACTTTTCACTGTCAACCTGTTACACTTTGAAATCTCTAACCAGACTAAACTACTAAAGGGAAGTATTGTAATCGTGAAAAATCCCCATCCGAAATTTTTTTAGGATCATTACGTGTCAGGGTCCCCAGATGTCGAAAAACATGTTTTCTCAATTACGTCGTTCTGTCTGTCTGTTTGTCGGTCTCTCTGTTCTCGGCATAGTTAAAAAACTAATCCGATTGACTTCAAATTTTGGTCAAAACCTTTTAACAGAGATGACCTGGAAACATTTTGGTAAAAATTCAATATGGCGAAACGAAATGGCGGCCTAGTGAAATCTACAATATTTTAAAATTAAATTAAAATAATTATTAAAATATTTTAAAATTCAGCAAAAAGAAAACTGTTTAATGGATTGATTTAAAATTTTGTGTACGATTTCAAAATGACGGATTGATTGATAAATGCCATAAAATATATTTGGTCAATTCGCACGGTCTGTCTGTCAGTTCGCGGCATAGCTTAAGAACTGCTTATACGATTGACTGCAAATTTTGGCCAAATATTAAGGATCATATGAGGATGACCTGGCAATATTTTGGTAAAAATCTAGTATGGAGGAACAAGAATGGCGGCCTAATTATGCATTTTACCTCAAATTTTGCACAAAAATCAAGTGTTATTATTATGTTATTATTATACGGGCATAACGTAAAAAACTATGAATTTACTTATATGGACGGTACCAGATGATGTCAGATTTGACGTCCAGTCAGGAACGCCGCGCCATAAGGTTAGAATGTTTGGCAGGATCAACAATGGTTATGATACCGGTAGGTTTGAATATGTCCAAGTTCTAACGAACTGTTTATCAGTGATATAGCGCAATTGGTTAGATCAATGGGGTAGAGTTCCAGGGGTTCGATCCCCGCTCGTACCATAACTTTTGCTGTTGATAAAATATTTCTAAAAAAAGTATTATATGTATTACCAAATGAGTATGTACCGAATTAAATTGGTCACACTACTATTTCTAATAAAAGGAGAGATTCATTCATTCACGAGGGATGGTCCGGGTAAAGGAAATTTACCGATTTTTTATTATTAATTTCTTAGAAAATGTTATTTCTAACAAAATTGTTGCGGAAAGAAAAATAGATTTTGAAGTGTTAAAATCTAACAGATAGGAAATACCATAAGAACGGAATGAAGGTTTTGCTGTTAAAAGAGTTCTAATAAGCCAATATTCAACGTTTTGCTATAAAATAATTTTAAATGTTTTATTAACTGAATAATTCCTAGAGAATTCAATAAGAGTTTTCGTTTCGCATATGAAGCACTACTGTTGCAATGCCCTGTATCTTCAATCCTTGAGATATTTTTAATAATTTTATGTTGATGTAGCGTTTTAGAAGATACGTTATTGATAGTTTTTATAAAATCCTTCACTAAGGTATTGAACTAAATTCATTAGAATGAAAATATGTTTTATTAAAAATTTAAAAGACCTATTTGTTATTAAAATATATTCATCCTAATGAATTTGTTTTAATATTTTAGTAAAAAATTTTATAAACACTATCAATATCTTTTCTTCGGAGACTGTACATAAGAATAAAATTATTGAAAACATTTGAAGGGTATATTGTTACATTATAGTTCCGTGTGGGAAATATAGATTTTAATTAATTATCTACGAATTACTCTAATAAAATATTTAAAATTATTTTACCGCGGAACGATGAATATTTGATTATTAAAACTATTTTAGCAGCAAAACCTCCATTATATTGGTTCGTAGATGCACTATGATGGAAAATATGGTATCTCTTATTTGTTGGGATTTTAATTAAAATCTAAGCACTTTTTCCAAATAATTTTTTTAATATTTTATCATCTAATCCCACTTTTTAGCTAGTCATTTTGTTTTAACACTGTTGAAAGTAAGTTTTTTATTTTTTTGTTTATTCCAAATTTCTTCAAAACGACTGAAGCAATCATAATGAAATTTGGAGGTGGAAAGTTATTTAAACTAGCACATATTTCACTGATAAAAATGCGTGAACAGCTTCAGCAGAGGCTGTGTGTGGGATCGGGTCCATGTGGACGTAAACTTTTAGTTTTTAAAACACCTTGTATATATAGCTCTCTGAGAGCTATTTCGTGCTATCCAAAGTTTACATTGCTTAACCGTTTGTAAGTTGAAAAAAAAATGCAAACATACATTGTTTCGTCAAAATCTGCTATAATATTGTAGATAGAGCATTTACTTAAATGTAAAAAATGTGTGATATCCTCAACAAAAATAGTTGTGGTTTTTTTGCTGAATGCTATAATATCTAACTAAAGCGATAAAAAAATGTAGTTAATCTTCTTCCACTGGCCTGTCCTGTCAAGGTGCAAATCTGAAAATGTTGACCCATCCGACAACCAATCTTGTAATAATTCCAGCAAAAATTATCATGTTTAAAGTGAATATTAAAAAAAATCCGTGGCTATAACAAGTGATAGTTAGTTTTTACCTGCAAACTGGGCATATACGGCAGCGCAAGCGCACAATGGGAAAGCTGCTGAAGCGTTTTCCGCGTGATCTAGTTTCACTAAATTTAGAAGTTAATTTATTTTCTGCACACAAGAGGCTATGCTTAATACTTTTAATGGAAAGATCGTAATTTTGGAAAAACTAAATGTCGAATTTTGACAGTCATGTGGTTTAATTAAAATTTTCAAAAACTATAACACTTGTAATAAAAAACGAAAAACTCATTAAAAAGTAGATGTTCAAATTTTCAAAACTTATAAATGATATTCCATTTTTACAGCCTCTGTATAAAAAAAAGCTCCAACTTCATATTTTATACAGACTTCGATAATTACACATTTGAAATAGCATAGAGTAGAGCCTCGATTGTCCGAACCTTGATTATACGGATTCGCGATTATCCGGAATGGGCTAATCGACCCGACTACAGTAAAAATTGCTGGGATTACAGTTTTAACAGGAATGCTCTTAACATGGTACTTACCGATCCGATCTATGAATTAAAATATTCTTGATCAACCATGCCAAAAAATGTAATATAAAATTAAATTTGTCCTAAAAACCTATTTTATCATGTAAATCATATGAAGCCAAAAATAAACAATAAAACGTAATTAACACCGGAAAAGAAAGCAATATCCATTACATTATGACATTATGTATCTAAAATTTGTTTTATTTTTACTTCCCAGGGGAGGGGGAAGTATTTTAATCGTAAAAAACTCAACCTTCAAGATTTTTACGTTTTAAAGTCCCACATGCCGCAATTCCGTCGGTCTGTCAGTCTCTATGTCTGTCTGTCCGCGGTAAAGCTCAAAAACTACTTATCCGGTTACTTAAATTTTGATCAAAAATTAAGAGTCGTATGGGGATGACAAGCTAACATTCAATCACATTCGTGATAAGGGGCTATATTCAAAATTTTCTATTAGTTATGGTAAATTCCAAACCAAAGACAGATTAACATAGAATGAAAGCTTTTAAGGCTGTGATCAATTAAGAAATCATGGTTCTTGAGTTCTTTACTTCACAAGATCGGAACACTGAGTGAACCCGGAGAGACCTAGGCTGCCTATTTATAGTCGGCCTGTGTTCACCGAACGTGACACTGTGTAACGATCTGCTTCCACGTATGATGTAGACTGATGCCCGAATCTCTATGAAAATTGTTAGTAGACTTATAAATTTCAATAGATTCTCTAATTTTTCGTTTATAGAATTCCGAAACCGATGCAAGAACTTTGGCTTCTTTTATATTTATGATATTTCCAGTGGAATGTTCGTGTTGAGATACAGCAGATTGTATAATTTGTTTCTTTCTGATACATCGTTCATGTTCCTTAAGTCTAGTCGATATGGATCGTACAATTTTCTCCAATATAGACATTCTTTCGTTTGAAAAGGAATAATGTCCTTTGGCGATCGCAAGCATTGTCCAATTTTCTGGACCTGCGAAGTAACCATGCAATCTTGTCTGTGGTTCCATATATAAATGAAAGGACTACACTTTCTATCGATAATTTTTTATTAGTATGATTTCGTGAAGTAGGATTATGATATTTTCTAATCGACCGTCTAATATCCTCAGTGCTTCAAGCTTGAGCTAGTCTCTGTTTCCGATTGTAAAGAATTTTGTTCACAAATCGCGAGGACTCTGTAAACCAAAGAGTTAATAACTGATTGTTTTCGTACTGGATGATGATGATGGAAATTTGCATTTAGGTATCTGTTCGTATGCGTTTGTTTTCTTTATACAGTGTGTCCTGAGAAACCATTCCATTTCCTTTGTACCAGAATTGTAAATTTTATATTAGCATGTTGTTGATTCAGATGATCATGAAACACGGGGAGAATTTCTCGATCATGCGGCCATATTACAAAAGTGTCAACTACGTGTCTGAACCATGATTTTGCCTGTAATGAAGATCACTCTAAGACTTCTTCCTCAAAAGCTTCCATGAAGATATTGGCTACCACTGGTGACCGCGAAGATCCCATGGCTGCTCCTGAGGTTTATTATTTATTATATTATTATGGTGAAATAAAGCTGATATTACGGAAATAGAAGCATTTATAGGCACATTCGAGGTTAGCTAACCTCTATGGGTAGGAATTCAAGAAGGATGCCAAAACTTTTGACGATCTGAGAAACAACAAGAAGAAGCTACTTTGCCAACTAGCCTTCCTCCTTAGATGTCGAGATGAAGACGTAGTGCCAAAATTTCTATAGATGAAACACCACATAACATCAAGAAGTGCAAGGAACATCTACAAACGAGCCAGTATGGCATTTGTAAGAGAAAGGATAAAAGCTGTTCGTCGTGATTTGGACAAAAAACGCTCGTAAGTTATTAAATATTCGTTTAAAATTAGCTTTTATCCTTGAACATCAAACATTTAGAATATCCGATGACATTACCAATGCGCAAGTGGAAAGGGTACATCAAGCAGTTACCATTAAGCCACAGAAAAAGTATTTTGTAGAAAAACTAAAAGCAATCCAATTAGATCCCAAATATATTCTAGTCAGTTTCGATGTAGAACCGCTAAATACGAATGTGCGTATAAATGATTCAATTTCTATACAAACTTATTTCACCATAATAATATTGACAACTCACTTTTAGGTCTGATTAAAGCATGTCTCACGTCAACATATTTTGTTTTTCAAGGAAGTTTTTATGAACAAACCTCAGAAGCAGCCATGGGATCTATGCTTTCTCCAGTGGTAGCCAATAATAGGAGGAAGCCTTGGAGTCAACTCTATTAAAGCCAAAGTCATGGTTCAGATATGTAGATGATATTTTTGTAATGCCGCATGGTAGAGAAAACCTCCCCGTGTCTGAATCAACCACACACTAATATCAAATTTACGATGGAAATGAGTCAGGCACTATTCCCTTTCAAGATGTTCTTTTACAAAGGGAAGGGTATGGTTCCTTATGACACTCTGTATATAGAAAACAAACGCATACGAACAGATACCTAAATGCAAATTCCCATCATCATCCAGCACAAGAACAATCAGTTATTAATTCTTTGGTTTACAGAGCCCTCGCGATTTGTGACCAAAATTCTTTACAATAGGAAACAGAAAAACTGACACAAGCTTTAAGAGATAATGGATATTGCACTGAGGATATTAGACGGTCGATTAGAAAATATAATAATCCTACTCCACGAGATAATACTAATAAGGAGTTACCGATAGGAAGTGTAGTTCTTCCATTTATACACGGAACCGCAGAGAAGATTGCGAGGTTACTTCTCAGGTCCAATATACGTACAATCTTCAACACACACAAGAAAATTGGACAATATTTGCGATGGTCAAAGGACATTATTCCTTTCCAAACGGAAGGAGTATATGCACATCCTTATTCCTGTGGTGATGTCTATATTGGAAAATCTGGACGATCCATATCGACTAGACTTAAGGAACATAAACGATGTATCAGGAAGAAACAAATTGTACAATCTACTGTATCTGAATACCAACGTTCCACTGGACATGTCATAAATGTAAAAGAAACCAAAGTTCTTGCATGGGTTTCGGGATTTTATAAACGGAAAATTAGAGAATCTATTGAAATTTATAAACATCCTAACAATTTTAATAGGAATACGGGCTTTAGTCTACATCATACGTAAAAACCGATCGTTACACCGGGTTACGGTTCGGTGAACACAGGTGAACTATAAATTGCCGGCCTAGGTTTCTCCAAGCTCACTCAGTGTTCCGGTCTCCTGAAGTAAAGATACCTGAAGATGCCTCGTGCAATCGAAGGCGAAACATCGGAAAGCGATTCCATTTTGACACGGACTACTCGGAAGAAACTTCAAACACAGGTTATTGAAAGATATTTAATGAAACTCTATCAAATCGTTGTGTTTGCAACTAAAAGGACTCTATTGTAAAAGTTTTCTTGCCAGCAATTGCTTAATCAGCGCACAAACAATTTCAAAATCCTAAGTATTGTTCGACTAATAAATGGTTAGTTTCGACGCAAGGGCGTGTTTTAGATTAAAGTGATTTTTCAAAGAATTTCACAACTGGAAGCATTAATAAAATGGATTAACAACTTTAGGCCCCATTTATATTTTTCTTTTTGTGGATTCATGATTTAAAAGAAGTTGTTTTAGCTCTCAAGAAAATAATTTTATTTAAGAATTGTTGATAATTATTTGTTACTGTAATCTTGCTAATCGTCATTTTTTATGTGTCTAATATAGAGAAAATTTTATGATTAACGTATTATGCTTATTTAAAAAATATACCTCTAACTGTGGAAAATGGGCCTCATATTACGTACTAAGTGATAGCTGATTAATTTGAAACAATCGAATACTATATGGTAATAGCTGCATTTCAATTTCGATTTAATATGCAATTATATGTCGCTTCACAGATGTAATTATATGTGACATTTAACCCGTTTCTTGTATAAATTCAAAATATTAATAAATTTTCTTGGTGAACAAAGTATTTTGTTTAAATTTATAAGCCTATATATAATAATTTGAACATAACAATAGTGTTTAAAAGTCTACAATATAAAAACAATATTTGTGTAATAATTATTTTATAATTACTAATTATAAAAACTAGTTATCTTTTTATATGGTTAGATAGACGATTGGATGGATGTGGGGGGGACGAAAACCTAGTGTGGTGCGTGTCATTTCAGAAAAAACGTGTTTTTCGTTCTTTCAGCGGGCATATTTTGGAAACTGTTAGAGATTGGACATTGAATTTGATATGTATTTTCAGAGGAGACGTGGATCTCATTTATTTGAAACATTTTTCTTTCCCACTTTTCGATATAACACCTTTGAGGTCGCAGTTTTAATTTTTTTCTGACGAAACTTTCTGGAACGATGCCTGTTCCGGTCTAACAGAACACTATTGTTTCTGGTTGAGTTTCGATTCCGTTTGACGATTTTGCTAATTTTTTTCGTTCGAAAAAAGGGTGTTTTGGGACGCTTATACCTCAAAGTAGGTGAGTCCTATCTAACTTTTCCAGGAATCGTTTTTCATAGGAAATATTTGGTAGAACAAAATCTAAATGCATCTCTGTCGGAAAAATAGCGAGAAACCGGAAATTTTTAAGAAAAACTGAAATTTTTCGAGACAGTCATAAAAAAATTAATCTTTTTAGCAACTTTTTTTTATAAAAAAAAAGTACGCATCTGGTCAGAAAACTAATTACGGAATCGAAAAATGCTTAAAAAGCTTCACAAAATGAACCATTTAGGAAGGGTCTTGGATTATATACAGGGGTGCACTAATGACGAAGTGAAGTTTACACCACAGTTCCCAAGAATGGGTACATTTTTTAATATCATCCTGTATTACGAGGAAACTAATACACCTAAGCCCGTATTTTTTTACGTAACAAGATATTTTTAGGTAGACCGTGACCAAATTTCGAGTTTATAACTTTAACGGTTAATTAACTGCAATTTTTTAAAGTTGATATTTTAAATTCCAAATTTAACCTCATTTTGCCGCTTACTGCAAATAGAAATAGAAATTATTTCCAGACCCACGGATGGAGCATTTATTTGGCTACGAAAAAGCTGTAATAACATTTCTCTCTAACTACTCAGCAAGTGGGTGAAAATTTGTTTAAAGTAGAAAGTGCACATATCGGTCAAAAATCGATAAGTACCAATCCATATACGACGTGAAATGATAAGTGGCCTTGGCCTAGGATGTAAATAAAATTTACAGAGATATTTGACATGTCAGTTGTGATACGTCTATCACGGCTCAGTTTTGGTTTGATTTCTCTGATATTTTTTATCGTTTCGATTTATGTTTATGCATTTACGCGTTGAAGAGTCGTTTTCATGATTTGTATTTTAAACTGACGAGTTTAAGTGTATGTGGTTTTTCATTGTGTTCAGAGAACTCTCATGTGAGAAGAGAACTTTGTTTTTCAACGAGAATTTGAGTTATTAAAAAATCGAAGAAAATATTAACGTGGTTCAAGGCAGCTGACCAGGCAGTTTCTGTGAAATGACCACCATCTCCGTTTTATGATGTAAGTGTTTGGTTATTAATGTTTTTTAAACAAAAATCTATGTTTTGCAATTAGTAATATCCTAGTGTCATATTTTATATATATTTGATAACAACGTTGTATTTTAAGTGGAATATAGAGAAAAACTGGTAAAAATAATGATATGAATTCAAGATGGTAGCCAAATAATTTGTTTGAAAAATTAACAGAAAAAAGCTGTTATTCAATTGACTCCAATTTTAAGTTTTGAATTTATTTTAAATTTGGAAATTCCTTCTATTATCCTAAGCATATAAACATATAAACTCGTTGAATGTTCATGTTGATTCCGCGGCAGTCGCACTATCGATGCCTCGCACAGCGATCTCCGAGGGTTTCGTTTCGTTGGACCACAAGGCTGGCGGCCCGCGATGTCCTCCTGATTATAAACGGAGGCGAGCTTTTCCCGAGTGTTTAAATTCGTATAGGGGAGCATAGGTAACATTTACGTTGTCAAATTTTGGGTTAACAGCCGCCCCGAGGAAAAAACATTTTTGTCAGTTGATGCGTTTAATGTAAATCGTGTGATGGGTTGTGGTTACGATTGCGTATTTTTATAGAATTTATTTTATAAATAATGGTAGCCACAGTGGTTTAGAATCTTAGGACTTCAAAAGCCGCCAGTGAGCTGAACTTTGAGAAATGTCTCGAATTTAATCTTTGCCTTAACTTAAAATTCGGCAGACAAGTAATGACAAAAACAATAAAGTAAATTGTTATTTTGTGATTGCGAAGGGATAAGGGCATTTTATTGTTTCGTGTCTTTGATTTTTTCAGATGACTTTGAGGTGTAAAATATAATAATTAGGAAATTAGGTGTATGTATGTATATAAGGGTATATGTATGTATGTATATAAGGGTATCAAAAACAGTTTTGTTGATTTTTTTTAAATAAGTACGTTACTTATAAGTTTTATTATTCTGATTTTATAAGCCCTACAAATTATTGTATACGAGTGTCGCTCCTTTTGCAAAAAGTTAGCTGAGTTACTGTATTATAATTATAATTCTGCTTACACAATTTTTACAATCAAATACTTTGAAGACTTTCGCGAAAAGGATATAGTCTATTACGAATTAGAATACGTTGCATTAAAGTAATTATCATAGTTACTTGTAAAAAAAACAGACAAAAATTGGATCACACTTTCGTTAGGTGTAAGGCTTTTTACCAATGGTAGAGGGGGATTTTGATAAAAGTTAAGTTTTAAAATCTGAGAAAAGAATAAATATGTAATTAGATCATGCATTCTTAAATTCAATTTGTGTATGTTAATTTCTAGACTTAAAATTCCTTTTCAAACATTTTGCTTATTTTCGAAAATCCCAAAAATGAGTAAAACTTTTAAAGTTTCTGGACAAGTTAGTTTTGCAAAGCGTCTCTCTTAAATGCCATTTAAATATTTTATATATTTTACTGTTACTAAGATCCCAATCATGAGCGCCAAACCTGCAGCGACCTCTAGATAAAGTTTATATTATTTATGTATTTTTTTGGACACAACATATATGAATAAAAAAAAATAAGATGCTTGTTTAACCGTTATTTTGTGTAAAAGGCCCAAAGAACTTTTAAATAAAAGCAAATTATACTTTAACATAACTCAATTTAATGAAACAAGATTGCCGAACCGTCTCGAGCTTCCAAATCACTCCAAGACATGTAAAAATATCTATTACATAACTCAGGAGATTAACCTTAGTTAGTAGAACATAAAAAAGATATGATAAAAATTATTTAGTACGCCCCTGAAGTAAAACTGACAATCAGAAAAGCAAAAACTAAACATTTTTTTACCTGTCCAAAACAAATGAAAATAATTCTAAAAGAGTGCTAAACTTAGATGGGAGAATTTTCCAAAAAATGCTTATTTAAAAAACATTAAATATCAAAAAATGAATCAGATATTAAAATTTTGAGAAATTAATTTTTCCTACTAACCTATTTATTAAGCAGATATATTTAAAATCCAAATTATTACGGATTTTTAAATTCTCACTCTTGGTAATATTCATGAAAAAAAATCTGCCTTTTGATCTACCCTTCGTGTATATCTGATCAAAGCAAACTCAGATCCCCAAAAATGTTAACAAAACATACGCTTATGCTAAAAACCGTTTGACAATAAACCATTATTTTTTCAAGTTCAAGTTGATTTTTAAGAAATTGCACTTGAATTGCACAATAATTTATATACAAGTTCACCTAATGCCTAAATTATTAAAATATAACTTTTAAGTAAAGCCGAGTTCTCTCCCCATTAGCTGTTTCAGGGCACCTATTCCACGTATAGTTTGCCATCGATTCGAAAACTGACCATTAAAAAAAGGTCTTCGCAAACGAGATATATATCTATATATATATATATATATATATATATATATATATATATATAAACGTCTTAATATATATATATATATATATATATATATATATATATATATATATATATATATATATATATATATATATATATATATATATATATATATATATATATATATATATATATATATATATATATATATATATATATATATATATATATATATATATATATATATATATATATATATATATATATATATATATATATATATATATATATATATATGGGTCACAATTCACTAATGCTAATAAAAGCAAAGATTCAAAAATAGGCAAGTTTCGGGTAAATGAAAGTTATCGATTTTTATTATCATATTTAAGATAAAATAAATAAAACAATCGTTAAAACGAGCTGTGTTAATCTTTTAAATAAAGTAATATTGAGAGAAAATGAAATCATTGTCTTTAAATGTCCCTACGTCAATTTTATAAGAAATCTATAATCGCTTTCGCGACATTCGCTTTTATAGCCTTAAGATGATACTCTTTTCCCATCAATCCTCGATATTTTACGAGGTTTCAGTTAGTTCAGTCGAGTAAATGTAGGGTCCGCAATGTCTGTAATGCGGCGGGGCGGCGGGGCCGAAAGTCTCCACCCACTCATATAAAGGTCATCGAAAGAATCCAAGAAGTAAAGGTCTCAGATATTAATCGTAGCAAATGGACGGAATGAATCTCGTTTGCGAAGACCTTTTTTTAATGGTCAGTTTTCGAAACGATGACAAACCATACGTGGAATAGGTGCTCTGAAACAGCTAATGGGGAGAGAACTCGGCTTTACCTAAAAGTTATATTTGAATAATTTAGGCACTAGGTGAACTTGTATATAAATTATTGTGCAATTCAAGTACAATTTTTTAAAAATCAACTTTGAGTTTAATAGCCATAACTTGAAAAAATAATGGTTTATTTTCAAACGGTTTTTAGCATAAGCGTATGTTTTGTTAACATTTTTGGAGATCTGAGTTTGCTTTGATCTGATATACACGAAGGGTAGATCAAAAGGCAGAATTTTTTTCATGAACGTTACCAAAAGTGAGATTTTAAAGCTCCGTGATAATTTGGATATTAAACATATCTGCTTAATAAATAGGTTAGTAGGAAAAAATTGATTTCTCAAATTTTTAATATCTGATTAATTTTTTGATATTTAATGTTTTTTAAATAAGCATTTTCTGGAAAATTCTCCCGTCTAAGTTTAGCACTCTTTTAGAAATATTTTCATTTGTTTCGGACAGGTAAAAAAATTTTTAGTTTTTGGTTTTCTGATTGTCAGTTTTACTTCAGGGGCGTACTAAATAATTTTTTCGGACACTATCATATCTTTTTTATCTCCTACTAACTAAGTTTAATCTCCTGAGTTATGTAATATATATTTTTACTTGTCTTGGAGTGATTTGGAAGCTCGAGACGGTTCGGCAATCTTGTTTCATTAAATTGAGTTATGTTAAAGTATAATTTGTTTTTATTTAAAAGTTCTATAGGCCTTTTACACAAAATAACGGTTAAACAAGCATCTTATTTTTTCTTTATTCATATATGGTGTGTCCAAAAAAATACATAAATAATATAAACTTTATCTACAGGTCGGTGCAGGTTTGGTGCTCATGATTGGGATCTTAGTAACAGTAAAATATATAAAATGTTTTAATGACATTTAAGAGAGACGCTTTGCAAAACTAACTCGTCCAGAAACTTTTTACTCATTTTTGGGATTTTCGAAAATAAGCAAAATATTTGAAAAGGAATTTTAAGTCTAGAAATTAACATACACAAATTGAATTTAAGAATGCATGATCTAATTACATATTTATTCTTTTCTCAGATTTTAAAACTTAACTTTTATCAAAATCCCCCTCTACCATTGGTAAAAAGCCTTACACCTAACGAAAGTGTGATCCAATTTCTGTCTGTTTTTTTTACAAGTAACTATGGTGATTACTTTAATGCAACGTATTCTAATTCGTAATAGACTATATCCTTTTCGCGAAAATCTCCAAAGTATTTGATTGTAAAAATTGTGTAAACAGAATTGTAATTATAAAACAGTAACTCAGCTAACTTTTTGCAAAAGGAGCGACACTCGTATACAATAATTTGTAGGGCTTATAAAATCAAAATAATAAAACCTATAAGTACCGTACTTATTTAAAAAAAAAATCAATAAAATTGTTTTTGATATCCTTATCACTAAAATCTGCCGCAGACTTAACAGAGTCTATATGCACCTACCAGGATTCGAACTGGCAATATCGTGACCAACATCAGATGACTAGCATGAAAAGCACTGAGCCAACGACCTGGTAAACAATTAAATGATATTTATTTTAGGTAGCCCTAATAATCAAAATACCACTTTTCTTTTTGGAAACTTTTGGTCCTACTTAAAATTTTGGAGGAAGAATAATTCAAAATTTGAAAAATTCTATATTGCAGTATTTTTATCCACAAAGGTACGGAAGATGTCATAACCATATCACTAATTGACTTTGCCGGTCACTGCATATATAGTTGTTTGGTAATATCTTAAAAAAATTTAAATAAAGCACAGTTTACAGGATTTGTATAAATAATATATACATATACTTATAAACCATGTTATCTGTACCTAGTCGTACCTAAAGGCAAATTTAGCGATTTTTTAGATTATTTATTCTAATTTAAATCTAATTATTCGGCGTAAACGGAGCGATCTTAAGATACCACTGAACTAAAAGTACGAATGGTATAACGATTTAAACATAAAACGAAAATCTCATTTTGGCTTCTCTATACTAGTACAACGCTTATGGAAGATTATATTCTAGATGAACAATAAAGATTTATTTTACGATTTGACGCTGCAGTAAGGCACAAGTCTCCTTGGTTTGCATAGAATTCTCAAAATGTTATCACTATTTTTCTTTATTGATGTTGTGCATATATAAATATACAGTTTGTCACAAAAGTCCATAGTTACGAGCTTTACGTACGAAATTTTAATTGATTCTTACATTTCGCTACCGATATAAATATTTTTTGTATTTTTTTTGCCTTAAATTAAATTAATGCTGTGATGAAATAGAATTATTTACAATGGTCAAGAGAATTTAAAATGGAACTGTTCGGAACGTCAGTTAGTTAAGAAATAATGTTTTTTTGTAATTAGATCGGGTGATTTTTACAACAAATTATATAACAGTCTTTGAAAACAACAATTTTTACAGGAGTGCAACAGTTGTCAAGTTAGGTCACTGTAAAAAGTGAACTTGGTGTTAGCCATACTTCTCGAACTTGGTGTTGACCATACGGTTAATTACCGTTAACTCCCAAAAGCCAAAGATTGTCTCCGCACCAGAAAAATCTGCAGCAGGATGTCTGGACCCAAATTTAAGTTGATCATCATCCATTGACAGATTTTCAAATTTCTGACGATGTTTTTGCATTGCTTTTATTCATCAACGGGAATATTGTCGTTTGCGATTGACTAAAATGTCTGAGGCTGTAGGGTCTTATGAGAAATTTGAAACAGAATGAGTTTCATGGGTTTTCGAGATTTGTTTGTCCAGCAATTTGACATCAAAACGAAGTAGCTACGCGAAGCCGCCGATACGCACCCTAAGGGTTAAATGAATATGTATAAAGTTAGGGTATGTCAAATCCTGTCTGTGGTAAGTCCAGCATAGGGCTTTGTTAAGTATTTTTCATCTGGGATATTAGTTTACTACTTCCGTCAGGTTTTGGCTGATCTTACCGCTTTCCTGATTTCCTGTCGGTTGTAATCAAGGGCCTGCTTCTCAATAGTGTTATTTATTTATCATTACTATTATTATTTTTATTCTTATTATTATTGTTATTATAATTATTATTATTTTGTTCTCTGAGATTTTGATTTATCCATTCTCATTTACTTCTCGTTACCAATACCACCTGCTCTGTCATACTCTCTTGAGAATAACAAATGGGTGGCTGCATTTCCTTTTGTGATACAGGCGTTTTAGTACAGTTTTTTTAAAATGGTGATGACCTTTAATGAATATTTTTTCTTCAAGTGCTCTCCAGATGGCATATCATCAATACTTTTTTTTAATCGATAAATACGTGGTATAGAGAAGATCTCCACTCGACAGATACTTCTATAATGATACGCAATGTCATGAACATCTATATATTTAAAACACTAAGCCAGATTTTTCAGCAAGTTCGTAAGAGAGTTGTACTCCACCAATTTACATGATTTTTTTACATAATCATCTGGTTACCGAGACCTTTCAACACTATTTTTTGTATTGTTTTACTGAGTATTTTTTTCTACAAAACCAATATGTTTCTCTTCAATAATATTTCTGAACGATGATGCGCCCCATATTCTTGTAATTCCACTGAAGAAACTCATCGCGCCACCTAATGAAAAAAGCAGAACAAGGTCTGTCGGACCAGCTAGTTATTCATAAAGATTTACATTCAGGTGAAAAATAGCTTAATCTGGCTGATTTGACCCGATAACCAAAAAAATACTACTCATTTCTTTTTTTTTTTAAATAGGATAATGAAGTTTGTATTATATATATATATATATATATATATATATATATATATATATATATATATATATATATATATATATATATATATATATATATTATAAATACAAACTTGAATATATATATATATATATATATATATATATATATATATATATACAATACAAATATCTCGGTAACAAATTACCATAACGTTATGAAATTTGGAATTGAGAGGTTATCAATGGTGCCAGACCTAAAAATAATATTTACAGCGTTGCCGGTTTTATAGTTTTTCCGATAGAGCTCTTAACCTAATTTTTTTAAATGCAATACTATGATTCTTTTTTGCTTATAATATTAACCAAACCAAAGTGTTTTCAATCCTAGAATTTTAATTTTTCCTTCTGGAAATTTTAAAAGATATGGCAATTCCGCATTTTCATTCATAAGCACCGGAACGGTCAAATATCTCGATAACCGATTAAGATATCGTTATAAAATTAATTAAAAAGTTATCAAAAGTGCTGGATCTAAAAATAATATTTACAACGTTGCCAGTTTTATAGTTTTTCCGATAAAGGTCTTTTTTTTTAAATACCACACTATGATTGTTTTTCGCTTATAGTATCGATCAAACCAATGTGTTTTCAATCCTAGAAAAATAGATTTTTCTTCTGGAAATTTTAAAAGATATGACATGTCCGAATTTTCATTCAAAAGAATCGGCACGGTCAAGTATTTCGGTAACGGATCAGTATATCATTATAAAAGTTGGTATAGAGAGATTATCAATAGTGTCACATCTAAAAATAACTTTCACAATGTGTCCAGTTTTATAGTTTTTTCGATAAGCTTCTCAACTATTTTTTTTTAAATACAATGTTGTGTTTTTTGTTCATTCTGTTGACCAAACCTAAGTGCTAAGTGAGGTATTCGCAGAAAAGTGGATTGGACGAAGAGGTTCGATAGAACGGCCAGCACGTTCCCTGGATATGACCCAATTGAACTTTTTTATTGGGGACATCTTAAAGATAGAGTGTACAAAAATCGACCACTAAATTTGGATCAGCTGAGGGAAAAATATCTATACGAGTTAAGGCTTATTACCCCAGAAATGTTTAGCAATGCTACAAGTGAGTTTTATGACAGGCTTGAGTATAGTTTGGCTAATAATGGCCAACATTTTCAACACCTGATACGTTAAGGCTTTTATTTTATCCCTTAGTTTCCCAACTTTTAAGTATTCTGTTTGTTTTTAGATTATTTAATCACATTTAGTTTATTAATTTTCTTACTACAGTAGTTTTAAACTACGAAGTTTTCTATTATGAGTATTTTCTCTTTGGTAGTGTATTTTTATTAGGCTATATTAAATAAATTCTTTTTTTTATTTGTTTATCTAAGTAAATTTTAGACGCTTAATATCTAGTTTTAGTTAAGTTATCATGACCACATAATCCAGTTATTGTCATCTGTAGTGGCTGTTTTAGTTCGCCCAGTTATGGCTAGTCTTTATATTTCATGTTTGTTGGTATCTTTTTATTGTTAGAAAGGCTGTAGATTTTTTAATTTGTTTCTCTGGATGTAAAGCATTAAATAATTCACAAACTTCTTGAACGCTTTTTATTTTAGCATAGTAACCACAATAGATTAATCCTTAAATCCATTCAGCTCTACTTAACCAAAAACCATTTTATCTTTATAACGATTTAAGTTACTTTCAAAATGTTATGACAGATGGTTGACAACACTAATAATTGATTAGCCATTTCCAAAAAGCCACTTGGTATTTTATACTTCATGGTTTTAACAAAGTTGAGAGTTCTATCGGAAAAACTATAAAACTGACAACGTCGCAAATGTTATTTTTACATCCGGCACTATTGATAATTTTCCTACAGCAAATTTCATAACGATATGTTAATGCGATGCCGAAATATTTTAGATGTTCGAAGTATTTTACCGTTCCGGTTCTTGTGAATGAAAATATGATCGCGCATATCTTTAAAAAAAAATTAGAGGACAAATTTAATTTTTTAGAATTGAAAGCTTTGTTTAACAGTATAAGCAAAAACTATCATAACATTGCTTTAAAAAAATGTTAAGAGTTCTATCTACGATAAAACTAACAACGCTGTAAATATTATTTTTAGATCCGGCACTATTGTTAATTCCCCAGTAGGAAATTTCGTAACTATGTTAATCCGTTACTGAAACATTTGGATTGCGGTTTTGCAATATCTTCCAAAATTTCCCAAAAAAAAATTATGTTCTAGGATTGAAAACACTTTGCTTTGGTCAATCATAACCAAAAAACCATCATGGTATTGCACTTAAAAAATAAAGTTCACAGCTCTATCGAAAAACTATAAAACTGACTACGTTGCAAATAATATTTTTCGATCCGGCACTATTAATAATTCCCCGATACTAAATTTTATAACGATATGTTAATCCATTACCGAGATATTTCACCATTCGGGTTCTTTTGAATGAAAATGCGGTCTTCCATAATATGATATTATCTTTTAAATTTTCCAGAAGATTAATTTAAAAAAATAAAGTTAAGTGCTCTATCTGAAAACTATAAAACCGGCAACGCTGTAAATATTATTTTTAGATCCCGCACTATTTAAACTCCCTATGGCAAATTTTATAACGCTATGTTTATCCATTATGGAAATATTTGACCATTCCGGTTCTTTTGAATGAAAATGCGGACTTGCCATATCTTTTAGAATAACCAGACGAAAAATTTGATATTCTAGGATTGAAAAGACTTTGGTTTGGTGAACATTCATAGTATTGCATTTCAAAAAATAAAATTAAGAGCTCTATCGGAAAAACTATAAAACCGGCAACGCTGTAAATATTATTTTTAGATCCAGAACTATTGATAAGCTCCCTATAGCAAATTTTGTAACGATATGTTAATACGTTATCGAGATATTTAACCGTTCCGGTTCTTTTAAATGAAAATGCGGACTTGCCATATCTTTTAAAATTTCCAGACGAAAAATTTGATATTCTAGGATTGAAAACACTTTGGTTTGGTGAACATTATAAGTGAGAAACAATCGTAGTATTAGAGCTCTATCGAAAAAAACTATAAAACCGGCAACGCTGTAAATATTATTTTTAGGTCCGGCACCATTGATAACCTCCCCAGTTCCAAATTTCATAACGTATATAACGATATTTGATCGTTCCGGGTCTTTTGGGAAACCCTGTGTATATATATATATATATATATATATATATATATATATATATATATATATATATATATATATATAAATAAATATAAGAAAAAATAACAAAATCCATAGTCAATGTAAGACAAACGCAAAACAGAAAAACGCTACCTATCATTATTCATAAATATGCTACTCAGCATCGGGTAGAAAATAAACGAATTTCAAAGGAAAGTAAATGGCATATTATTTGCGGATGTTTTTAACTGTTTAAGATTGAATAAAAAAGAAACCATTAAATAATATTTCAAACCTCCTTAGCCTTTTCCTTTTCTGACGGAAATGGCTTTCACACTTCTATAGACACTTCGTTGTGGCTTCAAAAGGCCTTAAAATTAAACATCAAAACAAATTTAACGACATTTGACGAGATGAAATTTAAAAGGTGGAAACCATTTTGTAAGAGCTTCGTTCTTATTTAAGAAATAATATCTTTCGACAGGTCCTAATAGACTGTATACGAGGTATTATTTGGTCCCAGTTTGTCAGGTTATAAATGTAGCTGAAAATAACCATACAATTATTTAAGAATCAGAAAAAAAGATAAGATATAGAGAAAAATGATATTGGAAAAAATAACATTTCTATTATTAGGTACATACCAAATTAAAACAGGGTGTAGCTTGTGTGGGAATTCCCTATTATTTCTTCAGTATGCTGTCTGTGGTGGTCCGACATTTATTTTCAATTTTTGTGTAAAAAATTTAATATCGTGGGCTGCTATATAATTTGTTATATAGTCGAATCCCTTCGGAATACTTGGCTTCCCAGAATCTTAAATTATTTTGATCCAAATTTATATTTAAAACAAAGTAAAGCTTGTCACACGTTGTCGGTCTCTAATAGGTTTGCTAAAATTCCCAAGCGTTTCTTGCATTTTAATTTCATTACTCAGCTTCCCTGTTAAAATCTATTAGCTCATTTATACTTAAATCAACTAAGAGAACAGAGGTGGCTCAAAATGATCTAAATGTTATGTTATGTTATTCAACATCACAGTTTTATTTTGTGGTTATAATTATTCTCATGTGACATTTTTTTTTCTATAAATTTAACTGTTACTTATTCCAGGCAACGATTTTTTCCAAAATGTTTTGGAAAACTAAAAGTTCTGAAAAAAAAAATGAAAAAATGGAAGATCATAAAAATGAGAAAAATAGAAAACCATAAATATTAAAAAGAATTAAAATTAGTTATAGACCATGCTGCGTGAAATATCCAGTACCGGACTCATTTTTTCACTAAATTTTAAACATCTTCAGTTGATATATCAACAAAATTTTATCTTATCAATATCCGGCACGTACGACGTACAAACTATTCCGGCAAAAATGCGGTTGGAGATTCAATTCAAATTTAAACCGCATTTTTGCAGGAATGGTTTGTACATCGCTTTCTTTTTGTCGTTACCCGATATTGATAAGATAAAATTTTGTTTATATATTATCAACTGAAGATATTTAAAATTTAGTGAAAAAAATAAAATTTCAACATTTGCATTTACTATTTTGCTGCATACTGGCCTTTATTTACTTCAACTTCATTCGGTATTTGAGTGTTGGAAATGTTATGTAGCATTGTGAGGTGTCTATTTTGACATTAATGTTTGGATTTATCAATTTATTGAGCTTTTTGTATTTGTTTATTTCTTAGAAATAGAACCTATATTTTTTAAAAGAAACGTTGACGATTGTTTAATAGCAATTCCAAATAATAAACGACACTCTATATGAATTTAACAGCTTTCATCCTAAACTACAATTCACGCATGAAGTAGAGCAACATAATCAAATAAACATTTTAGATATGACACTTAAAAAAAAAACAACAAAATGGTACATTAAAGATTCCTGGTCAGGAAGATATCTAAATTATAATTGAAATCACACAAAAAAATAAAAAATAAGTATCATAACAGGTTTAGTTGATCGCGCATTAAAAAGTTACATCACCAGAATACAGAAAAGAGACTCTGAAAAAAGTAAAAAACGTAATACTAAAAAATGACTTCCCAGAACAACACATTAAGGGAATAATTAAACAGCGCACACATAAGTTGTACAACACGTCTCAATTTATATACAAAAACGATACTCCAAAATAAGATAAAACATATGTTGCCCTTCCATACACAGAGGGATCTTCACAAAATTAAATGGTATGGTAAAAGTAGAATAAAAATATATTAGCATAATGGAGTTGCAAAACATGTTCTAGACAGGGATTATGGCGTCTATGTTGTGACGTTTGTGTATTGTTTTTGATTTCTTGCACATAAAGTGCCGTATTCTATATTATTTTGTTAATACACTCTCACAAGGGGTTCTTGTAAAAGTCACTTTTTACTTTTCCACGATAACAGGCAGCACTATTATTATTTAATTTTTATTTTTATTTCGTTTAAACTAGTACACGCACATTAATATCATTATACCATTTTTTCGACATAATTTTTGGTAAGTTCTTTATCCCACATCTGAATTGTTAAATTAAATCAATCAACCATGCCTTTTATTTGATGTTTATTCCATCAGTGGCATGCAAAATCAAATTTATTGCTTATCTTGTCGACACTACAGAAAGCTGATTCATCAATAACATTCTCCGCAATAAAGGTCAGTAGCGATAGGCCATGACTAATAATAACGAATAATATTAGCAAAACATCTATAAAAAGTTATTAATTTGTACTTAAATATATTTTGATAATAAATTTATAAGATGATTTCCTGTAAAAGGAAGTATTGCATTTAATAAATCCGTTTTAATTAATTTTAATTGTAAAATCAATACAGTATAATTGGCTTAACTAAAATGTAATTAATAACACAAAAGGCGCTTTTAAAGTTTTAATCGAACTGAAAATGTAAATTTGAGCTATAACAGCAATCAAGCAATTGTTGCGGAAATTTTGCCCTTTCCTATTGACCGTTATTTTAGGGGACATATTAAGACGACCTCAGTGTGCAAAATCCCTTACCGTAGCCGCAGTATGCCGACAAAAACCTGGGGTTTGTGGCTAATTTGCTATTATGCGACCACTCCTGTGTAAATGTTAAGCAATTCTTCTTCTTGACAACTAGTATTGTTTGTTTTAACTTGATAGCAGGTGATTTGGCCGGAACTTGGTGTAATATGAGTTTTTTTTTGTCTTTAATTTCCCGTCTTTCGTTAGGGTAATCTGGATGTCTTGTTTTACGAATAGTATATTTCGTAAAATATAATTATATATTAACAAAACGTGATGATAGAAACATTTTGGAAAGAATGTTTATAAAAAAACTGCTTTGCAAATTTGCAAAAACTAATTTTAACTTTAAATTTTTCCCCAGAAGCTTATCTATAATTTAGTTTTATTTTTAGTTTATAAAGAAACGTTTTTAGATTTCATTAAATTGGTTTTTCCAATTAACTAAATGGTTAGCATAATGAAATTTGAAGTCTGCGTTGACAAAACATCTATAATACTCATTTAGTTTCGTAAATTACCCATGAAAAGCAGAGCTCATAAAGGATTAAGTGGATTTTCGAATATCAGGCTCATTACTAAAATCAATAGAGTTTTATAAAATCATGGTTTTTAGGTTTAGACTGTTTCAAATTGGAATCTGTTCGACGTCTTGCCTGAGGTTGCACGAAATATCATCAGGATCCTTCACTTCAAGAGATGAAAGCAATGAATGAGCTCTGGTGAACAGAGTTCAGGAAATTATACTCGACTTGAGCTCACCGACGCGTGATTCACTGTAATGATTGATTTCCAGGCATGAGTAGCACATAGCCCGCATCTCAACTGGAATTGTTAGAGTGTTTAGTAACCAAAATAAACTATCTAACCTTGCTTTTATAGTATCCCGAAACTGTTGCAAGAACATTGGTATCTTTTACGTTTTATCTTTGGCATTTTAATATTTCCCATAATGTTTACGGCCCCGCAATTTATTATTATGACTTCACTCGCATTCAAAGGCTTCAAAATGCCTGTCTTATATATGATATTCGTCGTAGACATACAAATTGAAGAATACCCGCTGGCACTCTCGTCCTTATTTCTATGAAACTTGCCTTTATTACACAATTTTAAAATTTAATAAGGCGACCTATCTTATCTAAAAGATATAATTTCGGTATAATGTAAATGATCAAAACCTCTGTGAGCGCAGTCTATTAATTTTTTGAAAATCTTTTTCATATAGAATTGCTAAAAGCATAAATATTTTTTCTCTAACATGTTTTTTTTTGTAAAAAAAAATCAAAATAGCATTTTGTGATCATGCGCGTAATTGCTTCTGCTAAATGTACTGTTTCTTGTTTATTTTTATATCTTTTTTATTTTTTTTTTAAATTTATCTCTTTCAGATATTCTACTTATATTACTACCTAATGCTTTATTTTCAGGGCAAAAATTATTATTGTATTTATAAACTTTTTTCAACCACAAAACACCTGGATTTTGTGGTTGGAAGCTACCAAAAATGGCCGTTCGGTCTTCATAGATTATCTAAGTTCCTCTTTATTTACTTTGCCTATTAGAAATTATACTATCAAGATCAATAAAAATACTTTTTTCAAATCAAATTTATTAACCAAAATGCCACCTAGATTCGGAACACCCGTATTGTGCTATATATTTAAAATATATAAGTAATATTGCCTCCAAAAAATACTAGTATAAGAAATAAAATCAATATATGCTCCCTAGACTATTAGGAAAACCTTTCGAAAACTTGCATGGGTATTAATCTAATTAAGTACGAGTTATCTCTTATTTAATATTATATTATATGTTAACTCTATTTATGGAAAATAAATAATAATTAATATTTCGTCATTGCGTCAAAGCTTGTAGAAAACATAGCATACTTAACACAAATTTCTTGTAAATTCTCGAGATATTTGATATCATGCTTCAAGTATCTTCTATCGGAGTTTATCTTGGATCCTCAGTCTAAAATCATGCCTATCAGTTTTTCTTGAACAATTTGCTTAGTCTTACGGATGCATCTCTCGTTATTCCTAATGTTTCTGGGTCCATGTATACCAAATTTGCCATTGTTGCACGATTGAAATGTTTTTCGTCTTTCCATAAATTGTTCTGGTTGAGAAATTATCTACAAAATGTTTATCTCTGTCAAAAATACTTTGTCGGCAGTAGGTCGATTGTTTATATCTGACACTTTTATTGGACGCCTTGTTGTTTTGGAGGAACCGGGGAATTTGATTTCCGCTTCCGCGTTTAAGGCTATTTAGAAAGGATGTTCGATTAGAAAATTGACACGCTCAGTATCTTCATCTTTCGCCGAGATCTCCCTCTTTCCCTTACTCTTAGTTACGAAGCAATATCTCTTATTGGTACCCTGTCCCTGAATCTGATGTGAATTATAGCTTTTTACTCTACCGTTAATGCTAGTATTATTATTTTCTTACCTAACAAAATTACTTGACAAGTTAACAGCAACAAATCAAAACCCTAAACTTGACTTATGTTACCTAATAATACAGTATATAAGTATGTGTTTTTTTTTAATAGAAGCAAATGGCAACAAAAAAAACAAACTTGACCAACGTTTCAATAAAAATCAAAACCCAAAAAATATATAACAACAGCCACAGAAAAAGTACTTATATATTACCATTTGCTTTCCTCCCACATTAGTAATAAATATTTGCAGAAATGTCGCGGCTTATCTAACAAGATACTACAATTTCTGAGACTATAAAGAATATAGTGTTTTACAATTTTTTTCTTGTTTTAATTTATTTATCTTCGTATGGCATCTTAGGACATTAAAATTTTTCACCATTGTCCATTTCAGAAACACTCGGTTATCAATAGTCTTTAGAGCTCTGTCAATATATGCTGCAAATTCAGTTCGCAAGGAAGCAGAGAAACTGATTGAAGCTTTGAAATCAAACGGATATTACTCTGAAGATATAAGCCGTTCGATTAGATATAATAATCCTAGACCGCAATCAGTATTGAGTAATCAACCATCAGATAGTGCAGTTTTACCTTTTATACAGTGTACTACAGATAACATTGCAAGAATTCAAACAATTTTTTATTATGCACAAGAAGATTGGGCAATGTTTGAAGTGGCCGTAAGATGTCATTCCTTTGCAGTCAGAAAAAGTTTATACAGTTCGGTTTTATTGTCGTAAATTATAGGTGAAATTAGATGGTTTTAGTCTACTAGACTTAATAATAAGGAACATGAAAGATGTATAAGTAGAAAACAATTGGTCAATCGCTGAACACCAGTATTCAACAGGACACGCGATAGTGTAAAATTACTAAGCTGGTTTCAACAGTTTATTGCTATTATAAAAGGAAGATTAGATTAACTATTAATATTATTAAACACATCAAACGTAGGCACCAATTATTACCGTAAGCTACACGACGACGGGGAGCACAGGTGGGGTATAATTACCTGAACTCCGCTCACCTCAACTCATTCAGTGCTTTGATTTTATGAAGCCTGGTGCAACTCCAAGCTAAACATTAGAAAGTAGTTCCAATTTCACACGACCTAAACGCAAGAACTGTGCTTTCTTAAATAACTCCAGCCGTAAAAGCTTTCGTACTCAGTCAATGCAGTTTTGTTATAAAAAGACTGAAAGTAAATTAATTATTTCTTGTTTTTTACATTTTCTAGAAGATGGAATTTTGTCAAAAGGTAGCAAAAGAAATCAGTTAAATATTTGACGGTAAACTAAATCAAGCAGTGCACAATGCTGATAAACACTCAAGTGCGACTAAGCAAGCTCTTCAACAAAAATTTGGCAACTCGTCGTCAATCAATTGCTTAGTGCCATCTAGTGCAAAGTAGTATTAGATTTCAGCAGGTCATTAGTGTAGAGATCATAAATATAATAAACAAATTTAAAAATAATAATATCGTAGATTGAGATCTCATACCAATTAAATTAATCAAAAAGGTAAAAGAAGAAATATGTGAACCATTGGTTTTTCATATCTAACTTAATGTTTGAACAGGGTGTTTACCGACAAAAACGAAAGAAGCAGTACCGATTTGAAAAAACAACATGATTCCCAAGATTATAATAACTATAGACGCGTACCTATATTGACTTCGTTCTCAAACCTTTTCAAAGGTTTGTATATGACAAGTTGGTTGATTTTATTACTCAAATTAATATAATGACAGAATATCAACATGTGTTTCGCGCTGGCAGATCGAAGGAGATCGCAGCCGGTTTAACAGTTTGGAAAATTGACTTCTTGCTGCAAAAATTTTATGTTGTCGGAATAAGAGGTTAATTTTTACAATTGCTGAATTGAAAGAAGGTTTTGTGTAAAAATCGATGATACATGTTCAGACTTTTTAGGTTGTGACATATGTGTGCTTCAGGGGTCCGTGTTGGAACCCTTGGTATTTCTAATATTAATTAATGATATTTAAGAGTTTTTAAGGAACGGAAATACAATTATGTTCGTTGATGGCTCATCAATGGTGGTCTCAGCACCGACCCCAGAGGAACTCAGAAGTAGGATTCGGGTAGTGATCAATGTTTTACTGAATGGTGTAGTAGAAAAAATCTAATTCTGAATAATGACAAAACTGTGTATTGTTAAAAAACCATTATGTTTAAGCTACGAATAATTGCAAGAGTTATCAAAGAACATTATTTTGATGATGACTCAGGAATATGCTTTAAAATATCGACCGACCGATAATAATCGTGTGATTCAGCAGGAGGTTACATCACGATTGCCAGAGAAATAACATTCTGTTGAATATCAGTTTTTAGTTTTTAAGGAACTTACGTGTTAAAAGGTTCTTGTGCAGTATTTAAATAAAAGTTTTCGTATTAAATATTTTGGTTTGACTTTAACAAATCAAAAGCGGGATTCGCCTACGTGCCGATTGTTTGTTGTTGCCGGTCTAAAGTGCTGATTTTTTTTTGGTGTTTAAATAACAGTTATAGTGCAATAAAATGCCGCGAAATAAAAAACGCAGACATTCAAGTAGTAGTAGTTCAAGTAGTGATCGTTCGAGTAGTGAAAGTTCTTCGTCAGGTGCTGATAGTAGAAGAAGCCAAAAAAGGAAGGATCGCAAATTAAAAAAAAGGATTAAAAAACTAGAAGCAAGTTTAAAGTCAAAGTCTAGGCGCTTCGAAGGTAAGATAGAGAGCGTTCCACTATTTCGTGGGGGAAATGATACGTTATCAGTTCAACAATGGCTGCATGCAGTCGAATCTACGGGTGATATTTTCGATTGGGATGAGAAAGCTAGAATTTTTTGTATGGCCAATCGTTTGGCCGGACATGCTAAAAACTGATATAATAACCAACCTGAACTAAATATTTCATGGAGTGCATGGAAAAATAAAGTGTTAGAGGCTTTTCCATCCCATACTGGCTATTTCGTAAAGTTAAAAGATTTTATTAATACTGTGCGGGAAAAAGATCAAAACTTGGTAGATTTTTATTATAAAAAGTTAGTGTTAGGACAAAGTTGTAGTTTGAGGGCTGAGATAATTATTGATGTTATAATTAATACGATAAACGATCCGTTTTTAAAATCAAGTGCTAAAGCAGCGAACTGTAAAGACACAAGTGAACTTTTAAAATTTTTAGTTTTAAATAATGAATCTTTTATAGGTACTAAACCCAGTTATTCTAACTCTGACGGGCAACGTCATAAACATACATCTGGTAAAAATAAATTAATATGTTTTCTTTGTAAAAAAGAGGGTCATAAAAAGGGCGACTGCCCTAACAACAAAAGTGTAAAACAATGCAATTTTTGCAATTTAAAAGGACATTTAGAGGCAAACTGTTTTAAGAAAAATAAAATAAACTTTGGTGGTCAAAGTACTTCAAAACAAACTATAAGGAAACTCGTGTGTAGTTCGAATGACCCGGAGAACGAAAAATTTAATAAAGAAGCAAAAATTAAAAATATTACTGTTTCTGCTTATATTGACTTTGGGAGTGGCTGCAATACGATTAAATTACAAACTGCAAATAACTTACAACTCGAAGTTATACCTGCTGATAGCCATATTTCTATTGAAGGCTATGGTGGTGCTAGTGTTACCCCTCTTGGTATAGTAAAAGAAAATATAGAAATTGATGACGCAAAAACATTTACTAATTTTTATGTTGTTCCTGATCATTTGCAAGATGTTGATATAATTGTGGGCAGGCCAGTTAGCGAGAAACAAGGCGTCTATGTGTATAAATCATACCAAACCTTAAAGTTAACAGAAGATATTGATTTTATTAAAGAATTACCAGCGTACATTGAAAGCGGGGAGAAACTAAAATTTAATATTAATAAAGAGACAGTCATTAAACCTGGCATCAACCTTATTCAAGTTAACGCAAATACTGATGACGGCTCCGTATTTTCCAACTATTCGGAACAGTCGAAAAACGGCAACACATTAATTGTCCCAGAACATAAAATAAAATTGCACAATGGTGAAGGGTACCTCCGAATTCTGAATCTAAGTCTGGAGAATATGATAATTAAGGCAGACACCTGTTTAGCAAGAGGTGTTGAAAACAAAGATACTGTAATAGAGGAACGCGCTAAGGAACAGTTGGATACTATCATATCGAAGTATCCTGGATGTTTTGGAGAAAATTATGAACTTTTAAGCAATATTGATACTGAAATGACGATAGAGCTTACTAGTCATATACCTTTTAGCAGCAAACCTTATCGATTATCATTTTTTGAAAAGGAAAAGGTAAGAGAAATAGTTGACGACCTTTTACAAAAAAGAATAATTGAACCAGCAAATTCGCCATACTCCAGCCCAATACTTCTATTGAAGAAAAAGACTAACGATTTTAGATTGGCGGTTGATTATAGAAACTTGAATGCCCTTACGGTAAAAGACAGGTTTCCCCTTCCCTTAATTGAAGATCAACTTGAACGACTCCATGGGAACTACGTATTTAGTACGCTTGACTTAAAATCAGGATATCATCAAATTAGTATGGCACCAGCCAGTCGTAAGTATACTGCTTTCGTTACACCCGATGGACACTATCAATACACCAGGGTTGCCTTTGGTCTTTGCAATGCACCGGCTGTGTTCCAGCGAGCCATTAATATAGTCTTAGGAGACTTACGGCATAAATTTGCCTTCACTTACTTGGATGATATTTTAATTGCCTCAAGAACAGTAGAACAAGGACTTGATCGACTAGATGCTGTTTTGCAAGTTCTAAACAATGCTGGGTTGACAATAAATATAGCCAAATGCGAGTTTTTAGAAAGTTCTGTCGAGTACCTCGGTGCCGAAATTTCGAACGGTGAATTAAGACCATCTCAAAGAAAATTGCAAGCGGTCGCGAAATTTGCAGAGCCGACCAATGTGCATCAAACCAGGCAGTTTATAGGATTGGCGTCGTATTTTCGGAAGTACATACAAGGATTTGCCATGAAAGCAAGACCTTTGACAATGCTGTTAAAGAAAAGGGCCAACTGGAACTGGGAAGCAGATCAACAAAAGGCGTTTAATCAATTAAAACAAGAGCTTATCTCCACGCCAACGCTTGCAGTATTTAATAATCAGGCAGAAACGCAGCTACATACCGACGCCAGTAAATTAGGCATCGGTGCAGCTTTATTGCAAAAGCAAAGTACTAACAGCTGGAAACCAGTTGCATACATGAGCCGTCAGACGAGCGAACCAGAAACCAGGTATCACAGTTTTGAACTGGAAACCTTAGCAGTGTATGAGGCAGTAAAAAGATTTCGTAATTATCTTTATGGAAGACATTTCGTGATCGTGACAGATTGTAACGCAATGCGCATGACTTGGTCAAAAAAAGAATTGACACCACGAGTTGGACGTTGGTGGCTTGCGATGCAAGAATATGATTTCATTATTGAGCATCGTCCTGGAGCCCAAATGCAGCACGTGGACGCATTAAGTCGCAATCCGATTCCCCTCAACTTAATTAAAACATCTGATTGGGTCTATACAGTACAAATGCAAGATGAAGACACACAGCTTATAAGAAAGCAAATTTTATGTAACGAAGCTGCAACAGATTATGTCATTGTTGATGACAAAGTCTGTAGAGTAGTAAATGGTACCCCAAAAATATTTATACCACGTGACCTTCGTTGGAGGGTAACCACTATGTTTCATGATGACAATGGGCATCCTGGTTGGCAACGAACTTTAGGCTCTGTTAAGGCAACCTACTGGTTTAATGACATGAGAAATTTTATAAAAAAATTTGTGACTAACTGCATTGCCTGCATAACAAGTAAGAGACCCACTGGAAAACGAAGAGTTTCTTTACATCCAATTGAAAAAGTGGCAGAACCATTTCATACATTACACCTAGATCACTTGGGTCCATTTTGCAAAACATCTCTGGGCAACACTCATATTCTAGCTATCATAGATGGGTTTACCAAGTTTGTTTGGTTGGAAGCTGTACCCGATACCAGTAGCTTGCATGTGTGCAAATGCATGGAACAGTTAATCAAGTTGGTTCATGCACCTAAACGTGTCATCACCGATAGAGGAAAAGGATTCGATTGTAAATTGTTTACAGATTTATGTAAGAAGTTTAATATTAAACATGTGAAGAATGCTATTGCTTCGCCGAGAAGTAATGGCCAAGTAGAAAGGCTTAATAGAACCATCCTGGAAGCCTTATCAGCAAGTATTCAGGATGAGCACGACGGATGGGACAAGTATTTGGTCAAAATACAGAAAGGCATAAATAGTACCAACCATGCCACAACCGGCGCCGCTCCAAGCGAGCTGCTCTATGGGCTAAGACCCGAAGTAGAGAATGAAGTCCGACTAAGTATATCGAAAAGAAAAAATATTTCTAAAATAAGAAAGGAAGCAAAAACTCGATGTGAAAATCTTGCAGTCAAAATGAAAAAACGTTTTGATAATAACAAGAAGACTCCTATAAAATACAACGTAGGAGATCTGGTATTAGTAGAGAGAACTTTATTGGTTCGAGGTCTTAGTAGCGGAAAGCTCGTACCCAAGTATATCGGACCAGTTAAAATAACCGATGTGTTGGGCAATGATAGATATCGAGTAACGTCGTTATCCAAAGACAAACGTCGCTTTCGAGGAGTTGTGGCAAGTGATCGCTTGAAAATGTTTGCAGCTCAGAGTGTGACACTTTGAGTGAAATGACACTGTTTCTGTTAGATTATAGTTTATTGTACCCCGACATTAAGGTTATTCTTAGTATCAATCATTGTTAAGGATTATTAGCCTAAAATAATGTTTTGAAATGAAACAATTGTACAAACTTGAGGGATGAACAAATTAATTAATGTTATTGAGAGGGAGAGTCCTGTGTACTCTTTGGTAACCTTGTGTGTTACAAAGTTTGTTATTAAGTTAAACTAGTTTATTAAGTTGTTGGCGACCTATGTATCGCAAATTGAGGGAGTAGAGTCCTGTGAACTCTTTAATAATTATGTGTATTATGTTTTTATATTTTGCGATCCTGTGCATCGCATAATATTTTCGTAGGGTCCTGTGTACTCTTGTGGGCACTGTTGCCTCCAATCATACTATTTTAAGTCTTTTTGCAATCCTGTGTATTGCAAGGAATTGATATGATATCCTTAATTTAGAAGAGTTCTGTATACTCTTTATGTATAGTAACCATGTGAGTTACAGCACACACAAATTTAAGTGTGGTAGTGACATTATGTACCATAGTATCACGATCCCGTGTATCGTAAAGTTTGAATCTTTTCTATCAGCCAGTGTTCAACCCATTTGGACTAGGTCGTCGGCTGGATTAGATCTTCGGCTGGTCGCGAGGCCGCTTCCATGTCAGGACAGCCGAATGTTAAAAAACCATTATGTTTAAGCTACGAATAATTGCAAGAGTTATCAAAGAACATTATTTTGATGATGACTCAGGAATATGCTTTAAAATATCGACCGACCGATAATAATCGTGTGATTCAGCAGGAGGTTACATCACGATTGCCAGAGAAATAACATTCTGTTGAATATCAGTTTTTAGTTTTTAAGGAACTTACGTGTTAAGAGGTTCTTGTGCAGTATTTAAATAAAAGTTTTCGTATTAAATATTTTGGTTTGACTTTAACAGTATATAAATTGTAAGTTGGGCAGGGGTAGGTCTTGAAATGGATTTGCTTAATAATTCAGAAACATCAGGTTTCTTGGCCTAGGCATACATAAGAGTTGTTATGGCATAGTCATTTAGAGTTGCAAAAAAAAGTTATTCCAGTTTTTTTTTGCAATTTCACTCCTAAAAGATGCTAAAATTTTGCTAGGACATGTCATGTCGCATAAAATGTTATTCTTTTCTATATGGAATAATTGCTCTAATAGCTAGCGAACGAATATTTATATAAGTCAAGAGCGAATACTAGTACCAAGTATATAATTTTAACGTTTCCATGTATCTATATATACTATTGCTTTATATTAAGTCAAACATAAATGACTGTCCTAAAAATTAGTCATATCACCCATATAATACTAGAAATGCCCCAGTCTTGTGTCTAGGCCATCATAAACTTAATAAATATGAAAAATCGGCTAATTATGTTGGCAAAAATCGGAAAATTGGATTTTACCCGGAACTTTCTTCGTAACAGCTTCCACCACACACATAACACAGTTTATGTTTCCATATAGTTATTTGGTAATAAATTAACACTTTATGCAAAAATCAATGTGTGAATTTTCTTTATTACGAGGAAAATTCTGTTAAAAGTGGTTTACATATTTTTGTACCCAAGTACCCAGGACTTACCTTATAAGAAATTGCAAATACAATCTATATTATAATAAAAATCATTGTCAAATAAATATATGATATATGTATATATTACTGTTTTATCTGTATCTGGTGAAATTATTTACGTGGGATCATTACGCTTTTTTAAAATTTAACTTTTTATTCATATTGTTTTGAATATACATTCTGCTGTTTTGCCAAATTTTTATATTGTGTTTGTCAAGCCAAAAGTCACCGTTCTCGTATATAGTTATATTGCGCATGTGCAAATAAGAATGAATGGGAATACACCTGTTTTATTTATATATCTGACAACCATTCAGATAGAAACAAACGCTTTTGATACTGATATTTTTATACATTAATTTAGACCGTTATTTTGCTTCAACATAAAGGCTTTTCATCAGTCACTTTGTCAGACTTGGTTCTTGTGCAAAACTTGAGGTAAATTGGGTTAATTTTTTAGTCATAAGTCCGCCATTTTATTCCGCTATCTTCGAATGTGTCAACATTTTACACGTTCATTCCCATATTACAGATAATTTTTCTGTAAAATTTGGAGCAATTCGGATGGGTAGTGTTTTAGTAATGTAATGTTTTTAACATTTTATTACGCCGTCACGTTTTTCCGTCATATTGGATTTTTACCAAAATATTACGATATCATCGCCATATTACTCTTATTTTTTGACCAACATTTGAAATCAATCGGACAAGTAGTTTTTTAGCTATATCGTGAATAAACAGGCAGACCGACACATTCACGGACAGATACACAGACAGACCGACGGAATTGAGAAAATATATTTTTCGGCTTTTACGAGGAAAGTAAAAAAACTATTCAATAAGTTACCTAAACGATTAAAAAATTTAAATTTCACTTCATTTAAAAGACAAGTGAGGAATGTCCTCGATAGCCAGGCTTACTATAGGATTAATGAATTTTTAACTGATAAATTTTAAATGTTAGTAAATTTATTGTGTTTATGCCTGTATTGTAAACATTATTTTACCCGGGTTATATCCATTATCGTTTGTTTTTTAACTAAAGTGTACATATTTTGGTAGCTTATCTATCATTAATTTGTTTTTTGTTTGCTGTGATATGAATCTATAATTAATACGTATATTGCTGAAAGGTAAATAGTATCCATATTAATGGCTATATATTTTTAAAGCGTATATGATAGTGCTGATACCAAGGAGACGAATAACTTAACCAGATAGCCTTTGCTACAAATGCAATAAGAATGTAAGGTTCAAAATTGATAATATTAAATAATTTTTGTTTTCTTTATCCCTAAACAAATTTTCATAATTTTATACGAATACGATGAATATGTAAATATATGTAGTATTTATAAAAAGCATCTATCCCTCTCTATAAAGAATGACTGCTAAACAATTAATTAGATGGATTAACCTAGCCTTTTAGGTCGAAGATTTTGTTGGAAATGGTAAGGGAAGAACTTTGGAAGGTTCTAAAACAAAGTTTGTGTTTAACTGGGGGTTATTAAACGAAACAGCCTGGTAATTAAACGAAAATAACTGAAAGGTTGTACTATGAACGGAGAAAGCGTATTCCTTACTTGAAAGGGATATTTTTGTTCCTTTTTTCTCTGGTGTGGAAGCGGAATTTTGTATAGCAAAGCCCGGTCGAGGGAATATTTAAATAGCGATTCTTACGCAAATATGTATAAGGGATACTTTATTTGAAATAATCTGTTAATTTACCAGAACCTACGCTTTGTAACGGACTGTCTAATTAAAATAATGAAATTTTTAATACCTAATAATAAAAGAATTTTTTATACCTAACAGAAGTAAAGTAAAGCGTATTTTTTATAAAAATAATATGTTTCTAAGAATTTTAATTTAGTTATAATTAGTTTATTTTTGCATTTAATGAAAGGTTAGGTGAGTTTCTTGAATTGAATTTTAAATCCGAAAATAGTTATAGCCTGTTAGAAATAAACTTAATCTAGAAAATGCAAATGTATTGCCGAATATATGTACCTGACCCTTAAAGAATTTTATTACTAAGATGGGCTTAACTAAGAAATTCGTAATGGCTCTTGATAAAAACCGAGAATATTTCAAATATACTGCAAAGAGTGTTCAGCTCTGATGCCAAGATAAAAACAGAAATTTCGAAAGGCAAATAAAGTAATTAGTCAAAAAGAATGCACGGTATTTAAAGAAGCTTGAAGAGAGACCTCACGTTCTCAAACCCAGACAAATCTTCTGAAAATCCTGGTGATGTAATCGGACAAAGAACGCTTTCACTAAGATGGAGAGGTGTTATCAAAGGAGAAAGAAAGAAATGATGGCAGACTAGTGCTGGATGATTAAGAATGATAATCCCTAGAACACTTCACTGCACTAAAAAAAACTGAAATAGTTAACTCAACCAATTTCTCGACTTAATTTTAAAATACTTGAATCAACAGCAGAAACAAAAGATATAGGGGATAATAGGGAGCTTATTTGTCACATAGTCCGAACAAAAATAATAGCGAAGCCATTCTAAAGAGAAATCAGCGGACCCTTTCGAACTGTGCACACGCAAGAACAGAAATAACATTTACATACTTAATAAATGATTTTGGAATGTACAATGACTGAAGAAATGTCAATAAAACAATTTCAGTTCCATCTTAGTTTATAAACAAAACCGTTTTTTTGTGATTTTGATTCCAAAATACAGTAGATGTGTTTATTATTATGGACTTAATTTTCCGCAGCTCCGGAAGCGAAAACTTCAAATAGAAAATGAGAGATATTTATATATAGTTCAGTTTTTTAATATGTTAGATACAAAGAACAAGTTAAGGACAAGAACTACTCGCCTAAACTCTAAGACAAACGACGAAGTCACTGAGATATCTATTCTACTTTGTGTTACATCTGCAGCTGTAGTTGTTATGTTTTAAGGATTTTCAGTACCAGCTGAGAGCAAAAACGACTGCCTCCAAGGTTTGATATTCCTGGTTTCTAATGCTATTTTTAATCACACTTTAAAACATTTTAATTACCTTTAAAATTTCCTGATTTTTACCGGGGAATTTTTTTTTGCCAAAATAAATAAAAGTATTAACTGAATTGCGTCCAATTTTTAAAGCAGACGGAGTTAAAAATTAGACAACAAATTAAACATTCGAATATTGCTCTTAACTAACTAGGTGTTTTTAAGTACTGCGTTCTAGCTCTTTTCTCTAATTTCTCATCTTTCTTTGCAAGGTCTTCAGACTATTGTTAATTTTGAATACTGTTAATCTCGAAAAATCTTCCTTCTAACTGCTTCTTTGTGTTTTACAACAGCGATTCGATAAAACAAGTTTGTTCGCTCCAAATTGTGCGCATTAATTTTGTCGGAGACCAATTTCATCAATTTTGTAAATCAATATTAGGAGGTTAGAAACTAAAAGACTCACGCAAACTATGAAAGCACTGAGCTGAAAATACTGACCAAAATGACAATGTATACCAACTATACACTTAAAAACCCTAAATACAAAACACTCACAGTGGAAAATTTTAAACGTTTGCTGAAGCAAACAGTACACGACTTGCATTTACTCGCGCTCGTCATCTTGACTTTAAGTCTCTACGCCTCTGTACTTTTTTATTTCATACCATTCTCTTTCCTCTCTTTTTTATAAATGAAATTTAAATACAAGTAAACAACTTAGTTTTTAAATAAAGAAATACGTGAACATATTTACAGGGTGATTCATTAAGAATAAAGAAAGAAGAAGAAATATTTGTGAATAAATCGGCCAAAGGAAATAACTGGAAATTATTTTCAAGTTCCAAAAATGGCCGCTAGGGGGCGTAACAGCTACTCAAAAATGAAAATATAATCATTGTACTCTTCAGGCAAATATGCAACTTTTTGCTATTTATCATTTTTTTTTCTATTTTCAATAATAAAGTGGTGGGGGAATGTTAAACTTTTTTTCTTTCAAACGTTTATATCTCTGTCTTGGATGAACCGATTACATTGAGCTTAGTGTTAGAAAAAAGAGCCTTTGCTCTTCACTTAGAGCTATTAACTGTGCCGTAATGATTCTATTAGTGGTCACCAGATTCTTCAAATAATACGGATTTTCTCAAAAAAATCATCAAATGTTATGATAAGACTCTTTTTTGCCATAATTTAATTTAAAGTTATAAAAGGTATCGAATAATGAAATAAAAAACCCAGGTCCGTATTTAAATTAAAAAAGTTGTTGATGGTCGCCCGAGACCGAAACGTCGGACTGAAAAGCTAACCTCACCAATTTGTAGAATAGAGAATGGTGAAGTGAAAATTATTTTCATCTGTCATTTCAACTAAGCCTACAATTATAGAAAAACAAAAAAAAACACAAACTAAGCCTACAATTATAGAAAAACCATTTTTGTGTTTTTTTTAGTTTTTCTATAATTGTAGGCTTAGTTGAAATGACAGGCGAAAATAATTTTCACTTTATCATTGTCACTTTTTCTCCTCTACAAATTGGTGAGGTTAGTTTTTCAATCCGGCGTTTTGGATTCCAGCGACCACCAACAACTTTAATTTATTTAAATACGGATCTGGATTTTTTCTTTCATCATTCGATACCTTCTACAACTTTAAATTAAATTACGTCATATCATACTATTTGATTTTCTTGAGAAAATATGTATTATTTGAAGAAATACGAAAAAACGCCATCTAGTGGCCACTAATATAATCATTACGGTACAGTTAATAGCTCTAATTGAAGAGAAGCTCTTTATTTTAACACGAAGTTCAATATAATCGGTTCATCCAAAACACAGATATAAACGTTTGAAAGAAAAAAGTTTAACCCTTCCCTACCACTTTATTATTGAAAATAGAAAGAAAATGATACATAGCAACAAGTTGCATAATTGCCTAAAGAATACAATGCTTATATTTTCCACAAACCTCAATTAATAAAATTCAAGAGAAAATTGGCATTTCCATTTTTGAGTTGCTGTCGCGCCACCTAGCGGCCATATTTCGAATTTGAAAATAATGCAGTTATTTCCTTTGACCGATTTACCCACAAATATTTTTCTCCATAATTTTATGATCAACAGTTACCGAGTTATGGCCGGAGGACATTCTTAATTGATCACCCTATATATATATATATATATATATATATATATATATATAATATATATATATATATATATATATATATATATATATATATATATATATATATATATATATATATATATATATATATATATATATATATATATATATATATATATATATATATATATATATATATATATATATATATAATAGATCCAAAAGTTTTGCATCACCCTGAATTTTCTAATAATAAAATTTATTTCATCAAAACTAGATCGGAGACTAATTAAGTGACCATTTAAAAAAACTTCAATTGTATGTTTTTTTATTTTATTTTATTGTTAATAATTTCTTTTAAACATAAAAAAGTATTCTTATATAAAGTAAAGTAATTTGTACAGTAATTTATATATATAGGGAGACGTAGTAACAATTGACTAATAGTTAAGAAGAAGAATGAAAACGTCGGGATATTGGGGGTGCAGTTTATATACATAAAAGGGCAAATAAAGGAGTGGAACCCTTTATACAAATAATTTAAAAAAGAAATAAGTTAGAAACTAGCTAATAAGTATAATAAGTTTAAACTCACCAATGTGGGTTTGCTATTAATACAAAAACATACTATGAAGGAAACATATTTAGTTGCACCAAATCATCATTCTGTTTATCTAAAGTTTTAAAAATTACATACTTAACTACGAAAATTGAAATTAAAAACTTTTAAAGAGATGTCCATGATGAGACTTTGCAAATTGGCAAACACGTTTTTTTCGAGAATTTTTGAACATGAAAGTGGAGAGGGGTTGAGTGAAAAAGATAGACATATTGTTTTTAGCACACAAAAAGAAATAAAAAGAGTATACTGATAATTAGTTTGAAGGCACAACACAGAAGGATGACGGGTTGCCTATCTTACAGTGGTGTGTATACAATGCTCAACCTAATTCGATCTAATTTGTATAAATATATACAGAGCAATATATTTATTATATAATGATAATTAATGAAGGTGATAAGTGTGAAAGGTCACAAAAAACCTTACATGTATAGGACCCGTTACACGGCGTGTCGAGTGACACGCCAGGCCTGTGAACTGGGAAGTGGCAGGCGAGCGCGCCTTATCGCGCCGCCCGGAAAGTTTGGTCGGCAGGCGCAGGTCGAAAATAATTATTTCTGTCAGTTTGCTTTGCACCGTTGTTGTAAATGATTGTTTGTCTAAAATATTTTTTAAAATGCCTAGGCGTCGTCAGGAACAGTTACTTTGTGCAGCAGCTTGTTACATTATCTTATGTGAGGATTCTTTAAAAAGAAAAAGCAGAAAACGGTGGTGGGAAAGCTCGCATAACAAAAGTCGGTCTAGGTAAGTTACATAATAATATTTATGAAGTATTATTGTTAAATTTTTATACATTTTTTAGATACAGCACCACCGACATGCTGTGCAATTTAAAAAGAGAATCTTCTGGCAATTTTTTTAATTTTTGCAGAATGTCTGCAGAAGACTTTGAATTTTTTATTAACAAAATTGGTCCACGTATATCGAAAATGAACACTAACATGAGGAAGTGTATTCCTGTAGAAGAAAGACTGGCTATAACATTACGATTTCTGGCGACTGGAGCTAGCTACACGAGTTTATCATATTTGTTTAAAGTTTCTCGGCAAACTGTGTCATGCTGTGTAGATGAAGGTTGCAGTGCATTAATAGAGGCATTGCAGGGAGAAATAAAAGTAAGTAATAATGTCTACTGTAGGCTTTTTCATGTTTGTCTAGGGGTTTCATGAAATAAGGCACTCCGGATATTTTAATAAGTTTATTAAAAGGATAGAAAAATAACGTGTGCGGAGGTGAGACTCTTTAGAAAATAAATCCTACACTACAAAACAGTGTACTACTTAATTTATTGAAAAGAAAATAATTTTTACATTAAAATATAAATACCTTCTTAGTAAATGGCAAGGATACAATAATTTTAATGGGAACAAAATAAAAACTACGAATATAAATATATTACTCTAAAAGATGAAACAGTGATTCCTCGTGCTCATCACCAGACCCTTGTGCCGTTGCTGACCCTTGAGTGAATGATTGGGAGGAAGGCGAAAATCCTGGAGATGATTGGGGTGATTGAGCGTAGAACTGGGGAGAAGAACCTGGGGATGACTCGGATGATTGAGTCTGGAAATGAGGAGAGGGCGGAAATTGTGTTGAGGGCTGACGGTGGGAATTAGGAAAAGGAGGAAATCCTGGAGATGGTTGTGGCGTTTGAGCGTGGAACTGGGGAGAAGAACCTGAGGGTGACTCGGATGATTGAGCCTGGGAATGAGGAGATGGCGGAAATTGTGGTGATGGCTGAGCGTGGATAGAAGGAAAAGATGGAAAATATCCAGGCCTATAAGGAAATGATTGATGATCAGAATAAGTGAAAGATTGAATGTGAAGTGGAAAATTTCTACCCTGTTGTTGTTGCTTGAGATGAAACATTAAGCAATCTATTTCGTGCATAGCAAAATCACGTGTGGTCTTATCCAAATTTCTTAGCTTTTCACACAGTAAGTCAGAGAACAACGAGCATTCATCTTCGCTGGGCCTATCTTGTAGTGCTTTCATGCATCTGTATGCGTCCTCTGCACGTTTTTCCCTATCGGTGACGTTCATTTTTTTGCCTTTTTTAATTTGAGCTCCTTGCAGTGGAGCTTTAAAAACGTTAGGTCGAGTAGGCTTTGAAGGACCTGGATTTTCCGACATTGCTGTTGTAGTTTCTGGAAGATCCATACTGGTTTCCTCATGTCCTTCGTTATCGCGGTATTCTGATTATTCCTAGGAAGAAAAACCAAAAAATTATCGTATAGAGTTGAGCAAAATGTTGAAATTAAATTAATTTTGTTTTAGCCAATAATATGCTAAGGAAAACGCTTAAATACGTCAATTAATTTTGAGTTTTGCTTTTCTTTTGTTAAAAACATAATTTAATTTAAGCCCTAACCCCCAAGTTCTTTAACTTTTTTCTATGAAAAGATTACGTCGCGTGTGGGCTCATGCGAAAGCTTACGGAAATAGAATCTAACCAATTTTTACGTTGTTTCATGAGAAAAAAATGATTTTTTTCTCAAATCGTATCTATAAAAGGTTGTGGTGTCACTGATGACGTGAACTTTAACATCGGGTAGCCATTATAAAGATAACCATTATGTTTTTATTTTCTGTTACCTACGATTCCACAACAATGGATAAAGATAGCAAAAGAATTTGAAAGCACCTGGAATTTTCCCAATTGTCTTGGTGCAATTGACGGGAAACATGTTGTTATACAATGTCCCGAACATAGTGAATCAGAATTTTATAACTATAAGGGAACATATAGCATTGTGCTATTAGCTGTGACGGACGCTAATTACTGTTTCACCTATGTGAATATTGGATGTCAAGGAAGAATTAGTGACGGAGGAGTTTTCCAAAATTCAACGTTGTATAAAAAGCTTGATGAGAAACAACTGAACCTTCCACCAGATGCTCCTTTGTCGGGTCAAGATAACCCTGTACCTTATGTTTTTGTTGCAGATGATGCATTTGCCTTAGGGGAAAATATGATGAAACCTTATGCAGGTGTTTACAACAAAGGGTCTATGGAAAGGATATTTAATTATCGCCTTTCTCGTGCTCGCCGTGTTGTAGAGAATGTTTTCGGAATTTTGTCAGCTATTTTCAGAGTACTGAGAAAACCAATATTATTAACGCCAGAAAAGACTACAAATATTGTCAAGACGTGCGTTTTATTGCACAATTATTTGAGAAAAAGTAAGACCTCCAAATCAATATATTCTCCACATGGTACATTTGATACCGAAACAAACGACGGATTTCAAGCTGGATCATGGCGAAACGAAGAAGGCAACCTTAGTTCTTTACTTCCACTTCGCAAAGTAGCTAGAAACGCAGGAGTCCAGGCAAAAAACGTTAGAGACAGCATTGCACAATACTTCAAAACAAATGGTGCAGTCCCATGGCAGGATAGATATTAAATATGTAATATTACCTTTTTATGTTAATAAAAAATAATAATACTTACTTCTGATGCTGAAGAAAGTTTGGAATCTTGTGTTTCTTTTGGATTATATACCGAATGTAAAAATCTAGCCATTAGGTCGTAGGCAAACCAATCTGGCTTAAAAATGTCATCTGTTCCGCTTCCAGTTCTGCTGCTTGCCTTTACTTTGGAATTTAGTTTCCGGAAAGTACCCATAAGTGTCTCTTTTTTCTTTTTTAGATCCGCAATTGTGAATGAGACACTCATTTGTGTCTTAATTCGCAGCCAGGCATCATGCACAGCATTCCTGTCCTTATGACCTGGGTGCCTAGGGTTCCAAATTATTGGTTCTTGCTCAAAAATTTAAAAACTCGATAATATTATCGTTCGTCCACGACATTGTAGAAATGTGAACAATTGTTGCAATAAAAAAACACAACTACGCACAGAGATTTTACAGGGAAAAATATTGAAATTAGTTGTTGCTCCGGTAAAAATTGTATTAAAACTGAATATTTACTTCTCTCCCACTTTGGTCGAATCTTGCCACATTCCGAGTTCGGCGCGTCTATTTTGATGTTTACCGACACTAGACGGTCAACCTCGCGTCGCCCGAAAATCGTCGCGCCAAACCTGTTACACGGAACGGGAACTGCCACGCCAGAACCGAAGAATGCCGGTTGTCGGCCCGCCCTTTTGATGGATGCGCCTGTAATAGTTTTTGGAGGTTTATATGTATCACTTCTAGAGAAATGCCTTTATAGCAAAAGGACGCTTTATCCAAGCATTATTTTGCATCCCTTTTCGTGATGCAAAATTAATAAATAGATTAATGCGAATTACTTGTATTAAAATTTTATTTCCAAAACAAAGAGAGGTAAGAGAATGGAATAAAATAGAAAAGTACAGAGGAGTAGAGACTCACAGTCAAGATGGCGGGCGAGTAAGTGCAAGTACTGTTTGCTTCAGCAAATTTTTAAAATATTCCACGTTGAAAGTTTTATATTTAGTGTTCTTAAGTGTATAGTTAGTCTAAGTTGTCATTTAGGTCTATCAAAATTACTTCCAGCATTTCCAGCTGAGTGCTTTTATTGTTCTGAGAATAAAAGGAAAACATTTCATAGTTTCTGTAGAATAAATTCGCTTATTTTAGAATTTATGTTGTAAGTTTTTTCAAGAGATACGCACTGACAAGTAGCCATTATCTCAAGTAATTATTTCCCATATATTATATTTTCTCCCGAAAAATAATTTTAATAAAGCTGAACAAAGAACGAATTTCCTGATATCGGTCGTTGCGTGCCGACAAAGCAGTGGTTTCTGGTGTCTGTTCATTTGTCAGGAAAAATACCTTGCAAAGCGGACTCATATAAGCGGAACGTATAAATCATTCCAGCTTAAAAGGAAAACACTACCAATAATCAATAGCAAGCTTTAATTTCAGGCTTTACAGCACTTCCTTAATTGGACGAGGTATTTAAAGAGTTTATCTTTTATTGCTTTGACTTCGTTTTGCCAATTTTTTATATTTTTTAAGTGTCTTCCCGGTAAAAAATCGCCATTCATTAATTATCCTAGTATGTATTTAGAAAGAATGTGCATTATTGTTATAAAATTGTGTTCAATAAACATAGCAGAGTATTAACCTTTCGGGGTTAACGTGTGTAACAGTCCGCGCACCTTCTAAGCATAAAAAATAAATATTTTAAAACAATATTAACAAATTAAGTATGTTTTTTTTAAATGTATTAATTGAATAAAGCAAAACACAATTAATGGTTATTTTTTTAGTTTTTATTTCACGTCTTGCTACGCTATATCAACTTTGCCAAAAAATGTAAACAAATTTTTCTCAAGTAAATTTTTTTTATTTAAAAAAAAACGGAAGATTTCGAAGAAATTCGAAATAAGATGTTAAAACACATACAAAACTGCTTAAAAATAACATATTTGGTACTAATTTACTAATAACTAATCGGAACTATTCTTCTAAATCTCCTACAGCGCGGAAGTCTTCAGCACACTCTTGACAAACACGTAGAGCATGTTCCAAGCATAAATATTTGTGGCAATTTTGTGGCTCTGTTCTTTTTTCGATCACAATAATAGCATCTACCGCGTCGACCATCTTCAGGAGGTGGAGGTAACCTTTGTGTTTCTATGCCACATATTTCATTTAGGCGGAGTCTCATACTGCGTGGTATATTTTGTTCCATAGCATGTCGTCTAATACGGCCATTTAGAAGTTCCATTTCAAGGTTTTCTAAAAAAAATCTTCTAGGAAATTTGTTTGGCGACTCTAGTTTACATTTGTGAATTATATAGGAGTTGATGGCGGCAACATTCATGGCTGAATAAAATATTACCATTGGCCAACGGCAAGTCGCTCTAGCACAGTTGTAGGCCCCACACATTTTATATACTGTGTCTACTCCACCCTTAGTTTTATTATAATTTACAATAATGTCATGTTTTCCAGTATTTCATCAAGAGCATCATTATTGTGCATCGTTGACAAAAGAATCACGTTTTTATTTTTTCTCGGTATGTATAAAACAATCGCCATATTTTCCTGGAAGGCGAACATGCTCGATTTTTCCGGTCTATTAGGCTGTGTAAATTCAATCGAAAGCTGTTTTTTATTTTTTCTTATTGTTTCAAGAATAGTGAGTTTATGTTCATTTAAAAGTTTTTTTGCTAATTCGATGCTAGTGAAGAAATTATCCATGGTGATATTTCTAGATGTTCCAGAAATTGGCGAACAAAGACGGGAACAAGATCAATTTTGCTAGTACTCAATTTAAAAGGTCCGGCTGGTTGTTGTCCTAGATATACTTCCATGTTGGATGCATAAAACATCTTGGCATCAACTAAGACATATATTTTAATTCCATAACGATTTGGCTTGTTGTGCCAAATGCCTCTAACTTTTCATCAATTGTGGCAAATTCGAATATACAAAAATATTTTGGCAAGTTCGAATCAAAATCATTAAAAAATGCTCGAATAGGTGCCAACTTGTCTAGCTGTTTTCTTTCAATTTGAGTTCTTTTATCATCAAAGCGTAAATGTCTTAGAAGGAACTTAAATCGGGCTAGGGACATAGTGAGCCGAAAAATTTCCATAGATATTCCGTTTGTTGTAAATAAGTTAATCGCATATCTACGGTTATTTTTAGATATCCCAGCTATATATAATAGGCCTAAGAGTGCCGTTACTTCCAAGATATCGGTTTTTCTTGCGGTCCTATTATTTGGATCTGGTGTGGATATTTCTTTGTATATATTTGTACACTGTACAATATTCTTTAGCATTTCTTCTGTAATGAAAAGGTTCCAAATCTTAGATGCTGATGATTTTCCTTTAGCTGCTTCATTCACTCCAAGTAAAACCTTTATGATATTTGAACAACAGGTGCGTATACGTCGATTACCTACATATTTTCGCCATCTTGTTTTACCATCCTTACCTATAAAAGAAGGTATTCTTAGGGGAGCCTGGACTTCCAAGTTAGGTGGGTCGATAACTTCATTCAATTCAGCTTCAATGTCGTGTTCGTCACACGTGTCATAATTTTGTTCTTCGACGCAATCGCCGCCCAAGCTACCGTCGTCGTCATCAGGTTCGGATGCAGGCTCAGAATCAGTCTTAACGTCTTTGTGTAATTGTAGATGTTCGCACTCTCGTTCATAACTAATTTTTTTCCACATGTTTAGACCTATGAAATATTAAATAGTTTAATTTTAAATAGTAGTTTCAATTTAATGCCACTAAGATTAACGTGCGGGGTCACGGACCGCAACACAGAAATAATTCAATATGACTTACACTACACAAGTGCTATTTCACGACTGACTTGCGCATCCCAAGAGCCAAAGCTATTAGCCGCCGCAGCGCGGTATCCTATTTTGGCCTAAAATTATCAAACAATATCAATACGTGCGGACCGAGAGACCGCGCGTTAACCCCGAACGGTTTAAAATAGAAGCTTTCATTTATGTAGTAGTATTTTTAGCCAAAATTGTACATATTTTATCCAGAACATCTATATATTTTATCCAGAATATGTAGAAAACACTCATGTGCGTTGTGCATTACTAAGCTGCAATTTTGTATATTAAATAATAAAACTTGTAAGAAATAACAGTAGCCTCACGTTCTAAAATACTCCTTTTCTATTTTTTCTGTACAATTATATTTATATTTTAACACCTCACGTCATACTAAAACAATTAAAATTTCCTTTACCCGGAACTTCTCTCGTTATGAATCTTTTCTTTCATTAGAAATAGTGAAGTGTGACCCAATTTACTTCTGTAGGTACCGTATATGTGTAGTATGCCGCGAACAGATAATCCGACAGACCGATAGACAGACAGACCGACGGAATTGAGAAAACATGTTTTTCGGCATCTAGGGACCCTGAAACGTAAAGATCTGAAAAAATCTCGGAGGATGATATTTTCATGATTACAATACTTTCCTTTTACGAGGGAAGTATATTCTGACCAACCTTACTCCCGTTTACATTTTCTGCACAATTTGGTCTAGCTACACATTTAGACACAACTTGTCCAAAATTCTAAACAATGTGCAAAATGTATGCACAAATTTTTTATTCTAGTGAGTTAAAAAAACGATTAGCTGCTCCACCCAATCAAAGCGAGAACAAGTAAGAATTTTTTCAGTTTATTTTGTTAAGAATATTTTCTTATTTTCAAAGTAAAGGTCTTCCTTTTTTGATTTTCGTATACAAGAAATGCAGATCATAATCCTGCAATCAATTTGACTTTCTTTTAAAAATGACGAAGTTTTATATTTTTCATTGTATTACTTAGTCAGAAAAATATAAATATTTCATAAATCCTTTCTGGAAAGAGAAATATCCTTTGGGCTCGTAGGATGAATGGTGTCGTGTGTTTTGCATTTTAAATTTAACTTGGCGATTCCACGGTAAACTGCTGTTGCACGCATTTTTATACTAAACCCCGAATAAAAGGATAAATCTGCTTCTTTTTTAATTTGTTTTCTTTACCATATATATTTGGTCATATGCCGACTCACATCTTTACATAGTTATGGATTTGTCCTAGAAATTGAATATTGACGTGTGAAATTTGAAATACTCTTAAAATATGTGTTTTAGTAATTACTTAAAAATTTTTAAAACAAACAAAGAGTTGAGATATTCAAAGGGCATTATAAAAAAACGTGAACACATCTTACTCTTTTATTAATTTTCTATCAATCTAATCTTTGAAGGCCTATGATGAATGATCGCTTTCAAATCTCCTTTAGTTAAAGAGATATTATAAAGAAAGTAAAAACACAGTTCACCCCAAAGAAATAAAACATATTTTACATCCTTATGGGTGAAAGTTCGAACAATTTAAAAAATAATTTGAAGATAACTATTTACTTTTAATGCATTTGATGAATCCATCGATTTAAAATTTTATTTAGTTGCAGATATGTTGTAGAAGATTTAAAACACATTCATGACTTTTCACTTCCTTATGGGTGGAATCTTAAAAAATCCACAACAAGTTTTTTAAATAATTATTTTTAAAAGTGATTGATGAAAGAATAGTTTAAATGTCGAAATCTAAAAAAAGTAAAAATATATTTCACTCCCTTAAGGGTGGAGTTTTTGAAAGCAGTTGACAAAAGAGTATTTGTAAAATCTCATTTAGTTAACGAGATAATGTAAAAAAATAAAAAGACATTTCACCTCCTTTCGCCCTTTGAGGTGTAGGATTTCTAAAAAATCCGGAATTTGATTTTTCGATAATAATTTTGAATACCATTGACGAAAAAAAGTAAAAACACAATTCACATTTTTTGAGTTTAAGAAAATCCTTCCCTACCTCGTATCTGCATTACAAAAAGAAAATCCTCCCCAGCTTTGAATGTTTTGTCTTTAAGGGTTTCACAGATATGGTTAAGTAGTCAGTCAGAGCACTTCTTTTTCATATTATATATAGAGCTAATTACCTTACATTCGATACAGTTAATCATAAAATACTAATTTGTGTATAAAATAATATGGGTGTCAAGGGAATAGCTCTGAACTTAATGGAGTGACTGGTTAAAGTTTGTGCAACTTTCGGACACATTAAGTTATCTAATTAAAATTAAAATTGTGTTCAGGGGTCGGGTTTGTTGGTATTATTTTTGATCTGTGCTAATGAGTTATTTCATTTGAAATATATTAGCTCTGTTTTTGTTTGCGGATGATAATGTTGTCATTTATAAAGGTACCTCTTGGAAAAAGGCTACAGAGTGTGCTGAAAAGGATTTATTAATGTTGAGGAACTGGTTCATCAGCATGGATTTGTCAAATTCATTGTCATAAATCAAATTATATTGCTTTTAGCTGTTTAGCTACAGCGAGAATAGAATGTTATACTTTAGAGAACTTGTACTAAAACAAAAACCACAAAAAATCATTAAAATGAAGTTTCACAAATAGAATACCTGGGGGTAGAAATTGACAGATTCTTGAAATGGTACAAATAATTCTATTAACAAAGAAATGTAGATCGTTGCTCTATACGTTTAAACAATTAAAACACATTCTTCCAGTTAAGAACTTAAAAATATATATACCTTATGGTATGTGTACTTGGGGCGGAGCATATAATATATATTTGGTCATATTTACATAGTTATGGATTTATCCAAGAAATTGAATAATGACGTGTAAGATTTGAAATACTCTTAAAATGTGTGTTTCAGTAAGTACTTAAAAAGTTTTAAAACAAATAACGAGTTAAGATATGATTTAATGCAAAGCACATCATAAAAAACGTAAAAACATTTTATTCTTTTATTGACTCCTTAAGAAATTAATTTTGAAATCGAAAAATCCAAATATTTATTTTGAGAAAATCATCTTTGAAGGCCTATGATGAATGATCGCTTTAAAATCTCCTTTAGTTAAAGAGATATTGTATAGGAAGTAAAATCATATTGCACCCAGGGTAGATTTTCTAAAAATCTAGAATTGATTTTTTGTTCACTATTTTTGAGAACCATTCACGAAGGATTCGTCTTAAAATCTCACTGTGACATAAAAAGAGATAAAACTAGAAATTAATTTTAGGATAACAATTTATTTTTAATGCCTTTGATGAATCCGTCGATTTAAAATATTTATTTAGTTTGCAGATATGTTGTAGAAAATTTAAAACACAGTCATGACTTTTCATTTCCTTATGAGTGGAACCTCAAAAAATCCACAACCAGCTTTTTAAATAGTTATTTTTTAAAGTGATTGACGAAAGAATAGTTTAAATGTGGAAATCTAAAAAAAGCAAAAATATATTTCACTGCCTGAAGGGTGGAGTTTCGAAAAATACAAATATTTATTTTTATGTAATTATTTTCGAAAGCCATTCACAAAAAAGTATTTGAAATATCTCATTTAGTTAAAGAGATACTGTAAAATAAAAAGACATTTCACCTGCTTTCACCCCTTGAGGTGTGGGATTTCTAAAAATCCATAATATGTTTTTGGGCTCATTATTCTTGTAAACCAATGATGAATGACCGTCTAATCTCCTTAAGTTGAAGGTATATTTTTAAAAAAAGTAAAAACAAATTTTACCCCTTTTCACCCTCCTTACGGGTCGAAATTTCGAAAACTCCGGAATTTGATTTTTCGATAATAATTTTGAATGCCATAGCCATTGACAAAAGAGTATTTGTAAAAACTCATTTAGTTAAAAAGATACTGTAAAAAAATAAAGACATTTGACCTCCTTTCACCCATTGAGATTTGGGATTTGTAAAAATCCAGAATATGTTTTTTGGCTCACTATTCTTGAAAAATATGATGATGAATGAACCTACTAATCGCATTTAGTTGAAGGTATATTTTAAAAAAAAGTAAAAACAAATTTCACCCCTTTTCACCCTTCTTATGGGTCGAATTTCGAAAAATCCGGAATAATTTTGAATGCCATTGACAAAAAAATTGTTTTAAAATCTCACGTAACAAAAAAATAAAAACACATTTCACTCTTTTTCAGTTTTGAGTTTAAGAGAATCGCATCTACATCACAAAAAGAAAATCCTCCCCAGCTTTGAATGTGTTATCTTTATCGGTTTCACATATATGGTTAATCAATCAGTCAAAGCAATTCTTTTTCATATTTTATATAGAGTGCATTACCTTACATTCGATAAAGTCAATCATAGAACACTGATTGGTGTAATAAATAATATGGGTGTCAAGGGAATCGCTCTGAACTTAATGGAAAGCTACTTGAGTGATTGGTTACAGTTTGTGCATTTTTCGGACACAAGAACCATGATTTTTTAATCGACCAAAGCTGTGAAAGCTTTAGTTCTATGTTACCTAATCACGAAAACCTACACGCTTTATGTATATAAAAATAACATAAGTAAAAACCAAGAGGCTTGGATATATCTATTAATTTTTTAGATCTCTTAATTTCTGAGATAAAGTAGCGTTCCAAAAAATGAGCCACCCGGTACACTAGTTAGAACTATATTTTAATCATTTGTTAAATAATGGCCATATTGGGGTAATATCGGTACTAATTGTTTGCCACTTTTAACGAAACAAGCATTTTTAGTAACTTTTAGTTTTTACTTTCGTGAAAAGCCGTCAGAAATCCGTTACGCTTGTATTTGCGACCAGTTTCAGTTTTTATCACGTTTTATTATGTTTCAATAAACAAAAATATGTTCCGATTGAAATGCATTTTTCAAAAAGTAACCAACATTAAACTGACCATTTGCTAGTGGATGTAAAACAGCTGCTCTGCAATTATGTTATTGCATATGATGTTCTCGATAAATGAATCGCTGACAATTGAAATTTTTTATGAAAATACCTTTGGCGTATTGACAAGCGGCAAAAAAATCAATTAACTCAAAACGACAAGCAAAACTAGCAATGTTTTTAATTTTGTGTATTTGTTCTTTTATTTATATCCCAGTCCAATTATTTAGATTTTACAGGCCCGTTGTATGATCAGATACAATGCAATATAGTTACTAATTCGGCTAGTTAAACAGTAATTTAAAATTATTGTTTAACTTGTAATTAACTTTTAATTAAATGTTGGTTTGATTAATTTTTTGCTGTAAAATTTTAATTTATGGCAATTAAAAACACAAAACAAAAATAAAGCGAGTAATACATTTAACTTGCAGTTATATATGTTTTATTTTATAGTTTAAAATTAGCAGAGTAGCGAAATTTTGATTGATGGACGGCTGAAATATATTTAGTCAACTAAATATTATAACAGAATATCGCAAAGTCTTTAGTTTTTTAATAACAAAAAGAGAATCCTTTTTGAAACCGAAAAAATGTTATATGAAAAAATCTGTTAGATTCCTTTACCAGTACTTTCCTCGCTATGAATCTTTCCTTATATTAACAATAGTAAAGTGTGCCTCAATTAATTCTGCACGTAGTCATTTATTAAAATATATATATACTGTCTTTTCAAACATTTTCATATGGCACCATTTTGTTTGATTCGAACTTAATCAATAAATTGAATAAGTAGTTTTTACACTGATTTTTTAAAAATTATCACGTCTGATTTTTGTGCAAAATTTGAAGTCATTTAAACAAGAAGAGTATTTAACGTTAATTTTTTAAATATTATATTTGTCCCCCATTTTCCTCTTTCATCTGGAATTCGTACCACAATTTTTTTAGTTTATCTCTATATATTATTTAATTCTTGCACAAAATTCGAAATCGATCTAACAAGTAGTTTTTCCTATTTTTTAAATATTTTACAAGGCCTCCATTTTGTTTTGCTGTCTCGGATTGGTACCAAAATTTTACCAGTTCATTCCTATGTAATCTTATTTTTTGTGTAAAATTTCAGGTAAATTCGAATATTGGTTTTTTAATAATAATTTTTTTAACGATTCGCTAGGCCGCAATTTTGTTCCGCCATATTGAATTTTTATAAAAAGTTGCAAAGTCATGATGCGTGTTTTAGCTGTGTCGCGACGACCTGTCAGACAGACCGACGAGATTGGTGATCTGTCGTTTAAAATATATATTACAAAGAAAATTAGCAATGCATATATGACCTTTAAAAAGTTAGCTACTTTTTACAAATATTTTCATCCAGCAACTAAATATAATCTTTGCAACACACAAATTTTTTCACTATTTGATTATGTAGACATTTTTACGATTCCTCACTCACTACAACAATTGCTAACTCTATACGAAAAGCTCAAAAAGTGTGTATGCATTTCTCGTGTAATATTTCGTATATACATCATATTATAAAAACCGCTGTAAGCATCATATGATATTATTTGTTTATAGAACATCTAAAAAACTGGACGAGCACCTTACCTGTATCAGTTATTTACTTCTTACGACCACCCTCATCTTACCAGAAGTGCCAATAATTTTAGGAAGGCCCTACATATAAGAACTTATTTTCAAGAATCAGTTAGTTTTGTGGCAGTTCAAATGTGGAATATGTCTTCCACCCAATATTAAAGAATATTCGTTAACCAGTTAAAACATACGATTTCTTAACTCTCTCTGTCCGTTCGCGGCATAACGAAAAAACTATTACTCCGATTGGCTTCAAAGTTTGATGAAAAATAAGGGGTCATATGGAGATGATCCGGTAACATTTTGGTAAAAATCCAATATGGCTAAGCAAAATGGCGGCCTAGAGAAATTGTAAAAAAATTATTACTAAAAAACTACTTGTACAATTTACCTCAAATTTTGTACAAAAATCAAGTATTACCGAAAAATGGACTGGAAACGTTTTGATATGAATCCAAATTGGGGAAACAAAAAAGAGGCTTAATAAAATATTTAAAAATTCAGCCTGGAAAAAACTATATAAATTTTGTGCCATAATTAATTATGATATAGAGATGACTTGGTAATATTTTAGTACGAATTCAAGATAGCGGAACAAAATGGCGGCCAAATAAAATGTTTTTAAATCTCAATAAATCGCAAGGTTTTAAATATCTTAGCATCCCTGAAAGCCAAAAAATATATTGTTTATCAATTCCGTCGGTCTGTCATTTCGCGGCATAGCTTAGAAACCCCGATTGTCCTTAAATGTTGGTCAAACGTTAAGGGTCATATGGGGATTACCTTGTAATATTTTGTTAACAATCTAGTACGGCAGAACAAAAGCTGCCCATGCTTGTAAAATAAAATGGCGGTCTAATAAAATATTTTAAAAATCAGCCTGAAATAACTGCTTGTTAGATTAATTTTAAATTTTGTGCATTTATTAAGTGTGATATAGAAGTAAACCCGTAAAATTGTGGTATTCTTATTCAATCGACTTTAAATTTTGCAAAAATATAAATTTTATATAGGGACAAACTGGTGCGAATTCAACATGACGGAACAAAATGGCGGAGTGTATCAATTTAAAAACTACTTATTCAATTTATTTAAAAAAAATCAAGGTAAAATATTTCAATTGCCTTTAAATATTGCAGAAAAATTAAATGTGATAAACTGTTGCGAATTCAATATGACGAAACAAAATGGCGGTGTGTATTAATGTAAAAATTACTTACAACTTATTTATTTTTATACGCAAAAATCAAGTATGGCATGGATAGAAACTGATAAAATATTGGTAGGAATTCAATATGGTGGAACAAAACGGTGCCCAATATACATGATTGAAAATACAGTATACAGGTTGTCCCAAACTGATTTAGCCAGGCTCTAGTTCCCAAAACGTTTGAGATATTTAGTTGGAATAAAAACTAGAATTTGTAGCTATGAGGATACTTTAAAATGACCTCGAAGAAAAATGTTTGAAGAAAAATAGTCCCAAAAAATTCGACCCTAACATTAAAATTTTAAACGACACCCTGTATATTTTTACATAATTTTGTAGGATTGTAAATTCCCTATTTAATACTTTTTTCTGATTAAAAATCGGTTAAGAAATAGCTTAGAAAATTAACATTTTATCTTCCGATCAAGTTAGCCATGGGGTAAATTAAAAATCCGCTTAAAACAAAACAAGAAAATTACAATGTATTTTTTTTATTTTACAGTCTATCTAAGGTAATAAATGTTCAAATTGTAAACCTTCAGCGGCAACGGAAGCTTCAAATTTTGTCAAAAGGTTTCGCGTACATGTAGCAATTATCATTTGTGGCTTTGTTCTGCGACAGGCATTTCTAATTTTATTCTTCGGTCCTGTACGTCATTGGATTTACTTAAATCTACCATATCTTTTAAGGTTCCCCATAAGAAAAAATGTAAGGGGAAAAGATCAGGCGAACGAGCAAGCCACCTTATTACGGGAGAAGCATTTGCGATGAAGTTAGCCTTAAACCTGTTCTGGAGAAATTCAGTAACTATGTGAGCATTATGAGCAGGTGCTCCATCTTGCTGCCACCACATTTGTTGTCTTTCAGCCAACGGAATTTCTTCTAGAAATTGAGGTAAAACTTGTTGTAGAAAATAGGGTCCAATGATCCTTCCATTAAATAGTCCACACCAAACATTGACACTCCAAATGGGTTGAAATCTAGTCTCCATTACCCAATAGGGATTAACTGGAGACCAATAATTGGAATTATGCCTGTTAATGTGACCATATTGTGGAACTTGGCTTCATCACCCCACAATATTTTAGCTAAAAAGGCTGAATCGTCTTCAATTTTAACTAATATGCTTGCAATAAATTGCGGGTGTCTGGCAGTGTCACCTGGATAGAGTCCCTTGCACTAGATGAACTTTATAAGGATCATTCTTAAAGTCTTGTAAAATACGCTAAACAGAAGTTCTTGTTATATTAAGTTCTTCAGAGAGTTTCCGAATTGACACATGAGGATTAAAATGTACATATGCTGAAACATTTATAATATTTTCTTCATTACGTACCGATCTTCTGGAATTATTGCGATTCCCAGTCGGGAAATGTCCTTGCCTCAGGATGCGTTCTAGGTTCACAAATGTATTTTCATTTGGCGTTGGACGATTAGGAAAACGAAAGCGATATACTCTCTAACTCTTCTTTTATTTTTTATGCAAATGTTAGTTTTCTAAGTTGTTTCTTAACCGACTTTCAATCGGAAAAAAGTACTGAATAGGGAATTTATAATCCTACACAATTATATAAAAAAAATATACAGGATGGCGTTTAAAATTTTAAGGTTAGGGTCGAACTTTTTGGGATGTTTTTTTTTCAACATATTTTTCTTCGATGTCATTTTGAAGTATCCTCATAGCTACAATTTCTAATTTTTATTCCAACTAAATATCTCAAACGGTTTGGGAACTAGAGCTTGACTAAATCAGTTTAGGACACCCCGTATACGTTTTCCTAAATGACTATGTACCGAACTAAATTGGATTACAATTCACTATTAATAATTAAAGAAAAAATTCATTACAAGTTCGGGGTAAAGGAAATTTACCGTTGCAATTATTTAAATATCTTTCAAAAAATTTCGAAAGGTTTACTCTGTTCCTGATCTCTTGTATAAATTAGGTACCCTCTCAAACATAATATTTTTCTTGGATTTGCATAATACTCAAACTCCATAAGTGACTTCGCGTATTTTTTTTCCTTTTGTATAGATAACTCAAAATTATGAAATATCGTAATGCCGTCTTTATCAATAAAATTTAAAAGAATAATAACTAACTTCACTGCGTTTACTTGCTTTATCTCTAACAAGCTAGTATATTTTGAATTGTTGTTTAATTTCTTTAAAAATTTCTGATAAGTTGAACTCGACGATCCATTTTCCTACTCTGTTTATTTTTTAGGTTAATATTAATTTAATTTTCTCGCAGGGCGATATTATATTTTATCATAATTGGAATTTTATATTCTACAAGACTTCTTTATGGCAATATATTCACTGAATGAGCTCGGAGAGATTTAAGCTCACTAATTTATATTCCTGTGTTCACCGAACCGTGATGCGGTGTAACTATCGGTTTCCACGTATGATGCAGACCGTAGCCTGTATCTCTATTAAACTTATTAGGATGCTTATAAATTTCAATATATTATCTAATTTTATGTTTATAGAATCCTGAGACCGATGTAAGAACTTGGGCCTATTTTACATTTATAACATGTCCAGTAGAATGTTGGTGTTCAGATACAGCAGCCTGTACAATTTGTTTGTTTCTAATACATCGTTCAGGTTTCTTAAGCCTAGTGAATATGGATAGTTTAGCTTTTGTGATTTAGACGTCACCATAGGAACAAGAAATTGCATATATGTATTCCTTAAGGAATAATGTCCTTTGGCGGTCGCAAATATTGTCCAGTTGTCTTGTGTATGTTGAAGATTGTACGTATATTGGACCGGCAGCGAAGTAACCTTTTCTTTGGTTCTGTGTATAAATGGAAGAACTACACTTCCTATCGGTAACTCCTTAGTAGATTTCTGTCGTGGAGAAGGATTATTATATTTTCTAATTGACCGTTTAATATCCTCAGTGCAATGTTAATTCCTTATAACTTTAGTTATTTTCTCAACCTGTCTTCCAAAGCCCTTACTAAAGCAGAACAATCCATCATGTGCAAAGGCCAAAACTTCGCTATTAAACTAAAAGGTATACTGCTAATAGACATAGTGTCGTCTGTTGAAGCCACAATCAGAAGACATTTAGCAGAGGAAGCAGACATAACAAGATATGAAACAGCGAATATCATATCAAAAATTCTAAAGCTCACGGCGATTAAAAGTAAACAACACTAAACATTTTGGTCCTTCCAGCGGACAAGTGAAATACCACTGTCGTAATGAACTACTTTTGGATGCAGCACATACAGAGTAATTCAAACAGACCTGACAAGCAAAATCGAGACAGATAACCAGCCTTATAAACGCATCCAACCTGCCAGCAGCTTAAGGATCTCGCCGTTATACGAAGTACCTAAAATACACAAGGTTAAGGTACAACTTCGAACCATAGTCAGTGCAAATACAAAATCGATAAATATCTTACATATATTCGTAATATTTTATAGCAAAAACACAATTTATATGTTAGAAACTCCACACATTTTATGGAGAAGTTAAAAGCAATCAAATTAGATCCAAAGGATGTCTTAGTCAGTTTTGATTTAAAATCGCTATATACGAATGTGCCTATTATTGTTTCAATGTCAATAATAAAACAACAACAAACAACCCGCTTTTAGGCCTAATTGAAGCATGCCTTCCATCAACATATTTCGTTTTGCTAGGAACTTTCTATAAAAAAACTTCAGGAGCAGCCATGATATTTCCGTTGTCACCTGCGGTAGCCAATATCTTGATGGAAGCTTTTGAGGAGGAAGCATTAGAGTCGTCACCATTAAAGCAAAATCGTGGTTAAGATATGTAGGTGACACTCCAGAAACTCTCCCCCCGTTTCTTGATCATCTGAATCAGCAACACCCTAATGTAAAATTTACAATGCAAATTGAATCAGAAGGAACGGTTCCCTTTCTAGCAAAGCAACTAGTTAATAATTCTTTGATTTGGTGGTTGGTTGGTGACGATTTGCGACCAAAATTCTTTACAATCGAAAACAGAGGAACTGACTCGAGTTTTAAGAGGGAAATATAATTATTCTACTCCACGACAGGAAATTAATTAAATTAATAAGATAAGGAAGCGTGGTCATTTATGCACAGAACCACAGACAAGATTGCAAGGCTACTTCGCCGGTTCCACATATGTACAAACTTCAACACACAATAAAATTGTAATATGTTTGCCATCGCCAAAAAACAATATTACTTTCCAAATGCAGGACTATATGCAACTCCTTGTTCCTGTAGTGATGTTTATATTGGAGAAACTGGACGATCCATATTCACGATCACTAGACTTAAGGAACTTGAACGATGTATTAGGATTAAATAATTATACAATTTGCTGTACCAACATTCCACTGAAAATGTCATAAATTTAAAAGATGTCAACGTCTTGCATCGGTTTCGGGATTCTATAAACGGAAAATTAGAAAATCTATTGAAACATATAAGCATTCTAATAATTTTAATAGGAATACTGGCTTCACCCTACATAATACGTGGACACCGATAGTTACGCCAGATCACGGTTCTGTGAACACAGATCGGGTATGAATAGCAGGCCTAAATATATCCGAGCTCATTCAGTGTTTCGATATCGTGAAGTAAAGATCCCTGAAGATGACTCGTGCTATCGAAGGCGAAACGTTGGAAAGTGATTTCATTTTGACACAGTCTAATCCCCAGAACCATGCTTTTTTAATTGGCCACAGCCGTGAAAGCTTCCGTTCTTTGTTACCTTATTGTTAATTAGATCTAATATTACAACAGTAAAACAAATCATATATTTCCCTTCCTTAGTAAAGCTGATTACATAACCACCAAAAACTTGCCATCCACAGTTAAAAAGAACTACTGTGAAATTTCCTTCATAAATTGTTGATTGGGAATATATGGCTACAAGCCTAATTTACCGCTCGATAGAAATTATCAAGATAATCCGGGTCATTTATATTTATTGGTAATATTTTTACATGACTATTTTGTATACAAAATGACACTACACTCTTGTTTCATCGAATTTACTCAAAAAAAAGCTCATATGTAGATTTGTGATGATATCTCATAAAATATCAAACTCTAATCAAATTTCCCATTCAGTCAATATTATTGTTTTACTTTGGCTTTTGCCGTATAAATTGAAAACGAAGTTTCCGAGCTATATAACCAGCTAGTCATTAAATTCTCATAAAGTTGTCGAAGATATATTGTTCCATCTGGCTTCTCTCTGATCGGGAACGTATATTTCATTTTGCGTGGATATTTCAGAAACCCATTGCTTAAATATCCCGAATCAAAAACCACAAATTCCTTATTTCTTGCCTTGCCATCGAAATTTTAATTAGGGCAAACGAACTTCTTTGGAACAATATAGATCTACCTGAACGGAATAATAAGCTGCGATTTGGCCTTTCCTTGTAATTACTGGATTTTTTACCGCAGAAAAGAAAAGTTAATTCGCCAGGATACTTAAGATTCTTTAAAAGCCGCATTAACAATCAGATATTTTCTGTGCAAAGTCACTAAAGGAACCGATATCTATGGGTTCTTAATAAAACATTTTAAGAACGAAAAGCAAAAATACCAACTGTATTTTGAAACACAGAACTTACAGGAATATTGCTGGTTTGTTTAAAAATCGTTTAATTAAATGAAAGCTTACATTTTTGTAGAAAATTGTATGTTACGATATTCTATCGATACTTTTTTTGAAAAGTTTGTATTTGATTTTGTCGTTTACGATACATGTAATATAATACTATATACCATGTTGCACTGAGAAAATTCGACCAATACAACTTTTACCTACAAACAGAAACCATTTAAAACTAATTATATTTTCGTTAAACAATTGTTTTCTGTGCGTTAGTTTCGATATAATTGTTAATTTGTCCTAATAAAATAAATTGTATAACTAATTATTAGTTTGCAAATGATATAACAGTTATACAACTGTTATATACCAATACCGAACATCATTTGTTGCCTATACTTTGAATTACGCGCACTGTCAACTGCGAAAGTAAAACGCTTCAGTCCGACATATTGACAAATGCATTTCAGTTGGCCATTTTTACTTCCCTCGCAAAAGGGAAATATTGTAATCGTGAAAAAATCGCCCTCCGAGATTTTTTCAGATCTTTACCTATCAGGGTCCCTAGATGCCGACAAAAATGTTTTTCAATTCCGTCTGACCTTCTGTGTGTCTGTCTGTTCGCGGCATAGCTAAAAAATCTACTTTTCCGATTCACTTCAACTTTTGGTAAAAAATTAGGGGTCATAAAAAAACTACTTAGCTGTTTGACTTCAAATTTCGGTAAAAAATTAGGGGTTGTTTGGGGATGACGTGGTAATATTTTGATAAAAATAGTGAAATGTTACAGAAATTATTACTAAAAAAGAAATTATGTACTTTACCTCAAATTTTGCACAAGAATCAAATGTTACATGGAAGCAACCTCTAATCTTTTGTACCAAGGCAGCAAAACAAAATGGCAGCCTAATAAATTTTTTAATAAATCAGCCTAAAAACTACTTTAAAAAAAAAATTGTTCGAATCCAAGATTCCGGAACAAAATACACACTTGGACTGATTTCAAATTGTGTATCCTAACTAATTGCGGTATAGAGATGAACTAGTAAAACTCTACCACAGTTTTACTAGTTCCACTAATTTAATGTGGCGAAACAAAATGGCGGCTAAATAAAATGTTTGTAATAGTAATGTAATAAAAGCATCCTCTGAGGTTATACATATCAAGTTTTAGCCTTCCTATATGATCGCTCTTTTGCCTACGCCACTGATAACAAGTGATAAAAATATTTTTATATTTTAAGTATAATGGTTTTTCAGAATTCAAACACATTAAATAGAACCCACCAAATAAATTGATAATCCGAAAATTTTATATATTTAAAAAAGTAGTATTCTCTTATTAGAAGAGAAGTGAAAGTTATTTTTTTGCTTGCACGCAATGTACCTGTCTAGAAACAAATGTAGTGAACTCTTTTATTACATTTTTTTTTTCAAACACGTAGATATTTATTGTTTTTAAATATTTGCACACCATTTTTAGATCATCCTGTAGCTAATTACGTTATTGTTACGTAACTTTGACAGGAGTGCTAAAAGTTATCCAAAAAGTTAAAGAAGTCTTAAAATAAAAAATATCTGTAATAGCCGCTTTTACTTACAAAATTTGCCGCAAACACGTTTTTAGCAATGCATATATTATAATAACTAGTGACTGACCTGTTTCGTCCTTAGGGAGTAAAAAATTATCTTAAGTGCCCGAAAGAATATCGCTAGCGACGGCCCTTACGTTATCTGTAGATACCACGTTAGCGCTTACGTTATTGACATCATATTGTAATAAACTGTCTTTTAGGATAATAAAAAAATATATTTTTAGACCACTAACGATAAAGTGGGCATGAAAATTATCGTAAGTAATATTTTGGTTAAGAAACCTGATTTTCCTCAATTTCGAGGCTTATAATATTTTACCAACAAGCCATCGGAATGTGTGTAATATGGGATATCTCAGAAATGAAAAAAAAACATCGAAATGCGTTTCTTGTGACACGTTCATATAAAATAGCTCTTATGCCCTATGGTTTGTGCAGTTCCGTCTATTTTAATACACAGGATTGTATTGAAAAAGGGTGCAATTTTTGCGTGATTTAATCTTGACCACTTTCTTGAATATATTATATTAAGTAATTTTTTTATCATATGGGGTTATTTGGAGACTGATGGTTTTGTCTTTAGAATAATTTCTTTTGGTCGAGTATTATACAGATTACCCTGTAGCTTTCTAATGTTTCATTAATGTGATGTTTTTTATAGTGATGACTGTATATAATGAATGCTTCTATGGTAAACATTTTAAAAACATTAAATGATGACCTAAAGGTTTCAAATCTAAATCTAATTTATTTTTAAGAAGAAAAAAACTGTTAACTAACAGCGATTTCTACCATCAACCTTTCTCTAGATTAAGTATTAGCCAAAAGTCATCACATCACGTAAGGGTTGGTTTTATTTCTTATATAAAAATTACTATATTAGAAAAATTACCCAGGACCTTCATTCTCTAGACAGGTGCTTTAAGCCCTAAGCTACAAAGACCATGGCTTAACAAATAATTTCAGTAATTTGTCTCATTTAATATTATGTTAGCATGGATTAGGGGTGTTAAAGGGAAAACGAACTGGCCACTCTCCAAGAATCTTAGATTGAAATTGCAAAATATAAAGTGGGCGTTAGAAATAATTTCTTTTCGCTAAATAAATTACGTTTAAAAATGATTTTTAGCACACAGTTTTTACAAGTATAAGTGAGGAAAAGTTTTGTAAAATTTAATTTCTTCAGTTAACCAAATTTTATAATGTGCTATTTATGCGCTCAACATCCATAACTCCCATTTAAATGTGTCTACGCTACCCGTTTTTTATTACACCACCAATACATACAATTCCGGCTTGACAAAAAATTTCGAGGATATAGAACACATTTCACTTTCGGGCCATTTATTTTTGATTGTTTTCTGCGTCTTTGTGATAAATTAACTTTTCCTAAAAAGTTGATATTTTAAGACACTCTCTTACGTCTGGAGTAAGTTGTTAGGCAGGAAAAAGACGTTCCACATATACTTTATATTGCGAAGAAAAATGTATTCGGCTTTGTGCATTTTTCTGTGCTTATAGTGGCGTGTCATCCTAAAAGATACGTTTCAAGTAGTTAGCAAAATTTTGGATATGACTTAAATTTAAGGTAACCTGTAGTGCGAATTAAACATATTACAGGAAACCCCTTCCTAGGTTTCTCTCTTGAGTATCCGTGACGCGGATACTCTTCGTCGGCATAGTATCCTTTTATTTTGTTATTATTGTGAAATATCTAATTTTGTATATTTGGTTGATGTCTATAGACATTTAACTGGCTGTGTACTCACTCACGAATAGAGACTGAAGAGTTAAGGTCAGGGAAGTTTCCTTTTATACATCTACTTGGGGCCGAAGGTTATATCTAAGCTGCCGTTGGTCGTTTAAGTTTTTCGAATGTTGCTGTTGTGTTGCGCTAATTCCGCTTGAGTTTTTGTGGTTTTAATGACTCGTCTCTTTTATTTAAATCACCTTCTTTTTCAATTTCCAAGGCTTTTATAATGCTCTATATTATCAATCTCACTACAACCACCGGAATTTATTTTGTGGTCGGTTTCCGGTTGGCATTTTAGAATATATGGCACACACGAAAAATTATCATTAATTCACCATTACTGGGATACAAAAGGGCTATATAGGGTTGGAGTGTTATCAGAAGTGATAAGCTGTAACAGATTTGAGCTACTTCTCAAGTTATGGCATTTCAACGGCAATGAAAACTATCTTGGCTCCGATTAATAATAAAAAAATATATGCCTCACCAAGCTCAGAAATATGGAAATAAAAATATGTATTCTGGAAAGGTAAGAGATCCTAATTGTGCAGTTCCTACGAAAATAAGTGTAGTAATATTAGAAAAATTATTAGATGCAGGAAGAACCACAGAAATTAACAACTATTATACTAGTTAGAAATCAGCAGATATACTTTTAGATCGCAAAACTAATTTATTGTGTACACTTCGTTCCAACATAAAAGCAAATTCAAATGATGTTACTAAAAAAAAATTAAAGTTGGTAAAATAATAGCCAAGATAAAAGAGATGAAATGATGTTATCCACTAAGCATGCAGCAACAACTATGACTGTAAATCGCCGAATCGGCTCTGTTCAAAAACCTGCAACAGTAGTTGAGTATAAAATTGAAAACGGTTCTATCAATTTATCTCCAGATTGCAACTAAACCTCTAGCAGCAGCTCTAGTTAAGGCCGATATATAAAGAAGTCAAAAGGATTACAATGCCTAGTACAAATTTTGCAAAACAAGAGAATTAAACAACCATAAATCTAAATAAAGATGCGCCTTCATATATGGTTCGAAAATATTTCTATGAATGCTATCAAAAAAATCATAAGTGTCTAATAGAAACCATGATGGTCCCTTTTTGTGAAGAATGTGGCCAAATTTTTGCAACAACGGCTTTGCTGTGTATCGCAATAAAAACAAAACAATATTCGGTAAAATAATTATTTGTGACTAAAAAAATTAAAAATGCACGCCTATCTGTTCTATAAAACAAGTAAAATAATTAGAACGCCAATACATGGATTTTATGATAGGGTCAATCCACAAATTACACACTTAAAATGTTTATAGAATTTCGCCTTTTAACAAACTACTCTTGTTCCGCATTGATCACCCCATTTTTTGACCTATTACCGCCAGACCACAGCGGCCCAAATTTCATGTTAAATTTATTTTGATTCGAAACAAATAAGTCTGCCCTATCATTACAAAATATTCTTATGTGACTTTAGATCCATAGGAAATGTATATTATGTTTCTTAATTTTTGCCCTTTCTAACATTTTTATCCCCTGAGTTAACGGATGTTGTGGATATTATTCATTGATACGTTGAATAGAATTAAGTGAGTCTGTAATTATGGCCCATTTAAGATGATTTGAGGTCAGGCAATATTGCACTGCTTTTAATATAGCCAGTCATTCTGCTGTTAGTATTGCTGTGAATTTAAGTAGGGAGAATATTCGTTCGTTATATTTAGAGTAATAAGCAGCTCTCACTGAGTTTTTTTCTTTGAAGCATCTGTGGAGATTTTGCCCGTTATTTGTATATGTCTTGTCTCTTATTTGGTGATACTGAGCAATTAAGGTAGAAAAGTTATATTTAGTGAAGTAAGTTTTGTATTACAATTTATTGGAGAAGAATATTGTGGATAGAGGAATAAGTCAGTAATAAATATTGGAGAAAAATTATGTGGTTGTGGTTTTGAGTATTTTATATTGGATATCAGTAAATAGAATATATTTATTACTACGAATATAATGTGTTTGTTTTAAGGAAATCATGATAGTGTGAGATATTTGATCTAAAGCAAAGATATTGTGCATAATTCAATATTCAACTTCTAATTCGCTGCCAAGGCTGTTGGATGGACTGGAAGCCTCCTATGGAGAGTTTAATTCTTTGGTATATATTGCATTTAGTTTTTCTAGGTAAGATTTGGATGCAGATGAGTATAAAATGGCAGTGTAATCTAGTTTAAATAGTATACAACCTAATTAAGAGATTACGTCTGATCCTAAATTTGTATTTGAACTGCACTTATGAATCCTAAATCTGTATTGCATTTAATTTTTAATTGGTCTATATATTGTTTCCAATTAAGTTTGTGGTCAAATATCATGCCCAATAAGGAGTTTTGTCATATAGTTTCTATTGAATGGTAATATATGTTTAGATTTGTATTTGCAGTGCACTTCCTTTTTCTGCAGAAAACTACAAGTGATTTTGATGCAAAGAAGGTGACTGAATTATTTTGGGCGCATTCAGAAAGTTTCTTTAGGTATGTTTGGATATTATCGTTGTTGTTAGTTTCTCGAGATATCAAGATATCATCAGCAAATATTTTTAGATATATGGAAGGTGAAATATATTTTTTTATTTTGTTTATAGCTCTTTTACCAAATCAACGTGGGTATGCCATAGGGTTCAGTGTTGGCACCTACCCTATTCCTGAAAATAGTGCCTCATTAAAATCGTAGAATGTTCAGCGCCACTCAGACACAATCATGTTTGCTATCTCACAAATTATCTCCCAACACCCACACCATTCAAATGAATAATCAACTGCTTGAAGCGAAAGATTTCTTTAGGTAAGGCATGACATGTTCATATCATCTTAGTTGCCACAACAGCCGCGAACAAACTGGGTTTCCTTTTCCGAGCTCGAAAATATTTTTCTTTTACCAATTTTTATATCCTTTACCCTTTGCAAATCAGACCGCACATAAGCTCTCCTTCAATCTTCAATATCTTTGACTCTGTCCAAAGAAGAGCTATTCGCCTGATTGATGATCCAAACATCACAAGGAAGTTTGTTTCACTAAATTATCGTGGATCGTGGGCGATCTGTCTCTGTTTTACAGATACTACTTATGTTCTGACGAATTTTCATACATTATGTACTCCTTAGTCATTCCTGCCAGGGACACACGAGCATCGTTTTATCGTTTAACTGCAAAGGCTAAGGACCTCCCACTTTATTGGTTCCTTTGTTCACAGAATGTCCCGATTATGGCATGTTTTACCAGCAAATGCCTTTCTTTCTTTTCCTAATAAGTCTTTAAATCCCGCATCAATAAACTTTCTCTGTCTTCACTTAAAGTAGCCCTAGTAGTTAGGCCTTTGGACTTCGTGGTCTGCTCATCGATAAAATAGCTGTTAAGATTAGTGTTGGACTAATTGATGGCCAATGAGTAAAGATGAACTTTGGTAAATATTTGTCTGAATAAATATGGTATACTTTAACTCCCTCTTATTGCTGCTGACGAAGAAATTCAGTAGTTGAGTATCTTAAGTTTGCCCGGAAATACAGGCCACCTTTTGATTCAGTCAAAAGCTTTAGTCACATCTAAAAACGCTGCTGTGAAATAAGATTTTTTTGTAAAATGCATTATGGATATCCATGCCGAAACGTACTAAATGGTCGGTTTGCGTTATGCTCTGAAACACATTTGTTTTTGAAATAGGAGATTACAGTTTTCTACATAACAGGTTAGTCTGTGGTTGACTATTCTTACTAGAAGTTTGATGAGAGGCTAGTTAACGACATTGGTCTATGGTATTTAGCTAAAATGCTAGTCTTATTAGGTTTGAGAATTAGAACACAATGTCTCCGTTACGTTGGGAAACTAAATACAGTACACTGCATTTGAGATGTTGAAGAAATTTCGATATAATTGGTATTATTTTTTATTTTACAAAAACTAAATACAGGTAACCCTTAAAATAATTAATAAATAAATAAAATCAATAATTATTAACAGCTTATTTGGACGAAAGTTTGTTTATTATTTTGAATCAGTTGTCGACGTTTTGGTACCTCCATGTCTTCATCTGGGCTAGATTTGTTTTGATTTTGTTTTTTTCTCGAAGCACGAGAATTTTGTCATAAACAAGTTATAATGCGGAAAAGTGCAAAATAAAATAAACGTAAAAATCTGTTTAAAAACAAACTTCTATCTTTGCACTATTAAACTAAAAAAAATAGTATTTAGGGTATGAAATTAAATAGTAATGCTACAGAACCCAACTCTCACAGATCACAGGCACAAGCAGTACAAACTTAATAAAACTTACATAAATACAGAACTTTTAAAAATTTGAATATTTTCTTAAAAGGCTTGAGGCGTGAGACGTTATCATCACATTTGAAACAAAGCCTCAAGCTTTTAGGAAAATATTGAAATGTTTAAAAACTTTTAATTTATTTTGTAATTGACTAATATCGAAAATCTACTCCCATGAAATCCAAAATTCCCGTAAGGCGTGAAACAAATCGGTTTGATCATATATATTTTTGTTCTCGAGAGGGCTGTTTCACTCTCCTACGGCTACCCTGTATAGTGGAAAAATATGTTCTTCTATAGATACATGGGATAAAAGATTTTTATCTTAAATTAAACGCCTCAAAATTATTTTATTCAGAATGCTATTTTATCCTCCTAGAACAATATACTAGGTATATTGAAAAATAAAATATTTATGCAAAAAGATGGAATAAATTTGCTTATTTACAGTTTTTTAAATCAAGCAATGTATATTTTTCGTTTAGAGGGGGCTGTTTCTTCCCTCTAGGGCTACATTGTACAGGGTGGTTTTTTTCGTTGATATTATAGGGTATAGGCTGAACGGTAAGAGATACAAAAAAACTAAGATTATGTGTCGCGTTGTATTTTTTAGTGTTTAGTTTAATGGCGTGGTCAGATCTACGCTAACTGGATTGGTTTAGAAAATACAGGGTGATTCTCAAAATCTGCCGTTTCTTATTATCTTTTATTATTCGGTTATTTATGGAGATAAAAAAAAACTCTCAATACAAAAGTTTTATGACTTTTTACGTAGAATCCAGCGGCGTACTTAAAAAAAATATAGATGTTTTAATTTTTGGGATATTATCAAAAGTAGCATTTTCTTAAATAAGACACCCTATATCTAAGTATCTAGAATCTTTTCTTTGCATCTTTTCTTACGATTGCAACAATATATAATACTTAATATTTTGCTTTGTTCTAAATAACTAAAATACTGAAAAATATTAATTTTTAGTGGGAGATGGATTGAATTCTTTAGGCGGTTGTTTTTGTTTGTTTATATGTCATAAAATTAAATACCAAAACCAAGAGGTAAGAGTTATAATAAGGAAAGTAGAGAAGGAGATGATATAAATATATTAGCTTGTGTTGCTGCTGGCATTGACACAAGTAAATCTAATTTAAAAACTTTAAAAAAGCATAAGTATAAACCGTATAAAATAAGGAAAGTTCATAACTTACATCCTGGAGATGGAGAACGGCGTTTAGAATTTTATCATTGGTATTTGCAACAGATTAATCGGAATCCCAGTTTTTTTTAAATGTAATTTGGCCTGACAAGCAAGCAGCGAAGTCCATAACAGCCATATGGTAAGGCAATTACTAACTGTCAATTTCGGCGAAAATTGGTTTGGTACATTTGGACCAAACAAATGGCATCGGCGTTCCCCCGACCTGACGCCACTAGACTTTAATTTTCGGGGATTTATCAAGAATGAAGTATATAAAACCCGAAGTAATATTTTCGAAGAACTTAGAGCAAGTTTTATTAATTGCATTGGAAGGGTGCCAAATATTCATATTTATAACGCCACTCGTTCAGTTGCAAGCCGAGTCCAAAAACGCATCGAGTAGAATGGAAGACAATTTTAGCACCTTTTGTGATTAAACAACAATGCTAATCGTTAAGTATTCAAGACAAGTGGTGAGTTGTTATTATAATTTTTTGCTGTTTTTTGTAAATTTAATATTCTTGGTAAACGAGTTTTTAAGATACCTATTTTAAAATAAAAGAATAATGATTCAATCCATGGCCAACTAAAAAAAATGTTTTTTTGGTATATTTGCTATTTAGATACTTAGATATAGGGTGTCCCATTTAAGAAAATGTTACTTTTGATAATAACTCAAAAATTTAAACATCTATATTTTTTTTAAGAACGCCGCTGGATTCTATGTAAATAGTTATAAAATTTTTGTATGTACTTAAAGTTTTTTTTATCTCCATAAATAACCTAGTAATAAAAGATAATAAGAAACGGGAGAATTTGAGAATCACCCCGTATTTTCTAAACCAATACAGCTAGCGTAGACATGACCGCGCCAATAAACTAAACAGTAAAAAAGAGAACTGGAAACGTATTTTATTTTTTTTTCTTTCTCTTACCGTTCAGCCTATACCCTATAATATCAACGAATTCCTGTAGAGTAGAAAAAATTATTTAATATTTTCAAAATTAAATAAATTTTAGGTTTTTCATTGTTTTTCGAAATATTTAATTATTTTTTTAAAACATTTTATCGGAAAAAAAATGCAGTATCTATACCACTGATTTTTACAATTGTTTGATAGCAAAACATTTACACCTACTATATCCTTTTGGATTCTCACTGAAATCGGTTTGGCGTTCTCAAAATATGATTTTTCATTTATTTGTACCAAAAATAGACCTAGTCTATTCTAGTCTATATATAGACTAGGTCTATTTTTGGTACAAATTTGAAACGAATCGGTTCAACCGTTCTCATCTTATCTGGAGCGAAATTGTGTTTACACGCACACACACATACATCCGTACAGAAACCATCTCTTAAAATATATTTTTCGTGATCTAGAGGCTCTTAAACATAGGAAAAACCCAACTTACATTTTTCGAAAATGTTTGCGATGATAGTATTTCCCTTCCCTATATAGTATATTAATAATTAGACAATATAGGGGCTGCTATACGGAGATGTAAACATTTTTACTGAATGAGCAATATTTCATGAAATATTATCCATCCCCTCATTTTTATAAATAATAACTATAGTTTATTTATAATTCGCTTTTTCCCTTTAACTTTAGGAGTTTCTGAAATGCAAATTTACTTTCTTGGAGAAAAAAAATCTTCTCTGCTCGAAGCAATCAATCTAAAATATTCTCGCACACTCCGTTAGTTCGCATTTCTCAGTTTTCATTCGTGTTCTTTTTCCATTTCTGTCAATTGAGACTTCCCTATAACTAAAATATGCACGTACGTAGTCCAAACACACTTCTGCTTCTCGCACGAAAGCGCAAATTTAATACTAAGTGAGAAGAAAACCCAATTTGGATTTGTGGTATTCTGATTGATGATCCTATTCAAGTGAACATCGAGAGACATTCCTAATCTTGGCATGGTCTAGTTCTAACCCGTCTCCGTTGTAGCAATCGACAGGCTTTGATATTAGGAACACGAGAACTATGAAATACGTAAGTGTACGAGGGAGTTTAAAAACTAAATTAAACTTTTATTATATGCAGAACTGGTATTCTAGAACTACTAAATTCCTAATAATATTGTAGTTTTTTGAATAAATATATGCATGCTTTATATTTTGCCATGCCTCTTTGTTTAGTTATCCCGCTTTTAAAATTTAAGCACATACATAATATGTATATAATAGGCAATAAATTAATGCACCACCCCAAATTCCTTCTTCATATTTAAAATTTGTTTTTCTTTTTTTCTTATATCTAATTAAATAATTGTTAAAAGTTTTGTCAATACAGCTTGATGCAAGTTGTTTGGTAGTAGTACAGGTAATTTAGAGGAAAAAATCTTACTTAACGGGTAGGGAACACTCAAGGGGTTTGGCGTTATAGCATTTTGAGATCTATGATATTTTGACAAGGCGGCAACACTGCAAATATACTCCCTAAGCACTGCACGAATTGTCATTTTGAACGCTAATTAAATTATTTCATATTAATCAATTTAAAACTTAGAGTTAAAAATTTTGCCAGATAAATATTAAAAAAAAAATGAATATTTATTGTTTTATCGGGTTGGGATCTAGTATTTTTAAAAGTAAGAAATCAATACTTCACAAAGTAGAATTACAGAAACAACTACTCCCCTGGCTAAACCACGACCGGCATTGAATTACGCTATTGATTCCTGACTTTCGTTGGGAGAAATAATAATAATTTATTTTTGTTTCACGTTACACCAACGTCACAACAAGGATACAATGATCCCTGTCTGGAACATGATCTGCAATGCCGCAGGAGCAGTGATTCATTTCGGTCAAACGACTATCGCGATTTCGCTCTTTTTAGAGCCCATCGGGTCGCCATAAACTAGCAAGCCCAGTGTAGGGTAAAGTCAGAAAATGGAATTACAGAAACAATTACTCCGCTGGCTAATAGCACGGCATCGACGATCGCGATTTCACTGTTTTTAGAGCTCATCGGACCACTATAGACTAGGAATCACAGAAACAACTGTTATTAGCCAGCGGAGTAGTTGTTTTTGTGATTCCGTCTTTTGCCTTTGCCCTACACTGGGCTACTATGGCGGCCTGGTGAGCTCTAATAACATCGAAATTGCGATGCAGGACATGTTCCAGACAGGGATAATGGTACCCTTATTGTGACGTTGGTATAATGTGAAACAAAAATACATTAATATTATTTCTCCCAACGGAAGTCAGGAATCAACAGCGTAATTCAATTCCGGTCGTGGTATTCGCCAGCGGAGTAGTTGTTTCTGTAAGTCCATTTTGTGCCTTTGCCAAACACTGGGCTTGCTATTCCATGGCGGCCTGACGAGCTCTAAAAAAAGCGAAATTGCTATTGTCGTTTGACTGAAATGAATCATTGCGCCTGCGGCATTGCAGGACATGTTCCATACAGGGATCATGTTATCCATGTTGTGACCTTGGTGTAACGTAAAACAAAAATACATTAAACCATTACTTTTGAATACACAAAAATATTGATCAGAAAAAAATTACATTTTTGTAATGTTGCACAACAGTAAACACGCATTTATTTTATTTCGTTTTTCTTCTTTACCTGAAGCTTTTACCGACGTTTCCGGCCCAGTGTGTATGAGTCGGTTTTTCTATTCTCTCCCTTTCTTTTATTTCTCTTTTTCTTCCTTATTTTACCCAAGCAGAACAATGTTTTATGAAAAAATTTTGATGGCTGTTCCTCAAGTAAAATATTCCGGAGTCAAAATACCTCCCCGTTCGGACCTCCCGGTGAGGGGTACTTGAGGAGCTCTACCATTGAAAGGTTATTTATCTTCCCCAATATCTGTGGCTTGTGTAAAAATCTCAACTCTGTTCACCACTATATCCACTCCTGCAAGCCTCATATTCTCTAGTTCGTAGTAATATATACTGTACATGACTTCACAATCTTGAATAGAACAAATCCGATATACTGTGGCTCAAACTAGCCCTTCGAACATTCACTAAAGTTATTTGTTGTATCTATCGCCCTCCCTTAGACAATTTCTTCAACCAGCCCTTCAACTTTCTTTCTGCTAGAGTGGATTTTCTAATCTCTTCATCTGAAATCATTATCGTAGGAGACTTTAACGTTCATAATAAAGAAGGATTAGGTTCTACTATAACAGCAGCAGAGACCTTTGCAATATGGCAATCTCTTACCAACATCATCAGATATCCCACCTAATTCCCACCCATTATCACACATAGCTAAAACCCATTGGATCTCTTTCTCACCATTCACCCAGAGCCTTATCAGTTTTCTATTTCCGCTACCCTGGCTTCCCTGACTACGGTCCTTATTACCCTTACCAGTTCCATACAACAGGAAGTTGTAGAAATCATGCCACCTATATGTTCTATTTGGTACTATAATTCCGCTGATTAGGATAGGTTGCGACCTTTGTACTCTTGCTTCCCTTGGAATGATCTTTGTTTGTCTTTCCGCGATCCTACCGAAATTTTTTCACAAATCTTGGATGTAATCCAGATATAGATTTTTTATACCACATTCTTTTAAGGCTCGAAAACTTCACAACAATAAACCTCGGTTTCAAAAAGCTGGGATAAGGCCAGACTAGAGAAAATCAGTACGCACAAAAAGGTTTCTAATAAACCTACTTCAGAAAATTTATAGACTAAAAACAAGACAAGAAATATTTACAATGCATAATTTTTGACGCCAAAATTGTCTTCATTACACGCATAAAATCAATGTTCTCTCTTGCCAAAACGCCAGGCATTCATTACGGTCGGTTGCCAAAAACATTAATCAAAACTTCCGCAAAACACGTTTCCACCCTTAACTTCTGGTTTAGTAACGCTACTCAGACTCAATTATGTTTACTATCTCACAAATTATCCTTCAATACCCATACCATTAAAATGAATAATCGAATGCTTGAAGCCAAAGATTCCTTCAACCTAGTCCGTTCACTTTCCAGAAAGATATTGGCTGGCATGATCACATTATCTTAATCGCCACAACAGCCGCGAAGGAATTGGGTTTTCTTTTGCCAGCTCGAAAATACGTTTCCTCTGTTAACTTATACACCCTTTACACTTCGAAATTCAGACCCAGCCTTGAGTATTGCTCGCATATATGGGGAGTAGCCTCTCCTTTGAACTTTTAACATCCTTGACTCTATCCAATGAAGAACTATTCGTCTGATTGATGACCCAAACATCACAGCTTGTTTCACTAAAACATCGTCGAATTGTGGATCAACTTTTTCTGGTTACAGATACTACCACGGATTCTGTTCTGGTAAATGATGGTGCATTATGTCTTTCTTGGTAATTCCTAGCAGGGAGATCGAGCAACGACCCATGTGCATCCCTTCACCGTCTAACTCTAATTACAAGAGTGTCCCGATTATGGAATATGTTACCAGCAAAGGCCATTCTCTCTTCTCCTAACCTGTAAGTCTTAAAATATAAAATATCGCTTTCTTCACTTAAAGCCTTCATGGTGTGTTTTTATTTTCTCCGTTGCTGCAAATATCCGATTGTCAAAATCGTTTTCGGTAACAATTTCACCACCACACTCTACGCTAATATCTTCATATGATTTCAGAAATAAATATTTAATTAAATCAGTTGGCTGGAATTGCTTCTCTTTCTCATAATCGTTGATACTGACACAAACGTTCTATCGTTTCATAGTTTTTGGAATTTTTTTCTCATAAATTGTTGCAGCTAAATGTGCTTTTTGTCAGGCTTTGTCGTAAATAAGCATATTCAACGGTTGTAGATATTGTATAACACATACGAAAATCACTTTTAACATAAACATCAATATGTATTTATATTAACATAGATAGGTAATAATAAAATAGTTTTTTGCTTAATTATGGGAAGTTATTACCTAGTTACAGTGTCAATTCAGAGCAAATTTGCTGCAACGGTGGGATTCGTTTCGTGTTGCCGGATTTTATGTTTTGAAATAAGGGTCATTCAATACTTTTTTGTATGTTTTAGCTTTTTAAACAAAATCGAATTACCATGTAAGTAGTTGCCGCCGGATGGAAGCCGTGTGGTTATTTTGGCAGTACCACCTGGTGAAAACCCCTTTAAGAGAAGTGAAATATAACGAGGGAGGAGTCAATAATGTCTAGAGGGGCGGAGACCCTTCACTTGTATTCTTCGGATTAATGCTTCCAATTAAAATGGCTTTCAATGAACTTAACTTTTTATTCTACAAACAATAAATCAGAAGGGGAGATGTCAAAAAGCCCTCATGTTACCTACTAGTGACCTTAGGAAGGTAACAGGTCGCCTTGCGACATCTCCCTTCAATATCCAAATACATTTTTAAAAATTGGCCAACGTAACCCTATAATACTTCAGTCATTAATTTTTGAAAAGTGAACGGTGTATCGGTGATATCCAAAAGCATAACCAGAAATTTGCTTTTCAAATCAAGGCACTATTGTATCACTGACATCTCTTATCGTATCCTGTAATATGTGGTAGATGTGCCAATTTCCCGTATCCGCATTTCAAATCAAGGCACCTAAATACTTTCACATACTTTTACATCTTATATATGTGGTAGTTGTAATACTTAAAATTTTGTTTGCCAGTTTAACGTCAACGGTGATTTAAGTCAAAAAAATTTTTCAAATTTCAGCAAAAGTTGGCAACTCTCCAGGAGGCTGTTAATTGCTTTTTATTTCTTTCCAAATTTCGGGAGTTAGAGAAACAACTTCTTTAAATACATCTTCCCTTGTAGGCTCCAGGAATTTTTTTTCAGAAATTCCAAACTGAATTGGTGATACTGGAATCTCAGGGTCTTGATATAATGGGTCAGAACTATTTTCGAGTTGCGCGCCATGTCGCCGGATGGAAGCTATGAAGGTCACTCTGGCAGTACCATCTGGTCAAAACGCCTTTAAGAGAGGTGAAGAATTACGACGGCGGTCTTTACGTATTTTCAATAATAATGGGATGAGCGGAGACTTAGACTCTTCATTTGGGCTCTTAAGACCTATTCTTCCAAATAAATCAGCTTTCAGTATAAATTTAACTTCTCACTAGTAACCTGAGGAAATTAACGTTTAGTAAGTGTTGAACTTAATAGTCATGTTTCTTTGATCAAAGGTTATATAAGACTTTTTTACTTTCTATGATCAGTACTTTCACGTGTTAAAATATTTGTACTAATTTCCATTTTCCCTTGCTTGCTCATCAGTAAGATGATTCTTATCGAGAAGAAAATGTCTTCTATTTTTTGGGTCATTCTTTAGGCTGCGATTACCGCCATTGTGGCCTTCGCTTATTTGTTTATATATTACCAGAATCTCTGTGAGTAGAATAAGTTTAGTTCTAGTTACCTGGCTCGTAGGACAAGAAATAATGAGTGAGCCGATTAGCTGGTTCGGGAAGGTAACTACACTACTTTTCGTGAGTCGGAACCTGCTTTTGGAATTACTTCGTGACCGCGTAGGATCAGGATGAGAAAATGCAAAGTCAAACAGTTCCGTACAAATATGGCACGAACAAACAGAACTCAGACAGGCTAGGGTTTTCAGGTTAGTCAGGCACTTTTGGCTACTTAAAGACTAATATTGTTCTCAAATTGAACTGAGCTCTACTTAAAACCATTATTAGTTTTTGCTGTACACCAGTTAAGTAAAATATCACCTGCATGTGTTTGGTCTCTGCAACAACCTATACAGCAGGTTCTGCATCGCAATAGACTTGTGCACTCTAAAAGGGTTTCTCTTTTTTTTTCAAAAAAGGAGAATATTGCTCTAAGATGTCTCTTGTGGGATAGCAAAGTAAGACCCAACAAGCGTGTTAATAGAATCAGTTTAATTTTAAACTGTGAAATATATTTTTAGAAATATTTATAATCAACAGCAAAAGTTATGGTACCAGCGTGGATCGAACCCGCACCTCTGGATCACTAGTCAATTGTTCGATCCCCGCTCGTACCATAATTTTTGATGTTGATTATAAATATTTCTAAAGCCTTTTAATGTCTAATATATGTCTTTTATTTTTAAGTATTACGTGTAATATCTACTTAATCCAGTTTCATACTAAATCATTAATTTGTAATTATTTTCTATATTAAATTTGGACTACGTTTTTTTTTGAAGAACTCTATATAGGTTTACGTAGTCAAATTTGTAAGGAACATAGTCCTATCTAATTAGTCATTAAAAAAGCAGACTGAACATAATATTTTTTCGACTACCAAGATTTTATTTGATTTATATTTGTATATCTAAAAGAAGAACTAAATAAAAAAAATTAATTGAATTAAATGCTCGTTGGAATATTGGTCAGTAGAGGGTTTTTAAAAATTTGATTAATTCTGTCAATATTAAAATTTTTGCATAGAAGCAGTATGGACACAAAAGGTCAAATGCAAAAACTAGTAATAAAAATCACTACCGAATTGAGTAACCCTAAAATTTAATGTTCTGGCAGAGTGAGCCCGCCGGTCAGAGTAAAATAAAACAATTCATTTTTGCGTGTGTAAATCCAAATAGACAGGTGTGAAGTTAAAAAACAATTTTTGTGCATGAAAGGCACGAATGCGATCATTTGTTGAAATATTTAAGCCGTTTTAAATGCATTTTCGGAGATTATCAACTTATTCACGCACGTTTGAGCATTTCGATTTAACTTCAGCACAGATTCGCGTAGTTTGGTTTTGACGCTACTTTGCAACATGTTTTCGGATAATTTACTTTTGAACTATATATTGTATTAAGACTTTACCAAAGTTTTAAACGCTTTCTATTAGAATAGATTAAGTAAATAATTTTACAAAAAATATGAGGATTTGGTGTTTGTGGTAGGTCCAGCAGTGTTTTCTGTCAGTTCAGATATGTTCAATAAAATTAGAATTATTTCTATAATAAATATTACTTTGAAGTTACATGACATAACTGACTTGATTAATGAAACTAGACTTATTTTCATTGTCACTATTTGTTTTTTATTTAAAACGTTTTGATTGGCTAAAATCTTCAATCTTTATCAAGAGAAGCATAAGTTGTAATTCCTTTGCTAGGATCTTATACATACTATACTACTGCATCAAGGCGTGGTGATACTGATGTTCTGTAGTGTAAAGGCCATATCGCAAGAAGTGACTCACACATGTGTGGAAAGCCAAAATTTCATTAGCTGAAAACGCTGTGATTTTCTGCCCTAAAAGAAGCTTTAATGAATCTTTTTTGCCAGTGTTGCTCCCTGTCTCGGAACACTGAATGCGGTACGGCTCGGGCCATACATGTTCTCCTCTCCTCAATCTTGATATTTCTTCTCACTGAATATTATGTTTGTGTTCCGAGCTTCTTGTTGTTAGAGGTCTTATTGTTACTCCAAACGTCTGCACTCACAGCACACTTGGCATATGACTTGCCTCCATTGATCCCTTCAACCTTTGCTTTCATGAAAAAACCTTATAGTTCTGTCTGGACTTGAGCCCGGTTCTGACGTTAAATTCTTTGCCGTTCGTGATACTCCTTCATTCGTTGCCTTGGACTATTTAGGTCTTTGGTTGAGGTATTGCTCCTGTGAGTGGGCTGTCTGTACAATGCAGTCGTAATAAGAACTTTTTCCGAGAGCCTAACCTGAAGAAAGGAAGACTTAACACTGTTATTTTCTTTCTTCACCGTCAAGATAGGAGTACACCTAATATTATCTGTTTTTATGATCTAAAAATATGCTAAGTTTCTGATCTGCACCCGTCCCAAATAAAGTGTGGGTCATTTTGGTGAAGCATGTATTGGGATCAAGGAAACTTTAAGAGATACAAAAATAATTAAATGAGCAAAATTTTGCAGAATTTTATTGGTAATTTAAAAACGTCAGCGGCGTGCTTTTAACTTTTTTGGTTTTCGAGATATGTTGAAAAAACTAAAAAGTGGCATTTTCTGTAAAGCCCTGTAATTTCTTTATTTGTATTTTGTCTCAAAATCTATGAACACTTCTGTATAGCTATTTTTTGTGTAGAAAACAGTTATTGCATTAGATTTTAATTACGACATTTCGTTTATCCTTCACCATCACCAACTTTATTTTTTGTTATGGACGCCATATTGAATTTGTGTCTCTTTAAAACAAGTAAGAAAAATCCTATTCATTGATGTATAACAAGTTTACATTTCCTGAAGAAAAACCATTAAAATATTCAAACATCGATTTTATTCTAGTAGGCTTTGGATCGCCACGGTAACAATATTTTTTTGCAATGTTTAATAAATATTTAATGTAGTAATCACAAGAAATGCGAAAAAATAATAATAAGTTTTAACTAGAAACATACACATCTACACAAAAGAATACAATATGTGGTATATTAAACAAAATGCTTTAGCAACGCAAGCACGACATTTTTTTAAAACACTATTTGTCGCTCGTCTAAGTGTGTTTCTGTTAATATTGGCAAACACTTCCTGAGCTCTCTCTTCGAGTACGGCCAATGTCTCGGGAGGTTCAAATTCAAAAACTTCATTTTTAACGTGCCCCCACAAAAAGAAATCTAAGGGTGTAATATCTGGCGACCTAGATGACCTCATGATGTAAGTTCTTCTTAATTAATCGCTGACAGCCCTGGAATTGTGGGCTGGGCAGCCATCCTGCTGACACCAAACATTATGAAATTCGTATTGTGCTGCATCTCTAATTGCTGGTAGAATTTCGTTTTCTAGCATATCTAAATATCTTTTACCAGTTAAAGTATGCTGGTAAAGAATGGACATATAAGTCGATTACCTGAAAATACAAGATTATGTATAAAGCAGTTAAATCGGCTAATTTTAAAAATTATTTTACCGTAAATACCACACCAAACGTTCATGCCAAATCGAGTTTGCAACCTACGTTGTGCCAACAATCTAGAATTCTCTGTTGCCAAATGGTGACGATTGTTTGCGTTAAAGATTACACAGTTACTAAAATATGTTTCGTCAGTCCATATAATGGCACTGCTAAAATTTATATTTTCCTGGCATTTGTTAATGTACCAGTTACAAAAGGTTAGTAAGTCTTCTTAGAAAATCTCCTTCAGTGAGCCCTTGAACAATGGTCGGCTTGTATGGGTGGTACTTATTTTTCATTAAAATCCCTCTAAATGTTGTCCTAGAAATGTCTTGCTCTGTACTGCTTATTCTTGTCGATGAAGTTGGGTTTTCGGTAAAGTAATTTATAACTTGATTGTCACGATTGTTATTGTCTTTGTTATACTTTTTAGGCCTTGACTGTTCGAAACTTCCACACGTTCTTAAATTAACCACAAGTTTTGGAAAACCCGTTTGGTTTGGTTGTTGCCTCTCTGGGTAAGTATCAGCATAATTATTTAAGGCTATAACCGCATTTCTTTATATAACACTCCAGCATAGCAAATTTCTCTTCGTTGGTATAACGCAAAGCCATTTTTAAGAATTTAAAATAAACGATTACAGAAAATAACTAACTTTGAAACGTCAAAAAATCAAATAGTCCAAAACAAAAAAATAATATTGTTACCATGGCGATCCAAAGCCTGCTAGAATAAAATCGATTTTTGGACATTTGGATGTTTTTTCTTTAGGAAATGTAAACTTGTTATATATCAATGAATAGAATTTTTCTTGCTTATTTTAAGAAGACAAAAATGCAATATGGCGTCTATAAGAAAAAATAAAGTTGGTGATGGTGAAGGAGAACCGAAACGTCGTAATTAAAATCTAATGCAATAACCACTTTCTACACACAAAAAAAAATGGCTATGAAAAAGTGTTCATAGTTTTTGAAACAAAATAAAAATAAAGAAGTTACAGGGCTTTACAGAAAATGCCACTTTCTAGTTTTTTCATAAATTTCGATAAAATTCTGTAAAACTTTGCCTGTTTAATCATTTTTGTATCTCTTATAGTTTCCGAGATCCCAATGTCCCATCACCAAAATGGCACACACCGTATGTATGTATATATATATATATATATATATATATATATATATATATATATATATATATATATATATATATATATTTACATATACAGGGTTAGTCGAATGTCCGGAAACGGTCAAACATCTCAAAAACCACTCCACCGATCTGAACCATATATGGTGATTAGGCATATCCGAATTCTCCCGACCCTTTGGTGCATACCGCAATGTGGTCAGATTTTCAGGTTTTCGGCAAACTAACCTAACTTTTTTTTAAGCGTGATTTATTCCTCGTGTTATCCTTAGTATAACTCCAAAATTGCGAACTTTATCTTGATCCGTTAAATGTTAAATTTATTAAATGTTTTTAAAAATACATTGACAAATTAGGAATAAAAAAACTAAAATAATGTAATGATTAATAGGATGTTGAAAATGTTGTCCTTCTACAGCTTGACGGTATCCTAAACGGTCAATAATTTCTCGAATAGTGTTTTGGAGCCCTTCCATGGATATTCCGTCTATTTCAGCTCTAATCCTTCCCATTAGAACTTCAAGGTGGTCGGGCTTCATTTTGTACACGGTCGTTTTTAGGTGACCCCAAAGGAAAAAGTCAAGCGGATTGAAATCCGGTGACCTTGGAGGCCACTTAACAACCCCCCTTCGCCCAATCCAGCGTCCTGGAAACATCGTTTTTAAATAATTTCTAACAGCAACTGCAAAGTACGGTGGAGCCACATCATGTTGGAACCATACGTGGCCAAAACCATTAAGAAAAATATCATTTAATGTTGAAATATTTTGGTTTTTCAACAGCTGTAGATAATTAATATATAAAAAGGATCCAATAAGGCGACTACCTAATACGCGAGCCCACACATTGACATTTTCAGGAAATTGCGTATGCCTAAACGGTTTTATAAATCGGCATAAATGTCGTTATTGCTCTGCAAACAATCCACATGGGATGATGGAGATCCATACGCAATTTCTTGAAAAATTTAGTGTGTGGGCTGGCATGTTAGTTAATCGCATTATTGGACCCTTTTTCATTCAAGGAAATATGAATGGGATACTTTATCTACAGCTGTTGGAAAACGAAATTATTCCAGCATTAAGCAATATTTTTCCTGGTTTTGGCCACGTATGGTTCTAACATGATGGGGCACCGCCGCATTTCGCAGTTGCTGTCAGAAATTATTTAAACACGACGTTTCCGAGACGTTGGATTGGACGAAGGGGGGTTGTTGAGTAGCCTCCAAGGTCACCAGACTTAAATACACTTGACTTTTTTCTTTAAGGTCACCAAAAACGACCTTTTACAAAACGAAGCCCGAGAACCCTGAAGATCTATTGGGAAGGATTAGAGCTGAAATAGAAGGAATACCCCCGGAATGGCTCGAAAATACTATTCTAGAATTTATTGACCGCATAGGATACTATCAAGCTAAGGAAGGACAACATTTTCAACATCCTATTAATCATTAAATTATTTTAGTTTTAGGTTTTTACTTCCTAAATTGTCGATGTATTTTTAAAAACATTTAATAAATTTAACAATTAACGATTCAAGATAAAAGTTTGCAATTTTGAAGTTATACTAAGGATAATACGAGGAATAAATGACGCTTAAAAACATATCATTTGATTTGAAAAAAAAACTTAGGTTAGTTTGCCGAAAAACTGAAAATCTGACAATATTGCGGTATGCACCAAAGGGTCGGGGAATTCGGTAATGCCTAATTACCACATATGGTTCAAATCGGTTGAGTGGTTTTTTGACCGTTTTCAGACATCTGACTAACCCTGTATATATATATATATATATATATATATATATATATGATAAATGTGTAATCCACATATTTCAGCCAAACTTTGGGTTTCTCTACAGCAGTTTCTCTCTCTCTCTCTCTCTCTCTATATATATATATATATATATATATATATATATATATATATATATATATATATATATATATATATATATATATATATATATATATATATATATATATACAGAGTGTGCTAAAAAATGTGTTCACATTTTAATTTCTGAATATTTTTTACATTTGTTTAAATTTTTTCATAAAATTTGGGGCACATATTCTTATATATATAGGTTATAGAAAAACATATAGAAAATTAATGAGGTTTTTCCTTCTGTTAAGGCTACTGAAACTTTCGTTTTCATGTGAGCATTTTAAAAAATCCTTATCTTTTTCATCGCCCTGTGCACACAATAAAAAAATTTAATCTTATTCATTTTGAATATGTCGTTTTATAATCTGTAATTTGTGAATATGCTTCAAAAGTTTATTAAACAATAATAATAAGTAAGAAAATTATTAAACAGCAGTGTCATTTTGCTTTGTGAATCGTCGGTAAGCCGTATAAGTGAGGTTTGCTATGGTGTGAGGCTAACCTGACCCTTGCGGCTTCTGGCATATACCTTCAAGATCCAGTATTTGCTTTTGAAAATATTTTTCTTAATCTTCTGTTGGTAGGTTTTGATATCCACGATAACCGTGGTGTTATCCTTATCATGTGTTATCAACATCACGCCTGCCCGACCAGAATACTATATAAGATCGTAAACAGAAGCATTCAAGCAATGAATATCTAAATTAATATTAGGAAAAACCGTTACTATCGAAATTGACAATCAATTTCTCAACAAATGTTGGGTTCCAAGCCCATCTCGGATGCATGCATCAGAAGGAGTGGGCTGGTTTCTTTTAGTTCTATGTGTTGTCCTCTAAGAATTTTCCAACTATCTGGCAAATACTAAGCAAGACTGCCTCCCCATATGTGACCTTTTTCTCTTGATATTATCCAAACGTTGTTATTGTTGGATACAGCGACATCTACCAAATAAGCTGTCTTTGTTTCTTTATTTAACAGTACCACATCAGACCGATTATTTAGCACCCGTCTGTCGGTGATAAATTGCCCGGTCGTAGTACAGGCAGGCATTATTTTCAAACACTGAACATGGTTTGTATTTAAAATAGGGCACGAAGGTGTTCAAGAGCCCGTATCTATTGGCAACCTTCTGGTATATGATGTTACACACCTGGTTATACGCTGGAGGTAGTCCGTGTTTGCTAGGTAAGTGCAGCTAGATGTTATATGCTGTATAGTATCTGATCTCTCGCTACATTTTCGACACTTATCGGATTCAATGGACCGGTCTTTGATTATGAATTTCGTGTAATTCCTTGTGTTAATAACTTGGTCCTGTATTGCCATCACAAATCCTTCTGTTTCTGGGAATAGTTGTCCATCCTTCAGCCACCTATTGGATGCTTCTTTATCTATGTGTGGCTGATTCAAGTCTTTGTGATGTTGGCCGTGCAGTGCCATTTGAGCCCACTGTTCCTGTTTGTCGGGGTCTGAAAGTGACTTTAGGATCATGTTGTCACTTGCGAGATTAAGTGGAGAGTATCACTTAGAGTCACTATGCGGTGGAGGTCTGATGTTTGTCCCTTATTGGTGAAGAAATCTCTTATGTTTTGCAGCTGTAGGAAGTGCGAATTGGTCAAGTCAACAAGGGATCTTCCACCGTCTCTTCGTGGTAAGGTCATTCGAAGAGTTGATGACCTTGGGTGGTGTAACTTGTGTTTGGCCATCATTACGCGAGTAGTTGGTTGTAGTCCTTCTAGCTCCGTGTTAGTCCATTTCAAGATTCCGAAACTGTTGGTCAGCATGGGCACAGCATAGGCGTTAATTGCTGTAATGAGATTTCCGGCGTTCAATTCTGTCTTCAAATCTTTCAGCTTGGTCTTATTGATATTATTATTATTAATATTATTTTTTTATTATTTTTTGTTGTCTTACAGTATCCTTAGTCCTTAGTAGCAACTTTGTTGGTATAGGATCACTGACCTTTATGAAATTAAATAGGATTCGACAAAATTTCTTCTTTCGAAAAATAATTAATACATAGTTTTTTATCTTATCACTTCTGGGTCTGGTTGCTTAAAGGCAAAAAGGGTTTACAAATATTTAAAATAAAGCCTTCCTTTTACTTCTCTCGAAAAAGGGAAGTATTGTAATCGTGATAAAATCACACTCCGAGCTCTTTGCGTCTTAAGGTCCCTAGATCCCGAAAAACATACGCGGCATACCTCAAAAATTACTCATCTGATTAACTTCAAATTTGGATTATATGCGGGTGAAATAGTAACATTTTGGCAAAAACCCAGTATGGTGAAACAGAATAGCGGTGTGTCAAAATATGAAAAAATCTTTACTATAAAACAACTTATCGAATGGACTTCAAAATTTACGCAAAAATAAAGTTTGATATAGAGACAAAATGGCAAAATTTTTGTGTACCAAAAAAATACTTATCCAATCGGTTTGAAATATTGCACAAAAATCAAGTGTTAAACAGAGATAGACGGGTAAATTTTTAATTCAAATCCTATACGGCAAAACAAAATGTCGGCCTAATAAAATGTTTTAATATTCGGTAAAATTCCATTTCATGAAATAGAACCTTCTTTTCATCGAGGAAAATAATAAAGGACATAATTTATTGTTTGTAGACTACGTAAATATTTTTAAGAAAAATATATATTAATAATTTGAAATTTTAAAAGAATTTAAATAAATTAAAAAAAAATAGATTGGTTTAAAGCTATTACCATAATCTGTGTTGTGTATGCACTAAAACATTATTACCTTAAGATATATAAAACTATTTTATTTCCGAACGTCCTCATAAACAAGTTAACTTTGTCTTTTTTGTGTATTTTTTTAGAGCGACACAGTTAATGTATCTATGCATCGACGCGGGGGTTGCGATATAACTCTCTTATTTAAATATATTACATTCTCGTATTTAGAAGAAAAATATGTGTACACAGAAAATCATCAAAGGTGCTTATATTGCAGACATTTAAATAAATAGTTTGGTAAAAAACTGTGGTAAATTATAGATGAAACTAAGTGTGTATATATTTTGAATACTATTTTGATCTGTTCTTTGTGAAATTATTTTGGTTTTCTATGGGATGGATTGGATATTTACAAAACTTTCGGTAGGTATCACGTATGTTTGCTTAGTTGCAATATATTGTAGAAATATGGAGAACTTTCCAATCACAAACATTAATTTTATTGCAAAAATTAAAAGTTACTGGGTTCCTTTTCTCGGTTTCATAGTACAATTATATGGCCACTTCCGATGAATCATTTAGAATTAAGCATCGTATTTCTAATTACTCATTCATTCTTGCTATTTCAGCATTATTTTTATATAAATATAGGAGAATGAGTAACCATCTTTAGTCATTAAGTAGCTCTAGATCGGTCAACATTCATTGTAATTTCGTGTTTTAAATAAAAATAAAGTTTTTAAAAATACAAGTTACAAGTTTGAATATAAAATTGGCGCAGTCGGTAGGATTCCTTTTCGGAGTGCGAAAAAAAGGATATCCTGAAATCGGAGTGTAACAACGTTTCATCTCCATAAGGATTATCAGTGCTGCATCTTTCTGTTTCAACAGTTAAGAAAAGGATCAGGAACATCTACGACCGAACTAGGCACTTGTAACTCCTGGTACATCGATTATTGGTACGCCATTCGAGAAGCCAGTAAGGACGATTTGGCCTGTGCTAGCGTCCAAGACAAGCGGTAGCCAACCTGAGCAGTTCATCTCTTCAGCAAAGCATCGTTTGATACAGGACCAAGACTTGGGACACATTGTAAGATATTTACTTACTTCCCTTATAGTTGAGATCCCTGTTAATTTAGTTTTGAAATTTTTGAAGAAAGAATTTTTTTTTTTGAACAAAGACAAATTTTTTGTGTGAAGAAAGAAAAGTGAATAATTGAATTAAAGCAATTGTATTGAACAATTATTTGAATAACTTTCACTAACTATTTTAGTTGTAAAGAAAACAAATGTTAACGCAGTTAACAGTAGTTAAGTACATATTTAATGAAGAAATTTAAGAATTGTAGTAAAGACATTACTTATCCTAAAACAATTCGAAGAAATAGTTTAGAAAATCCTTCTACAAGTAGATTATTACAAAGTAGTTTTGAAAATCAATCTGCAAGTGTATTAACAGAACTTTATTCAGACATTAATTTAGAAAATATTTTTAACCCTAGTATAAGTGTAGATACTAACATTAATAAGATGGCAGACGCTTTGAGAAGTACTGTTTCACTCTTAAAAACTTTCGATGGTACCCCATCACGTCTTGAATCTTTTATTAATCAAATAGATACTTTTTATACAAGATATTTTAATACTGATACTTCCCAACAAGAATTTGTAATTTTGGCAATTAAATCAAAAATTATAGGATCAGCCGAAGATTTTCTTTTAACTAGACCAGATCTTAATACTTGGCCAGAAATAAAAATCTCATTAAAACAAAAATTTAGTGATCCAATAACAAGAGCTAATTTACAACAACAATTAATATTCTTTTCAAGAAAAGGCGAATCAACCTTAGATTATATACAAAAACTCAAAGCCTTAGTCACCAAAATAAATACGAAAACTTGTACAGAAATAAGTAATATTGAAGCTAGAAATATAATTATAGCGCAAAATGAAAAAACAGCATTCAATGTAGAACATGGACATTACGAATATACCAGAATGCCCTTCGGACTAAAAAATGCACCTTCCACTTTTCAGCGTGCAATGGATAACGTTTTACGCGGATTACAAGGAAAAATATGTCTTGTATATATGGACGATATAATTATCTTTTCAACCAGTCTTCAAGAACATTTAGACTCTTTAAAAAAAGTATTTAACAGATTAAGTTCTTTTAACATGAAAATCCAATTAGATAAATCCGAATTTTTGCATAAGACAATTGAATTTTTAGGTCATGTTATTACCCCTGACGGTATCAAACCAAATCCAAAAAAAATCGAAGCAATAAAAAATTTTAAAATCCCTAAAACACCAAAAGAAATAAAATCATTTCTCGGTTTAGTCGGTTACTACCGAAAATTTATAAAGAATTTTGCAAAAATAACGAAACCTTTGACTCATTGTTTAAAGAAAAACGTTAAAATAAATCATGATAAAGCATTTATTACTGCATTTAATCTATGTAAAAATATCCTAACTAATGACCCTATATTACAACACCCAGATTTTAGTAAACCTTTTATTTTGACCACTGACGCTTCAAATTACGCTATTGGAGCAATACTTTCACAAGGAAAAATAGGAAACGACCTACCTATAGCATTTGCTAGCAGAACTCTGAATCAATCAGAATGCAACTACTCAACAATAGAAAAAGAACTTCTTGCTATTGTTTGGGCAACAAAATATTTCAGACCTTACTTATTTGGCAGAAAATTCACAATTGTAACAGACCATAAACCATTACAATGGCTGTTCTCAATAAAAGAACCGAATTCAAAATTAGTAAGATGGCGACTAAAACTGCAAGAATATGAATATGATATTCAATATAAAAAAGGAACCTTAAATTCCAACGCCGATGCACTTTCAAGACCACCTCAAGAATTGTACCCAACCGAAATAATAAAATCACCATTGACGCATATGTCAGCAGTATGTGAAAAAGAAGAAAATTCTGACGACCAATATATTTGGCATGAAAAAATAAAACATTTCTTTGACACCCAAGAAAACCTATTCGAAAAACCAAAAAAGGTAAATAAAGAAAAGAAGAAACCAAAAATTAATATAATTTCCGATATTCAAATTAAACCCCCAAATAAACCAATTAAAACACCATCGCCATTGCCATCAACAAGTAAAATCAATGACAAAGAAAAAATCAATCAAAACAACTCAGAAACGGAGGAAAAGGAGCCAAAAGCTGATTTACTTTCAAAATCAGACACAGAAACTATACATACGTCAAGAGAAGACCCCATATTAGGAGCCCCGTATGTTAGTAAAGCCCTGAACACTTTTAAAAACCAAATCATATTTAAATGGACTGAAAAGGAACAACCTTATGTTGTCACTAAAAAATTATTTGAAACTAAAAAGAGATTAATAATTTTTATAAATCAAAACCCAATAACCGAAATAATCCAAAGACTCTTAAGAGATTATTTACCTCCAGATACTTATTGTTTACACTTTCCTAATAAAGAATTAGAACCAATAATAATTCGAATTTTCCAAGAAACCTTTCAAAATAACGCCTACAACCTTGTTATTTCTAATACACTATTAGAGGACGTCGTAGACGTAAATGAACAAAAAGAAATAATTGAAAGATATCATATCACTAAAACATCCCATAGAGGAATGACTGAAAATATAAAAAATATAAAGCAAAGATATTATTGGCAAAGCCTTGAAAAAGACGTAATTAATTTTGTTAATACATGTGAAATATGTCAAAAAACCAAATATGATAGACATCCCTATAAAGTAATTTTTAAACCAACACCAACAGGCTGTAAACCCATGGAACATATTTATATGGATATATATTCCATTTCAGGTCAAAAATATTTGACAATAATAGATAACTTCTCTAAATTTGCTACAGCATACCCTGTAAATGAAACATCAATCGAGATTTGTCAAAATCTAATTAAATTCTTTTCACATCATGGTACACCCTGTAAAATTACAACTGATAATGCACAAAGTTTTAAAAGTAATTTAGTACAAGACCTTTGCAAGACTTATCAGATCGAATTACATTTTACTACACCCTATAATCCAAATTCGAACTCACCAATTGAAAGATGGCATTCAACTTTGAAAGAAAGTCTTATTGTCCTTAGAAACGAACATCGAAATAAAACAATACAAGAATTAATGGATATCGCAATCCTTAATTATAATAACAGTATACATTCAACACATGAATATACACCATTTCAAATATTAAAAGGAAATTTAAATTATCAATTAAATTTTGAGAAAAATATAAATCAAATAACGATTTTAAATAATCTGTATTTATTGAGATCTACAGATGACTTTTACAACTCAAAAGAAAATTGTTATAAGATAGAAAATATATCTTTATGTTCTAGAGAGACACTGAATAAAAACGAACCCTGTATACCTCAAACAATTAATTTGACAAACCATTGTCCACTAATATCAATTAAATATAATAAAACTTCTATAACACAACTTGAGGACAATTCCCTCCTGCTTCTAAAGAAAGCATATACTTTCAATGTCCAAATCAACATAGCGTTGAAACCATTGACAAAGTATCCTTAATATTGCCTTCAGATTGCAAAGTAAAAATCCAAAATAATATTTACGATTCTCAAAAACTAGAAACAATTAGTTTAAGACTAAAACTCCCATCAATAAATATTGATGAAAAATTAATCCAAGATATTGAACCCTTGGAACTAAAAGAAATAAATCTTGATAAAATCAATGGAGATTTAGAGAATGCTAAAAGATTAATAATTCATCCTCTAAAACAAATGGACTTTGTAAGCTCTGGAGTTTCAATTACTCTAATAATAATTATTATTATAATATTTACAATCATCATAGGTTTCTTGTATTATTACTGTAGAAAGGAAAAATCTAAAGAAAATGTAAAAGTGGACATAAAATTAGAATCTCTCGAAAATCAACCCCGATTTTCTCAAAGTTAAGGAGGGAGGAATTATATGGCCACTTCCGATGAATCATTTAGAATTAAGCATCGTATTTCTAATTACTCATTCATTCTTGCTATTTCAGCATTATTTTTATATAAATACAGGAGAATGAGTAACCATCTTTAGTCATTAAGTAGCTCTAGATCGGTCAACATTCATTGTAATTTCGTGTTTTAAATAAAAATAAAGTTTTTAAAAATACAAGTTACAAGTTTGAATATAAAATTGTACTATACGTAGCCATAATATTTACGTTTTTATCAATAATCTTGAGGTATTATCTACAAATAGCACTCTAAAACTTTATCTTGTTTGTTTACCAAAAAAAAACCATATTTTTATATTAAATTCAAGAAAACATGAAAATGATCCTATAAATATGCATAATAACCTAAAAAACTTATGATTTATTTCTGTCAGTAAATGGAATTCCATATGTTAAGTGAAAGCACTGTTGCCAGATTTCAAAAGTAGATATAATGTAAGTCTTGCATTATTATTATTATCCCCGTTCAGACAGATGACTTTTTTAGCAAAACTTATAATTAATAAAAATGCTGTTTAGGTTTGGTTAGGAATGGTTAGGCTTACTGTTAAGAAAGCGCGGGGTAGCGCGCCAAGAAAATTCCGAGTCTATATTAAAACAAACATTTTTTTAACAAAATTTATACTCTTAGGTGGATCTGTCCCGTTAGCGTTAAGTTAGGCCAGGTTTGTCGTTAAAATTATCGTTAAAGCTATAGATTATCATTAACGCCACAAAATCACATTTCACATCATTAAAAATTAGATCTGAAATACGCGCGCACTCTAAGATAGTGTAATTGGTGGGAGTCGCAGCGGATTTAAGGTTTTTTTTAAACGGATCTATAATAAATCAAAGATAAATCTAAGGATATGCTATCCATCTATGCAGTGGTTTTTTTTTATCTAAATTTTGAAGAAAATTAGAAGGCATTGGCAACAGTGCAGGGAAATTGTGTCCTCAGCGTCATCCTGACGTAATAAAAGAGAGATTTCGCAGTGTATTTCTTCAATATTTATGATTTCCAAAATGCATTTTCTCAAAAACTACTGGATCCTCCAAACTTTTAAAATCTGGAAATTAATACTAAAAATAGATACTTTTTAATGGTTTTTGAAATTTTTCAAAATTCGTGGCTACGTAGAGCGTCATAGACCCGTTTTCTCTAATGTAATTTAATTTACGGAACTCTAAAAATTGCTTGCAAAAATTGTAACACAGTTCAAACTATAGAGAAAAATATATACAAATAAATATTTTATATTATATATTTCATTTATATACTAATATACAAATTGATATAATTAAAAAATAAGTTCAAGAAAACTTTAATGTATATTTTGTATAAATACTATCAGCATAAAGGTAAAAAAACAATTGAAAACTTTATATTTATTGGTTTCTATTCAATAACGTGATAGAACTTTAAAATCCTATTATCCTAGCAAAACGTTTTTTATCTCTATGGCGCGGGGGCATTTTCCTTAACTGCCAAATAAATAAAAATAAAATGAAAATCCATTAAGGCTGAATATCGAAATTAAAAATATTTTTATTATAAATCAAAATGAAAAATTGAAGTCCAAGTTGTTTAATTTGTATTGTTTTTTTTAAATTTTAAACATTTGTGTCAAAACTTAGAATACACATTAATAAGAACTTTTTAACTTTAATTTCGCCAAGGAATCGGTATTTATGTGCTTTACTGTAGTTTTTAAGTACCTTTTACAATTTACTTACTATAATAGTGGTGACAAGAGGACAAAATGAATAAAAATTAATTTTTCAACAAAAAGTCACTATTAACAAAAGCTTCTGCTTGTTAAACAAATCGGTAAATTTCCTTGACCCGGAATTACTATCGTTATGAATCTTACCTTTTAGTATAGACACAATTTAATTTCGGACATAGTCATTTCGGTTATTTAGTAACACATACTGTCTTTTTTGTTGGGCGGAATTTTATTCCACCATATTGGATTCGCACCAATATTTTCTCAGCTTCTACCCATGACAGGCTTAATTGAAATAAACTGAATATGTAGTTTTACACTGATTTTTTTAAAATTTTATCATCCTGTCGTTTTGTTCCGTCATGGTAAATTCGTACCAAAATTTTACCAATTTATCCCTATATCACATTTAATTTTTGTAACAAATTTTAAGCCAATTAAATTAAAAAAAGTCGATTTTTCAAATATTTTAGCTGGCCGATATTTTGTTCCGCCATCTTGAATTCATACCAGAATTTTACCCGTTTATCTCTCTATAACGCTTAATTGTTGCACAAAATTTAAAATCAATTTAATAAGTAGTTTTTCAGGTAAATTTTTAAATATTTTATTAGGTCGCCATTTTGTTTGCCGTCTTCAACTCGTACCAAAATATTACCATTTCATTCCTATGCAAAATTTGAGGTAAATTTTGCAGTTGATTTTTTAGGGATTCTAAAACGCGAAAATCTCTAAAAACCTGGGTGGGTGATGTTTTTACGATTACAAACCTTTTATTTGACCGTGATTTTGTTTCACCATCTTGAATTTGTACCACAATTTTACCAGGTCATCTCTCTGACACCCATAATTGCTTCACACAATTTGAATTGAATCTAATAAGTAGTTTTTTTCTGTTAGTCGTACCAAAATTTTACCAGTTCAGACCTACGTACTACTTGATTTTTGTGTAAAACTTAAGGCAATTTCATTAATTTTATAGGTAAGTCAGTATTTTTTTTGTGAATATTTTTCTTTCATTTCCAGAAAAGTTAATATTTTTTATTGAAAAACTACGGACTTTCCGATATTCTTTTTTAAAATTTAAGTATAGTTTATCTGAACTTTTTGTCAAAAAATCCAACTCTTATTTTATTAAAAAGAAAAACGGCAGATTTCGTTTTTGATTTAGTGACCGACATCCGCTTTTCACATATCAGATATCATCATGAGATTTATGTACAGGCTGTCTAAGTTTCGTTGTAAATTCATAATATTTCGGTTATCAGTAAAGATAGAAAGATGTAGTTTCTACATCCCTATTCATTTTTTGTGTAAAACAAGACACCGTTAACGAAAATTTCTTATTTTTTTAATATACAGAGTGAAATGATGGCCGACATAACCATAGCACACTACACAAAATATGAAAAATATTAAATTTGGTATCTAATTTTAAAAATAGCTATGGAGTAATATATATATACTTCTGAAAAGCTCATTAAAAGTATATTATGTAAAAATATACAGGGGATTTTGTTAAAAAATGCAAGTTTAATTTATATCTCAAAAACGCAAGTAACTAAAACTAATTTGACTACGTCACAAACCTTTTATTTGGCCGTCATTTTGTTTCACCATCTTGAATTTATACCACAATTTTACCGGGTCATCTCTCACCTCTCACCCTTATTTGTTACACACAATTTAAAATCAGTCTAGTAAGTAGTTTTTTCGCGATGATTTTTTAAATATTTTATTAGGCCGCCATTTTGTTTCGCCTTCTATTATTCTTACCAAAATTTTACCAGTTCATACCTACGTAATATATAATTTTTGTGCAAAATTTGAGGTAAATTAGGTAAGCAGTTTTTTAGTAATATTTTACTAGGCCCTCATTTCGTTTCGTCATGTTGGATTTTTAATAAATAGTTATCAGGTCATCCCCACATGACATGTTTTTTTTTGCATCTAGGGACCCTAAAACCCGGTGATCTGAAAATATAAAAATATGAAATATTGTCGAAAGTAAACTAACCTTATTATTCATTTTAAGACAAAATGACTAAAATCAAAAAAATCTATAATTCCCATACTTTTCCACTTACAATGGAAAAAATGTGTGGAATATACGGGCGCTATGCTTCAATAAGCATTGACTTTGTTCTTTTGTAATTACTGTGCTATAAATAAGTAATAGAAATAATTAATTAATTTGTTTAACCCAAAAGAATTTGTAAAAGTAGGTTTTAAAACTATTAAAATTAAATTTTCGGAATTTTTAAATTTTTCTGATATGTACTGAACTTTAATTTTGAATTTAACCTATCTGTTGAATGTTAAATCTTCTCTTTATGTATCCAAATGAAAAATAAGGCTAATTCACTCTTGATAATATTTTATAATTTTATATTTTGTATGCACCCCGTATAATGAAATCGAGAATCTGCAACTTGAATCGTATCTTTTTAACAAACACAAGTTTTTATGAAGTTTTTATGAAGCTTTTTCTCGAAAACTTAATATTTTTAGTCGTTTTGTCTTTTTGTCACATCTGTCCAGGGGCATACTGTATAATAATAAAATTATCTTGGAAAAATAACTGATTCTTAATCGAAATTGGTAAAATACAACTGAATCGATCCAGCAACTTCCACTTAATTCATATCTTTACAATTTTGAAACTGTAGTTTTAATATTTTTTAAAAACATTTATTTCGAATAGATAACACTCCTAGATTGATTTAGATATTATCATACTAAGCATATAAAATGCTTTCTTGATCAGTTACAGACATGAGTTTAGCAGTCCCTAGAATTTATTCGTTGTCACGTTTCCAGACATTTCTATAATAGGGTTTCCCGATTAAATTGTGACTGTTTGAGAAAAAAAGTGGGATTCAGCAAGAAAACTGGAATAATAAATTATTCACATATATTCATAATAGGCGACAAAAAAAATATTGTCTTTAAAAATTGTGAGTCTAAATGAATGATTTGTGGGTAAAAGAAATAGCCTAAAATGAAGATACCAGATTATTTACACAGATGAAAGTTATTTTAGTTTAAAAGAAAATCTGGCATATGTATCCCAAAAGATATCTTCTGAGTGGTTTGATGCAAATATATACCTAATTTAGGTGCTAATTTAATTTTACATTTTAAAACATGTTTAAATGATATTTTGAGGCGTCATATTTCCCAGCATATCAGGCTGCATAGAATATCATTTACTTATTTTACAGTTTACCAACTATATCATTATAGAATATTATTCTAGTAATACAAAGTTAGCGATAATGATTTGGCATAACAGGCTTTTTTAAAATGGTTGTTTTTAATACTTTTGAAGATCTATAAATAAACATAAAGCATCATTTTAACTAACTTAATTACTTATAGAAAAAAGACTTAGGTACTATTAAGTAAAACTATTTAAATATATCCACTGTGATTCGTTGGCCATTACTGTGAACAGTTTGATTAAGTTTACTTTTGATTTTGAGCTTCTATGTACATTCAGCAATCATTATATTTTTCTACAAGTGAAAAATGTTTCTAGTAAGAGTGTTGTTTTTCGTGAAGATTATAGGTAAATCAGAACTTTTTTACGGAAAATATTTTTTTTCCAGAAAAGTTAATGTTTTTGTTTATTAAAAAGCTACGGTCTTTCCGATATTCTTTTTAAAATATATAATAAAAAAAAATAAAATATTTTATTTGAACTTTTTTTCGGAAATTTCACCTCTTATCCTATTAAAAGGAAGTGTTTCTGTGTCAAACGCCAAATTTTGTATTTGATTCAGCGAATCGCCTTTCACATATCAGATATCAGGTGATTATGTACAGACTGTCCAAATTTCGTTGTAAATCCATACTTTTTCGGTTAACAGTAAAAATAGAAATATAAAGTTTCTACATCACTACGCATTTCTTTGTGTAAAGCAAGATACAGTTAACGAGAATTTCATAGCCACCTTAGTTTTTAATATACAGGGTGAAATGATGGCCGACTATACAAAATATGAAAAATATTAAATTTTTTCAAATATATATATATATATATATATATATATATATATATATATATATATATATATATATATATATATATATATATATATATATATATATATATATATATATATATATATATATATATATATATATATATACGTAGGGTTACTTAGTTATTAGAAAAAAAAAGGCTATCAGCAATTATAAGGGAAAACCATAACTTGTTTTTTTAATTTGACCTCCTATATATTTTACTACTAACACTTGGATAACACATTCTGATCTGATTTGATTGGTATATCACATTTTACATTTTTATCCAGCCGTTTTCGATTTATTCGAAAATATGTAAAAAAACCTATCGCTTGATAAAGAGTGCCATGGAAATTACAAACTCTAATTGTCAACAGAAACATAAAAAAGACATTAAGCTAATTATAGTTATTACGTTTCTATATGTCAATTTAAAAAACAGAATACATTTTTTTTATTTCCATTGCACTCTTTTTCATGCAATATGATTATTTTACATATTATCGAATAAATCGAATACGGATGGATGAAAACATAACATGTGAAGTACTAATAAAATCAGAACACAATGTGCTATCCAAATAGTGAAAAATATATAGGGCGTTTCATTAAAAAATACAAATTATGGTGGTATCTTGTAAATGTAAAATTGATAATTTTTTGTTTTTTTTAATAACTTGTAACACTATGTGTATAAACCTTAATAATTACGACGTAAATTTATCAGTGTTAAATTCCGACTAAATTCTCGGATTCTTCCGAATCATCTAGCAGATTAGCAGGCTGAGTCAAAATGCGTTTCATGATAAGACAAGGTAAGGATGGTGTGTGTGCTCCCACAACATTCTTTGCCTCTATTAAGTCAACAATAAATACAATAAGAAACTGTAAATAAAACGAAACCAAAATAAAACCTATTTAATAAAACAATAGAGTGATTAAGTGAGCGTTGTCACATTAATTGTCATCGTTGACATCACTATCAGAAGCCGTCAACTATCAATTCTGACACTTTCGTATTTTGTTTCGAGCTCGATTTGATCTCGAAAGATCTTTTACAATATAACTATCATAATCTAAAATATTTTTCACTTCGTAGAGACCTCTATATTTGAATACCAAATTTTGGCTCCTACACTAGATGGCAGAATTTGCTCTTCGTAGAACCACAAAGTCTCCCACTTTATACTGATATAATGCTTTTTGTTTAGCATCACATCGTCGCTTTTGCTTCTCTTGAGCAGCTGTGATAGGTAAACTAGCCTCGTTTCTAGATTTATCTGTATCATCGTTTACCACGTCGCAAGTTTTGGTTCCTACCCTCGTCGGCAGAATTTGTTCTTCGTAGAACCACAGGGTCTCCCACTTTATACTGATATAATGCTTTTCGTTTAGCATCATATCTTCTCTTTTGTTTCTCTTCAGCATCAGTGATACGTAAACTAGCGTCGTTTCTAGTTCTATTTATATCACCGTCTATCATGTCGGCAATTACGGTGTTACTCAAAAATTACTCAGCCATACCTCTAAGCCTAGAACCAAACAAAAGTTCATTAGGACTTCTCCCAGTTGTACAATTTCCTGCGGAGTTGATAGCCAAGACGATAGAACTAATAGTTTATTCCCTTTTTCTCTTATCGTAAGAGGATGTTGTTATAGCATTTAGTAATGTTCTATTATAATGCTCCACTTGTTTATTGGAGTTGCAGTTGCATTTAGAACTACTATTATGCCTAAGTATTTGGTAAACTTCTTAAATGCATCACTGGTAAAACATGTGGCTCGATCACAAATAATTCGCCTGGGAATTCCAAACGTTTGAGATATCCCTCTAGGAAACCAATCACAGACCTTGCTTGAGTTTTTTAACCGCTTTAACTGATAAAAACTTCGTAACAACGTCTATAGCTACTAACAAATGTGTATTTCCTTTTCTGCTCTTAGCAAACGGTCCTAGGTGGTCAATGTGCACAGTATCCATAGGTGACGTAACTTTGTCAATAAGGTTTAAGAATCCTTCCTTTTTGACTGCGGCACTTTTGTTATAAGCATATGCAAGACAAGCAGAGATGTAACGGTGTAAATATTTTCTCATACGAGGAAGCCAATAATTATCACTGATGGCCTTTAAGTTCTTTTCAGTTGTAAAGTGCCCTTTGTTGTCATGATGATACATTGTCACTACACGTCTGGCAGATTTTGGAACACACCATTGCTGGTTTTTCTGTACACTCTTCTTCGCTTGCAGATGCCCAATTTGGAACAATTCAGCTATTTCAGTGCTAAAAAGTCGTACGTTGCCTTTTTGCATGACTGTGAAAGCATTGTCCTTGTTAAGTAAAGATCTTCTAGTAATAAAAAGCATGTTTTGTATATGGTCTGGAACAACAAAGATGCCTACAGCAGTCTTAAAAAGATCTAGCTCGAGATCAGCATGGGCTCCTAAGAATTTTGTGGTACTACCCCGATATCCATTAGGATATATCGCTCTCATTTTGTGTTAGCCCAACTTTTTGTGCATCACTTTGTCGAATAATGACCACTTGTTACCCAATTTATAGCAGTTGAAACATTTGGTAGGTTTTGGTGTTCTTCATGCGCTTCCAATCAAACTAGAAATGCTTGTAACTATCCAAGCTATTGTACCATACTTTAGCAAATCTCGCTAGTCTGGATTGCATAAGATATATGGTGGTCTTTTTGATCCAGTTATTTATACTTAACAGTTGATCAGTTTTATCAAGGCATCCTGTCATTTGAATCAAATTCTGGATTGCAATCTGGTCTAATGGACATTCTTACGGTATGTTCCTAATCTTTTTGTAAAAGTGTAACGACTAACTCCTCCAAGTGGGCTATAGGTTTTTATGATTGATTGTCGTTTATCTGTGTAGGTGAAGTACTGCTTTGTGCAACGTTTACATCAACAAACCCTGCAGTTTTGATAAGGTATAGATCACTAGTGCCTATCAATATATCACTATCTCTAACAGGCGTGTATGAACGTGTTTCATGCTCATTTGAAGCCCGATCTGTAGAACATTCCTGTTGTTCCCGTTGGCGATATGTAACGTTTACATCAACCCGCAGCCCAATAACACTTTTCTCGAAACGACCCCTAGCAGAATTACTATCACTAGACTAACTAGTTTCCCTACTGCATGTAGGCGAGCTACTTGAATACCACCTTTTCTTGTCTCTGCCAATTTTAAATCTTTAACTGTTACTAACTTAAATCAAGAACCGAAAAACTATGACTATTCAACGCACACAAAAAATGCATAAACAATTATTTTTAAAAACACCAACTATTTTGTCCAAAATCTCTTCGAATTGCAGGTATGTATCCCATTGCGGCACTGTACATTATGTCTATAAACTTTAATAATATTCACAAATACTCATATAAACATTTAATGAACGGGAAACCAGTTATAAAGAATAAAGGACGTACATTTAAATGTGATATATTAGAGCAAAATATCGTCAGTTCAGTTAAATTCTGACTAAACATCTCCGAGCCGCTTACGAGTATCACTCCGGTTATCTCAATTTTTGGTTATGATTACTTAGCGTATCCAAACCATCTAACAGATTAGCAGGCGGAGTCAAAATGCATTTCAAACTAGAACAAGAAAACACTTTTTAAATAACCCTATAATTTGGTTTTTGGTCCGTTTCGATATGTTAAAAAGTAAAAAAGTTACTTATGTTTAAAATATCATCAAGATAAATTGATTGCACTGCACAGTAAAAGAATGGATTATTTAAAATGTATGATAAGTTTCATAATATTCCGGTGAGTCTCCCTATATCTAGTACGTGATATTTTACACCCTAACTTAAAAAAATCTATTTGGGTTAATAGATACTTGAATTTGCATAGTTTTAATATTGATTGACCATACTGTAAGTGGAATTAATATAAACGAATATCAAATACAAGCAAATTTGTCTCTTCAAAACGATCTATCGTTTATCAATTTCATAGCAATGATAGATCTCTTTGAACTGCAGATTTTACCAATCTTTAGTGACTTCTTATCATGAATTCATAAGAAGGCACAAGGCAAAGTGCATCAGAGTTCTGAACGTAACAATTAATAGATAAAAAAAAATAGGTATACTTCTTTTATTTATTAGACAGTATTAAAAGCAACTTCCTTCGTTAGATACGAAATATATGCAAAGCTGAATTATTTTTCCCGTAAATTATTTGAAAACCGACCATTCAGAATGTGCATTACTTGTGAAATATATGTACTAGCTTTTGATTGTCTCATTATTGTCTATGTATTAGATAATAAAGGTTACATCAACGTGATTGCTTATAAAGTGGAAAAACGTGGCTGCCTTATTCCCTTTGCCTGGATAATATTATTTATCTGTGGATAAAAAAATGACATGACGTATCCAGAGGGTTCTTACTGATTTTTACTTATTTTGGAAGCTAAATTCAGTCCTTTTTTTGGAGAGAGCCAATCATTTATTAGAATTTATTGACATGTTCACTTGGTAAACAATGTTTACATTTGAAGAACTTCCAAGATATAATTATATGATTGATAGACTGTTTCACAACATCTTTAATTTTATTCAGACAGAAGTGATCTTGTACTTAATGTGAAAGTACTATACTTATATATAGACATGCCTGTAACAATGACTAAAATTATATAATTTCCCCTTTTTCGTCATTTTGGCATAAAACGTAAGCAAATAATTCATATGCAGAACTGTTCCAAAAGGTTTTAAAATGAGGTATTCAAGATTTATCGCAAGACGTATATCCATATCTATATAAGCTCTGAAATCTGGAAACTTAATTTGAAATTAGAGCATGTGAGTAAGAGAATGAATCAAGGCTCCTTCTATTGTCTTTCCGCTTGGCTATATATCTGGATTAAGGTATCATATACAGTACAGGCCTTTACGGATGGAATAATACTGAATCCCTGGGATATTATTGCAAATGATGGATATGTTTAGTGTAAACTTTGAGGTTGTTTAATGTCAATTTATATAAGTTCCTGGTAATGCAACACTATGAATCATGGTATTAAGCAACATAAACTTGATTTTGTGGAGTTACCAGTTAATCTTGGAATTTAATTTAAAAATAGTTCCAATGTTCAAATTCAAAATACGAAATATATTACATTTCGAGAACTACAATGTGTAGATAGAAACAAGTTATAAGGGTATATTACCATATAATGTACAAAATATTAAGATAGTGCTACAGCACATGACATATATCAAAAAAACCACATCACACATAATTTAGTATATAATTAAGAAAACAAATAATTTCAATTCACGCAAATACAAAGCGTTCGTCAAGTTTAAGAATGGATGATGGAGACGCTGGGTTATGTTTATTAATATATATTAGAAGGTCGCTCGTAAATGATACCAGTCTAATATACTATCTAAGGCTCCCCAAATCAACAACAAAGTTTTTTTAATTCGAGTTTAAATTTATTTGTAGATACGACAGTTTTTATTAACAATGGTAGCAAATTAACTGCTGGCACATAGAGAAGATTTTCTATACATTTCTAAATTACGTCTAAGTATCGAGATATTAGATTTATTCCGAGTGTCATAGTTATGGTAAGAACTATTAAGCCAACAAAGACGTTTGTTCTTATGAAAATAAGTCAATAATTTAAGTAAATAAACTGATTGGAGAATTATAATTTTATAGTTTCCGTATAAGACCTTGAATATGACAGGCCAAAAATAATCCGAACAATACGGTTTTTGTGCCACAAATATTCTACTGATGTAAGATGCCTGATCCCATACAACAATATTGTAAGCCACTGAAGAATAAGCAAGGGCATAGTAAATACTTAGAAGGGTTTTCCGAGTTATGTTATTCATTAAAGAGTTTAAAACACAGGAGCTTTTATTGATTTTTTAACACATCTTAGAAATTTGCACATTCTAATTTAAATCATCATCATTGGGGACACCCAAGAAATTTATAGGGTCACTTAATACTAGCGTGTGACCATATAGATCAAAAACAAGACCACATGATGTTTTATGTACTGTTTATTTGCATACACACAATTTTTGCCTGATTGATGATAAGTTTATTTTTCCTACACCAGGAAGAAAATTCTACCAAAATAAAATTGGTCTCAAGGCAGTAATATGTTCAGGCAAATCTTAAACGAAAAAAAGAAAAATTAACGGGCCCAGGATACTGCCCTCTAGAGTTCCTATAATTCGATCGAAGAGATCAGATGGAACCGTCAATCCTAACCGAAAATTTTCTGTTAGTTAATAAAAAATATCCATTTCTTTCAAGTTACCCCTTATCCCAGAACTATTTAATTTTATTGCTACAAAATCTCTATCAACAGTGTCAAATGCACGAGTAAGATCAAAAGAGAAGGAGATTACAGTTTCTCTATTATCAATTTTATAAAAATTGAACAAGATCTGTAGATGCAATTTCAGTAGGCAGACCCAGGCGCAAGCCGTGCTGACGATCGGAAAAAATATTGTACTTAACCAAAAAAAGAATCACACAATTAGATATTACACCGATAACTTTCTTTATAAATGACATGGAGATATCTTCAAAACCCGCAGAATTCTTATTTGGAAACCTATTCACTATAATTTCGTTTCTAGTAGTAGGTTCAAAAACATTGAATTTTGATCATGCTTTTTAGTTAAAGTACAATTATGAGCAAAGTTTCAATCAAATTAATTGTTTTGTTAACTTTTTCTTCTATGGCCAGGAAGAGATAACTTCTAAAGATCGAGGCAATTTCATTAGGGTTTTGCTTTAGTTTATTATCATATGGATCAGAGATTTCTATTTTTTGGTACACTTTTTGCCCTGAATATTATTAATAATATTCCAGGCCATTTTTGTTTTATTGGTTTAATAATCATAGTGAAGTTGTTTTTTTAGCTGATTTTTTTTTGTTTAAATATTTTTTGTAAAATTGATACTCTGTCCAAATCGCTATCTCATTTGTATGGTTTTTCAATCGGCTTCTAAGTTTTTCTAGTTCATCATATAATCTCTCGAAATAGGGCATTTTTTGTTTTTTTTTTTCTTTAATTTTATTTTGTTGTAAAGCTCCAGCAAGAGCTGTAAAAGAATTCATTAAAGTTATCGTCGACATTATGATCTTTGATTTCCTTACAAACTGAGAAAAAATAGTATGAATATTTTACTCAGACAATATCTTGTAGCTTATGCTTAAACTATCCCCATCAATATTGAAATCTCCACATAATGTGAAATATTTTAACATCAAGAAAATTTCTCTTGTTTCTTGATTGTTCTAAAGTTAGTATTCGAGCATTTTGCTATAGATTTCATACAGCCCCCATTGGGACAGACGAGGGCGTAAGAAAGAGTTATTATCAGAGGCAGTATCATTTTCTAATCTTATGCAACTATTCATACATACATGATCAATAACATCTTTGTTAAAATCAGTTTCAGAAGGAACTGAAACGAAACCAGTTAATCGAGGACACTCGGTTTATAAATGGATTCCATTCGATAATTATCGCTGGTAATCTCCTTTAGGGTCGATTTGATTTTTGGTAATTCCGCAGTCGATTCTATGCCAGACACAAACAAATAACACTGCGTTGCAATGCTTGTCATACTATTAGTTTTTTTGACAAAAGAACTAAGTACTTTCTTAAAATGTAATGTTTTTTTCTGGCTCGGTCATAGTAGCGCGGTTTTTATTAGATCACATTGTCTGAGTACTGCCTGTGGTATTTGTTCTACACTCGTACATTTTTAAGGAATCCTTTAGTTCTAGACTTTTATTTTGTAGACTATTTATTGCTAATTAATTCGCACGAATGATTTAACTCATGTGACATCATAGAATTCCTTCAATCTAAGCAATGGAAAATTATGATTTTAATTAAATTATTTAAATTAAATACCTTTTCTGTAATGAAATTTAAAAATCTTCACATATGACCATATCTTTGGTAATATTCCATAAGCTTATTCATATGTTGTGATAGTAAATAGTTTATTTGTGCTTTTACAAGGTGTCTAAAATAAGACGCCCTATACCCTTCTTTGAAGAACCGTGAAATATGGAGGAACAATACAAATTCAAGTAAACATACGGAAAACTTAATATTGCAAAAGTGTCTGTTTTGCAAACAAAATAATAACTTAGGTATGTTAAGTAGCTGAAAGTTCTCTGATACATGTTGTAAG